>OX387604.1:6588942-6938400 GCA_947568835.1 Protonemura montana | reverse complement strand
GTTGACAAAACTCTTTTGCATTAACGACTTGCTTGCACCTGGGCGGGCTTGAAACTTGCTAGATGACGTCATGCAAAAGCCGTGGAGAGCACGGCATATTAGTTCTATTTCTTCTCTTCTTTCAGTGAGTTTGTAACTTCTCCTTTTTGCTTCTTTAGCTGTAGGTATGTTTGAAATTTCTCTCAAAACTTTTCTCACCTTAGAACTTCCTTGTATTGCACCGGTTCCAGCATATATTTTACTGACTTCATTGCCGTTGTTGATCCACATTTGGCGAAAAACTTCTTCAAAACGAGAAACCATTTGCTGTTTCTCCATAAGGTGGAGAAAGTGAAGTTGAGATGCCAAAGTCTTCAAAGAAAAAATAATATTAGGCACATCTTGGAAGACATTTAATGTACTATTATTTAATATACATAGTGCACAGAAATTACCTCAAGACCAAAAAATGTTTGCACACAGTTCGTTCGGTCAAGGCAGTCTAAGCAGTTAGTTCGAAGAGTTCCCCTCTGTTCACTGTAAGGACAATGGATAAGACAGAAAATTTTAGAAATAGGACTAGCTGGTGTAGCATAAATAATTGCAAGTAATAATTACCAAAACACATCATCTCCCTTAGCATAGAAAAGTGAGTACGATTTCAGATATTTGTCAACTTTGGCTTTCAGTTTGGCAAGATTCTTCGTATTACCACCGCGACACTCTTGGTGATAGTCAAACACGATGTGAGGAATGTCAGTAACGTGAATAGACGCTTTGTGATGAGCCTGCCAACAAGCACCATAAGCTAGTTTAAAAATGATCTATAAGAAGTTGATTTATTCTCCATGGTAATTTTTAACAATTTCCTACCTGGAACAATTGACTGAGTATAGCTTCACCCTCTTTATTGCCAATGAGGCTTGTGCCAAGAAGATTTACAATCGTCTGATGCCCGTAGCGTTCCTTTATCATACTTAAGTGCCGATCAAATACAGATGCAGAAGCCTCAAAACCTCTCGAAAACTTTACTTTGTGAGATCCGACCTGTATAAAAAATGCCAAAATATTAGAAATATTACATTAAACTTGTAACTAACAATTCGGCCCAGTGATAAATTGGCATGCTCTTTTTTTTTACCTGAACGCCTGGCTGTTCCCAAAATAAAGGAACTGACCCTCGGGTCTGAACGTAAGAGGTGACTTCGTTGTCCAAGAAAATCACTTGCTCAGTCTCGACAAAGTTTGCTACGTGACCGTCATCGTTGCTACCACGCACATTAAACCTTGAACAACAAAGCATTAGCATCAAGACTTCATGCGAGTCACAGTTGCATTATTTTAAATTCCCAATCCAGACATTAAATTCTACATTATTTGTCTTGATTATATTTTACTACGTAAGTGGGTACCATGCTGGTATTTTAAATGGCAAGGAGTGTCCTGCAATTTACTGATAACATTTTACTAAACCAAGTAAAACCCATACAAGTAGGAGAGAAGAAACACTTCTGGCCATAAAAGTACTACTTGCAACAGTTGGTTTTAGTCTTCATTATGCCCAATTGAACTATAGTTAGAAGAGGTTCATTAAGCAAAGCACTGCTAATTACCCACCACAATGACTAATATAATAATAAACCAAGAAAACGGTCTAATGAAAACTTTTCATTCGGCTAGTATGTGAAGATCAATATCGATACCAATAATTAATTATTTATCGATATAAACACCAAGATGAATCCAAAAATGAAACTTTTCTTGAACCAGCAAAAATATAAAAGTAGATGTAGGCTATAGTTACCTAGTACCGGCTCGCTCACAACTGAGTCTTGAGAAAATAACAGCTCTTGCTTGTCGACTGCCCACGTATACCGTTCTGATTTCTGCGCTACCGCACATCACTTTTAACAGCCAGTTTGAACAGTCAACGCTAAACCTTAACAAGTGGATGTGGAGCATTCGGTTCCTGCAACGGAGAAAAAATAGGTCAATCTGCTGCAAATCTTTCCTCAACGCATTTTTGTGATTCTATAAGATGGCAAGTGTTGTTTTGAATTTAAATTGACCTGTGTGTGTTACTCTGTTGTACACAAAAAGTTTTCTTTACAAGTTATTGCTCGATTGATTTTCTTTGGCACCACTATGAGCTTGGTATTGACAGACGGTTGTTTGTTTAAGAGCCATCAGTTTTGTGCTAGAATGCAAGTTATTAAGCAGGCAACCATTCAAACAACCCACCAGAAAAATCTGTTGTCAGTAGCAGACGTTTTCCGTCTACGTTGAGCGCAAAGGGTGATATCCAAGCTTTCACCAGCAGTCGACCAGGAGAAATAAAATGTTCCAGAGTTGAGTAACTTCCGAACTTCAGATATTCGCTCTTCATCTTGAGGCTGATTACGTAGGGATATGAAGCTGGTTTGTGTGACTCGGAATATTTCAGAATCTCCTATTTTCCCTACTGATACGCAGCCTGTTACCATAACCAGGTAGAGAACTGTGCTCTCTCCTAAACATTAGACAAATTGGTATGGTGACAGGGTGAAACATCAACTTACAATTAATATAAAATGTTCATGTTCTACTAAAATTTGAAATATTATAAATTAAGATATGAGCTATTAAGTGTGAGCTATAGGTATACAAGTGTTTTTCAAATAAACATTTTTAGCTAGTGCCCATGTCTTTACTACCATGTAAACATATTGATATTGTAAAACTAATCTGTGTTTGATACATACCAGCATTTAACTGTAATACCCCCAAACATCCATAAGCATCAAGTAATTTGGCATATTGACGTTTTACTGACTCTGTCTCCTGTGGTGCTGTAATGCAAGAAAATTGTAAATTGATCACAAATAATAAAGAACACATCATATTTCTTTACTGCTACATTTGGACTTTCCGAATACTTGGGTTTACAAGTTAAGATTCCGAAAGTTGTACGAAATTACTACTTTGAGTCAGTAAAAGATGAAGGAACCATAATTTTTTCGAAGAGAGTAGTAACCAAAGGCTTTGAAAAAAAATTATCGAGAACCATGCAATAACACTAATTACACGAGAAGAAATATTTCTCAGTTTTAGTTGTCAAGTCTAGAGGCAAGATAGTGGTGGCCTCATTCTAGCAGGTAGCTTTAAATCCATTATGAGTGCCAAGGAGGACTACCCTTCATTTTTTTCATGGAGGGCATGTGATGAGTACCACATTCGGATATAAGACACAGTCCCATCCTTGAATACATATCAGCTTCGGTTCAAATTTTAATGGGAAATCAACAAAATATTATTCAACATCTGTATCAAGATCCACCCCCAATTCTGCCAGCTGACAGCCAGGCATCGCCAGGATGAGATTAACCCTCAGGAATTAACCACATAAACGCATGCTGGTGCTTACACAAAACCGCAACCGCTTGAGACTCGAACAACAGAGTTTCTTCTTTATTTCTCTGTTCTAATAACACGCTATAAGGATTTGGAGGGCTTATTTTCTCAAAAACTCGAAATCCTTTGCCCATCGCCATCGTAAGGATATTGGCGACCAACTAACTTGACAGTAGAACAAGTGGCGGGGGAAGGGCTGGGGGAGAGACCGTAGAGCAGGGGTACCAGTCTTCGAAACAAAATAAAATTGATAGAATTTGAGCACCAGTTAAAATAGAAGTAAATAGCGATAGGAATATTTACAACATCCTTGGCTAGTACCATTGATAAAATTATTACGATATATAAGAAATAACGATCTCCTTTTTTCGAGATGATGCTTTAAGGTGAGGCGAAATCTAAGACGGACATGGAAAGGCGCGCACTATGTTCAAAACGGGAGATAATAATAATAATAATAATAATAGTTTATCAATAAAGCGTATCAAATTTAAACGAAATGAAATCTGTATTCTGACAAAATATACTTCGATGGGCTTTGAACTGGCGTCATATGTTTATTGTTATGCTTCTTGTTCATGCTATTTTATTTTAAATTTCGAAGTTAGAAAGAAGTTGCAAATTATACATCTGTTACACGTTGATTTTCTAAAAAAAAAACATCTATTCAGGCCAGTTTGCCTCAATCCCAATAGCAGAAACAGCGTAATTATAGCTATTTACCTTCAAGCAATTTTAAATAGTACACTGTTTCAGAAAACAAATGTTTTTCTCGCTTACCTTTTGCTTCGTTTACGAATCTTGAAAATATAATTCTACGGAAAACAGCATAAATACATTTTACTGCCAACCAAAATTGAATCATGTGGGAAGGGCTTATAAGCACATCAAATTTATTCAATGCTCTTATACAGAATATTATTTCTCTTTGCAGCCTAGGCTCAGGATCAGGATTACCTCAAAGTGTCACAATAGGCAGTGGGCAGTTGCCAGTTGGTACACAAAAACATTGCAAACGTGATTTTTAGACTATAGGTACTTTAACTTGGCTTCAAAAAAAGGTTGATAATTCCTCATTGTTTGATTTAACAGTGTATTTAGGATAGGGAAAAAGTCACCTTCAAAGAAATAGAACTCATTCTCTCATTTTAATGTAGTCTAACTAGTTTTATTTGATGAATTTTATACAGTGCTTCAACATCATTTACCCATCATATTGGGAAAATAAATAATAGCCCAATATTAAATTGGGTAGAGTACAAAGATAATATTTTGAAAAGAAAATCACAGCTACAACAAAACTAAATATCCTCTCATTGCAAACTGCATCCATAGCACACCGCTTTCATCCCATTCACAGCAACTAAACTCAATTGAGAATGCAATGCATTTATTTCAAGCAGGAATACTAGGATCTACTTGTGGCATTAGAAGTTTGAAAATTTTAGGGTCTTACAAAATATTGTGGAATATTGAGTTAAGGCCCATTCACATTCGTCAAGGATTGCCTGTAACACAAGGCATACAATTTGGAAATCCTTAAACCAATAAAGTTGTGAATCACCTTCTACTACTAATATTTGACTTTAAGGCAAAATGTTTGCATATCATTCATCTGCTTATTTATGAAAACCGATAATGCACAACAAAAAGAAAAAAACACCTAGATACATTCGCTTCCGATGTTGCATTTGCATGTCTCAGCTCCTCGAATAGTTGACCGAAGTATCAGTTATGGCATTAGCAAAAAAATGGAGCTTAACAACAATAGTAACAAATAAAATAAAATAAAACTGAAATGTTTGGCTCTTGAATGCAACTACCAATAAAAACTTCAGATCAGATTCTTAAAACCCAGAAGCAACAATTTATTCAAAATTGTTGTGTTTTTTTTTATTGATGTTGATATACTTTTACAGGGAAGTGTAAAATTAATTGGGCTCATATTTTATACATTATTTATGTTATTCTACAATATACAGGGTTTAATACACACTTTTCATGTAATCATTGATACAGCAATGACATTACATGGATCCAATAATGAATAAATTCTATGTGCAGACTAGCATTTCGTGTACAGGGGGGGGGGGGGGGGGGGGGGGGGGGCATTATGTTATTTTCTGTACTTTGCACAAAATCAGCTAGCCTAGCTAGGCCAGACAACCTCCTGGTTAGCCATGCTTATGAACAACCTCCAACCAATATGGCACACTTATTTTGAATTATTTAGCAATTGTATGATTACTAATAGATATGATTAAATTGTTGATTCAACATAGGAAGTCAAAATAAAATACACACATATCCTTCCATTTAACAATGGCATATAGTTCTTATGACATACTGATAGATGGGCACTCCTCTCAGTTTTCAATACATTACTAGGCAGTATGTACCTACTATCATAATATGTGGAATGTACCTAAGGTACTGGCTATACTTTCATCAATTGACAGCATCGACAGTCAGACATGCTTAGCTGATCGATCAAGTAATTATGTTAGTTTTGGAATTAACGTTCTTATCTTAAGGAAAGGCAATTTTTGATAAGCTAATAAAAAAAGTAAACATAATTTTCTAAGAAAAAAAAAAACATACGAAAAAAAAAGCCCTTCCCTCTACTCCCTGGCCTACATCAAAAGGTTTTTTAAGGCACTAAATGAATATATTTTGCAAGTTGGACTAAATGTTTTCCTTGACTTTAGATTTTAGAATCATCTTTCTAATATAAACTATGGAATTTTGTACTATTTTATTTCTCCTCATGATGATAAAAAAATTAAATTTTTTTAATATTAATTTGGCCAATACTTTTTTGTTGATAAATTACAAATCGTTGTACGCCTACTTATATCCTACACTTCTTAATTGATTACGATATTATCCACTTTTTTAACTGCTTTATCGACACAAATTTATGCAAATACTATCCATGAAGTCCATTTGATATTGTCTCTACGGTAATGATAACAGACCTATTTAATATAAAGCACAGATCGATTTTTCCATGTTTGAATAAGGCACGATACTAAAGCTACCCCAAAACTTCTATAAAAACTTAGATATGCACAATATTACGTTGTATAATAAGAATCCCACATTACTAAAGGCACAAAATTAGGCTATTACAGTGTTTTATTTAATTGAAATTCTTATCTTATTCTAGTTCTAGAAAATAAGGCTTTAATAGTCTTGCGATTGATAACAGTTGGTAGGTACTAGTAGATAGTGGAATAACCAAACGCCTTCGCATGTGGCATGAAGACACAATGGTAGCGTCCCAGCTTGCAAATGTGGCATGTGGGAGGGTACCAAACGGTGGAAGCTGTGCTCAAAAAGCATACTCCTCAAAAGAATTGCTCAAAAACAAGTAAAAGCTACTCGAGTGTTGCAAAAAAATGATATAATTAAGGATTATGGAATGTGGACTTTCATCCTTATCAGTTTTTATAATAAATAAACTATAAATGAATAACTCATCGACTTTGCAAATTTCAAGTCAAAATTTCTCCTCTCTAACGAAACGATAACGATCTTCCTCGTTCAAACCGATCGATCATCACCTATTAAAAGTTAATCGAGAATAAATCCATCAATTGGAATCAGTACGTCTGCTATTCGAGTATAACAAGTGTGGACGTACCCATCGCAGGGTCTTGGCCAGCTCAGCTTGGTGTCATGGGTGTGGGTTTGCCTTTCATCTACCCTACAGTATACAGTATACATAACGCAGTTTGCAGAACACACCCCTAAGGCATATTCTAGAACTTATTATTATTTTATTTTCTAATAATACTACTGTAAGGAAAAAAATCCTCCCTCCTATTTTCTTCTATAGCAAACAATTTACGCTGCCGGTTCAAATAATCGAATGGGCCACGCAAGAGGCGACGCACAACATATTTCTTTCAACAACGCACGCCCCAGATATACTAAATGCAACCTCCGAGCAGGCGTGTCCAGCATATTTACAGACCCGCTTTTACCGGCACGAATGACAAGGGTACGCAAATAACTTGGATGTCTGGGGTTTACTCCATGTGCCTGTATTTGTGTGCGGACATCTGCGACAGCCCGAGGACTGCATACTGGCAGCTGAGGCAGTGGTAATGCGTCTGTTTGCCCGAGTGCGCGCAAGCGTCGAGTGCACATGGCTGAGACGGGGTGAACTTCTCGAACCCAGCAGCCATGATCGAGTCAAGCTTTTGGTGCTGCCGTCGGTGGGCCACCACCTTGTTTGTGTCCGTGCAAACAAACTCGCATTTCAAGCAGTGGAAGTGCGATGCCTTGTTTTGCATCGCGCCTGAAACAGAATCAGTCAATCCTTAGGACTAGTTGCCAAGGCCACATATCTATATGTCGTCACATATGAAAATTCTTATTACCTAAAATATAGCATTTATGCAGTTGTAGCAATTCTAAAATACTTAATTTAAATGTACAGTTATTTGATCCAGTGAACACTTGCTGCTATGCCTGAAAAGCATTTGCATGGTGGAATTTTTCCTTTTCAGCTAGTGGAGAGTGACTCTCAGGAACACATTTTATAAAAATGCCTCTGTTTGCGATATGATCGTACCGAGAGTGGAGGTATAAACACAGTCTGCGCGACCGCACGGGACGTTTGCACGAAACTGTTGGAAATCTCCGCCCATGAGCGTGTCTAGACGTTCGTGGCGGGCCGTGTGCTGCACGAAACGTGTTTTGTCACAGAAGCTGTAGCCGCAGTCTGGTCGCATGCAGTGAAAGTGTGTCTGATGTTCACGGTAGCCGCAGTGCGCGTACTTGCAATCCTCGTTGAACCTAACACCAAACCCGAACAAACAAACACATTAACAGTTAGCCCAGTGAACATCCAGTTGCAAAGCATTTTATTCTATGTGTGTGGGGATTGAGGGTATCCTTCTTATGACAGATGGTTGCATTACTTTCTGATGGTTTCTTTATAGATAATATCTATAATTCGTGTTGTTCCTTAAACAAATTTTAATTTTTTCAATAAAAGATGCTGATATTCATCAACCCTTTCCGGTCCCATGTCGAATGTCATACGAAACTTTCTTTTATTTCTTTTCGTAATAGTTAAAATGCAATTATTGGTGAATACTTTCATTGTTAACATACTTTAAAAGTTTTTAAAATGTACATGATAAGGTTTTTATTGCATATATTTCAAAAATAAAATTTATTGTTACTATAAATCGATTTTTTAAATTAAAATATTAGATTCCCTTGCAATCCTGTAAATCTATTGTGTTAACGGTTGTGTTAATGATTTTAAGTGATTCAAATAAATGAGCATTGGAACTGATTTAGATTAATATTGCTCCTTTCAGCACATCATTCAGGTTTGAAGACAAAGTTTATAAAAAAAAGAGCTCGGAAAAACAAGACAGATTTGGCAGGATCATACACCAACCTGTATCTCACGTATCCTTCAGGCACTGGTTCATCTTTCAGGATTCTCATGCTATTTTGAACGCGAGCCTTCTTCGCTTCAGGACTCATGTCCATCAACACGGGAGGCTGCGGTGAGCGAGACCCTTTCTCGGAGGGGTGGTCCAGGCCCCCATTGACCATGGGGTGGTGCATAGGTGGACCAAACATGAGACCGCCTCCTGGGGCAGAGTAGATGGCAGGCATGCCAGGTGGCATGAACCCACCCATCGACTGAGACGTGATCAGGAACGGCTGGCCGAAAGGAGTGTTGAATGCAAGCGAGTGCGGAGGGTAGATGCCGGGGTGAGCAAGCAGCTGAGGGGTTGCATCAAGCATTGTCGGAGGGGCTTCGTAATGACTGGACAAGCCACCAGCTGAAAATAAATGTTTAGGTTAAAAGTGTTAAAACTTATAGATTGCTAGATAGATTTTTTCAAGAGATAGGCATGGTCTGTAGCTAACAGTGCTTGATCAGAGTTTCCCAGATATTTTTGCAACAGAACTTCTCTGCAGATCTGTTTCCACAAACATGCCATAAGGAAAGTACAAAGAAATCTGCTAACTAATACACACAAACAACATAAAATAGAATGCAACGTGAATTAATCTTACCAGAATCGTTGGTTTCTTCGTTATTATTGTCTTCTGGTTCTCTTTTATACGTGACGGGCTGGGGACTTAGTGCTCCTGACGAATGCTTGGCAATGTGTGGTTTCAGCCGATCAACATCACTGAATGCTTGGTTGCACGCATTGCAGTGATAATGCTCCTTTCGCTTCAGCTTGCAGAATGGACGACAGCAAGATTGATCGGGTCCGTATCTAACATGCCGTTCAGGGAGCATCCAATCCGGTCGAGGAGATTCTGTAACAAAACATCTGTATAAGTCCATCTTATTGTTTGCCATTCCAGCCGTTGGTGCATCAAGCTTACATCTATTCAAAAGGTTGTGTTACATGAATATTTCATACTGGTTTATTAGTTCGTTAGGTATTAGGTGAAAATCTAAAAAGTACTACTCATGCTGGTGCCAGTGTGATTTCAGAGTCAATATAGAATGTTTGCCTCATTAGTGCAAATTAGTTTGTGCAAACATGTTAGTTAGTTACAGAAGCAACTGCATGAATTATTTCTTTGTAAAAGTGGTTGTTTAATGGCAATAGCCACTGTAAAACATATCCTATTAAACTTATCCCATTCTGAATGCAGTCCATCAGTTATGGCATCGTTAAGGATCAGTCCGCTACCCCGAAATGACAATTCTTAAAAGATAAATACATTAAACACTGACGTAGTAAATTAAAAAGCCAAACAGTCATCCTTAAAGCAATAGTATTATGACAATACATAAAACAAGAGATTAGTTTTCGGTGGTTTTGTTGGGGCCCAGTAAGGTGTTTTTTGGGGGTGGTTAATGTGAAAGGGTGAGCAGAGCAGTTGAAGCAGATGATGTCATCTACGCCATCAACGTAATCAGCAGAGCAGGCAGCAGTAGAAGCAAATGGTACATCCACCCACCTGCAAGTTGCGGCACATTGCTCTTGTATTCTTGGCTTCCGAGCGATGGTTTGTCAGCTATCAGGGGCGATAGGGGCTGGGATGGGGTCAGGGCTAGGGGTGATGAGCCCCGGGGAGAAGATTTAGGAACCCCTTTCACACCTGGGCCCCCATGGGCATGGGCCCCCCCACCATAGACCGCTGGACCACACGAAAACGCGGAGAGCGGGTAAAAGGTGCCCGAAGCCTTCACCACTGGAGAATAATACGAATATTTCAGAATACTTTAGTCGAAATATGCTAGGTAGTCAGGTAAGTAGCCTAAGAGGTAGATTCGTACTCACTAACCAGAAGCTATAATGCTTCCAAAGCATATTCTAACTTTCCATGCAAGGCTTGTGCAACTGATAGGTGTGGGTAATCATTGCTGACTACTACTACGACTAGTTATACTCAACTCAGCTCAGTTAAGTTCAGGCAGCTGAACCAGTTTAGAAAGTGATTAGAGGTTTTTCCTTTAAGAAATATTTTGAATAAGTAGTCAAAAGAGCATTTATCGGACAAATGGCAGCAGTGCTTTAGACAGAGGTGATATTTAACTACAGAGTTGATAAAATCTAATTACATGGTACAAAAATCAAGATATTTGGTAAAGTAGAGCCATAACTATAATTTACGTACATATGCAATGTGAGACTTCGGGATAATTTACCTGTTGTTTTACTCGAAGCATCAGGTGAGCTGGCATTTGAGTGATTTGGCCTGTTTGTAGGAGACGTCGGCGAATTTTGTGATGGCACGTTCGACTCTTGGTTGGGTTCAGTTTTGATGTGTATCGGCGAATTGAGTTCACTTTTAGTGTAATGGCCATTCCCATCAATCGCATCCGTTTTGTGTTTTTGTTCGTGAACAGCCATGGTGGAATAGCGGACGAATGAATAGCCACAGTTTGGTCGCATACAGTGAAAGTGACGATTTACTTTGTTGCTGTGACAAAAGAACACAGTTAAGCTAAGCATTCACGAAGGAGTTAAAGTATGATTGGAGAAAACAAGAGTCGGTATGACCAATGTTACCTATGGCACGATGGCAATCTGCAGTCAACTGCTCGATCAAAAAAGAGGAATCCATCGAGAATGTCTATGTTGTCGTGGAAATCCTTGGCATGCATCAGTAGCAAATCTTCACGCTCAGTGGCATAGAAGCAGCGCTGCTGACTGCAGTGGAAATGTTGGGTACGCGCGTAAGCACAAAGTGCATCTGGGCATGGGGCACCTTCCCCAAAAGCGTAGAATCCTTCCTGAAGGATATCAAACCGGTGCTGCAAAACAAAATCATAGTGAGCAATCATTTTGCATAGTGAGCAAAATCATACAAATATGTATCCACATATTTTATCCTAGTAACTTTGTTTAAAATTCTGTAAATACAGAGTAGTGCTAGCCTCTAATTTCATGGTTAGTGGTTTATACTGACCGGTGTGGAGCTCTTCGAGCTGCCGTCGGGACTGGGTGGAGATGACATGTTGCCGAGCATATCGGGCTGACAGGTGAGCATTGTGGGACTGCCAGCAATGCTGGGAGATGTTGATGTTGCAGAGGGCTTGGGTAGCTTGAAGCTTGTGAAGATGGCTTGTGGCGAGTCCATCAATGAACCAGGCGCACTAGGAAACTGTAACAACAAATACAGTCAGGCTCCATTGATACAGACTATGATTCACTATTTTATCTCTGGTACTTAAGGTTAAAAAGCTTGTTGGGTTTCACAGACTATTCCTAAAGTATTAAAAAGTTTATCGAAGAGTAGGCTTTAAATATTTGTTTAAATTTCATATATTGTATACCCAACACCACTCGTTAATGAATGCATTCAATCTCAAACGAAACTTACGTAATCATTCCATACCTGAAAGAGAATTAAAACAAAAACACTGATTGAAAGTTTCAACGGTAGGTAGTCAAGTTCTAAACAAAGGGATAAGGATTGTGCAGGGACTTTGATAACAGAATTCTGTGGAAATTTGCTCACCTCGATGACTCGATTCTTTGGCGGGCGACCACGCTTGCGGCGGAACATTCCGTCGATGGAAGTTGCAAGGTGGGTACTTGTTAGAGGGTCCTTCGTCAGACTGAGTTTGCGCGAATACTCATGCATCTTGTAATGATCCAAACGCCTGAACGGCTTGTCAGTGGTAAGAATCACTTCCCGGCAATTATCCTGCAATCAAGGTAGTCAATATCAATGCCTCATAAATACATTAAGTTTTTGCAAGAAATTAGAAGTATTCAAGGAGACTAAGCATTGCCTGCTTGAGTGAATGGCGACAATCATCGTTGAAACCTACCCAAGTGCAGTGGTAGTGACGCTCTTTACTCTGGTAGTAAGGGCAGTCGGTTTCGCAGTCTGAAGTGTAAAATGACTCGCTCAGGTGGTCTTGTTGCTCGTGGCTTCGAGCATGCTCGCGCACTCCATCCATACATCTAAAAATTGGTATCAACGCCAACAATCCATTAACACCTACGCTTCCATTTAAAAAGTAATTTTTTAGCAAGCAATTTTAATGGCTGAATAACAATTGTACCTAAAAGATACGCTGCAAGCGTCGACCAAGCAATGGAAGTGTTCCAGCCCCACAAATTCACAATTGGGACATCTGTCTTCTGGTCCAATCCTTGCTAAATATTTTGGCCACAAGTCCTCCCAAGGATCGGCATTCAATTCACTTTGTGAATGTGAGAGGCTGAGGCCCTCCATATTTGATTGTGGCAAGGGAGACGATCTTCCTCCGCCATCGGACGAGGAATCTCCGTTACTCAGCGTTTGACTGTCCATACCGCTTCGACCTTGTTGTAAAGAAGACAGGTCTGAGTGCTGGGAAAGCTGAAAATAAAAGTCCATTATCAGAAACAACATAATATTAAAAAACTTTCCCAAACAAAAAATGATTACAGTGAAACATCGAAAAAGATTTACCCTGTTTCTTACCTGGTCGTTAAACGCTTGCAGCATGCTAGCATTTGGAGTTTCCCCTCCAGAAAAAGTTTTCATCATTGATTGAGCTAGTTTAAATTTTCGGTACGCCAGTTCGGAGTCCTGTCTCTCGTGTTTGCGCTTGTGGCTGAACAGTTGCCCAGACGAATGAAGAACATACGAGCAGCCTGCGCGGATGCAGTGAATGTGGTTGCAAACACGGGAGAAGCGGCAGCTCTCGAATGGGCAAGCTTCTTGTTTCATGAACTTCTTGAATCCATCGCGGTTCAGCTGCTCATCTTTTATATGATATGACTTGTGTTTCTCTGCAATTTAAAGAAAAAAATAAGTTGATTGAAAAATGTCTTTCATTGAAACTAAGCTTGTAATATCTCCAAGTCTACCAGGTACTTCCCTACCATTGAAATCGATAAGTGCCTGGAATTAGCATAACGAATGACATAAAGTACTTTATTTGCTTTCTAGTTTCATTGCCCATGCATTATTGTCCCATGCTCATTGTCAATATTGCCATGAAGATAAAATTTATCTTTATAATGTAGTAACATAATATTCAGCCCCTCTTACCCATATCGGCTTTATTCTTGAACGTATATCTGCAATTGTCCCTTCGGCAGTGGAAATGGGTGGTTCGCTGACCAAAGAACGAGCAATATGAAGCTCCGCATTCTTCCGTTGCACGGAAACGCTGGAAGCCTTCTTGAATAATCGCCGAGTCTTTTCGGTGATAATTTGCATGCATTTGCACATCGGATGTGCTGATGTAAACCTTATCACATCCATCCTAATAAAACAAAAAATATTTTTTAAGACAAAATTGAATGAACCACATTAGATTTCAAAGAGAAGGGTCTACAGAAGGTATTTTAATGCCCATAAAAGGGTAGTAATAAATTATGAAAATTTACCTTGATACAATGGTAATGGGTTTGTTTTCGGTTATGAGTACAATCCGAATATTTCTCAGAGCAATCATCCATTGGAGAATACCGCATGAAACCGTGTTGTAAGGATTCATCACGTTTTTTGTGCCACTTGAAATGACGGATCATTTCTTCCTTTTTGACGAACACTCTCGAGTTGCAGTCCAGGCAATGGAAGTGCTCTCTGAAAAAATCCACTTGCTGTTAGAAAGATTATTCTGAACGATAAAGTCTCGGCTTTACAAGGATTTTTTTTTGTTTTTTTTTAATTTAGTCAAAGTCTGACCGATTTTGATATTATGGATTGTTTGTTCGGGTTAACGGGACGTCAGCAACTTGTCTATTTGCGCCAATATTCTCTCATTTCTCAAGAGTTAAGAATGAGAGACGAAATAATATCTCAAATTTGAAGTTTTCGTGAAACTTATAAAAGAAAAAGAAAAAAAATGAAGCATACAAACACGGCGAACATTAAATGACGCATGTGTACCATACCTGTAGTTGAGATCCTTGCAGTAAGAGCTGGCGCAGTCTAGGGCACTCCCGAATCGCTTTACGTATCGGGAGTAGTCAATTGGCACGGGGGACTTCCCATTACTAGCTCCGTCGCGCACGGGACTCATGGGAGACATCCGATGACCCAGCAACCCACCTGTAAAACACGAGATGCCCTTCCATGTTATTGTGTGGCGAGAGGGTCGCCGGTGCAAGGAGGGTGGATACTGTTGGATGGAGACTGTTGGATGGATACTGTTGGATGGATACTGTTGGATGGATACTGTTGGATGGATACTGTTGGATGGACACTGTCAGGTGGACGCTGTCAGGACAGTCAGGAGGACACTATCAGGATCGTCAGAGGACACTAGGTCGTAGTCAGGAGATCACTTTCAGGTAATCACCCGCGGACAAGCAAGGGGCTTCTACATTATTGTGTTGCCATCGTATACGACGGTTAGGTGAAATGCTTGCAGAGGAAATAAAATCTCCAGTCGACGCCCGACGGAATGCGTACCTCGATGTGTGCTCATGCTCACGCATTAAACAATGAAACAGCGAGCGCTACATCAAAAAATACCGCAGGACAATAGTATTTTCGGTCCGATCAAAATCTTCATCCTTTATGAAAGCGAGGAAATAGGTAAATCAAACTGTAGGAGAGCCTCTTTTAATATTATTTTAGGATTTAGGACTGGTAAAAAATGCGAATACCGTCGTACACGGAAGGGGAAATGGCATGTGTAGTAGGTTGACAAAGGGTATTGGGTTACGGCAGCCGTCATATGAGATGGGGTTAACACACGATTTGTTTCCGACTGCACAAGAATTTAGTCCAAAGCTTTCCGAATCCGTGAGAAAACCGGCACCCTTTCAATAGTGCAAAGAAAGGGTGAAACCCAATCTGGAAATAAAAACTGTTCTAAAGGATTTAGAATAATAATAAATGTTGAGATCAGAAGTTTTCTCACAAATCCAACCTGGCAACAGATAACACGGTTTTCTTAGCTTAGAATTTAGACCAATTTCATGACAAGTTGAACTGCAATTGCAGTAGAGAACTTGCAATTGCAGTTGCGATTTCTTTGTTTTTCAAAACTCGAGTAGATGAAAGAACGCTGACATGCATGCGCGCTGGCATAATGAGCGCGTCCAAGTCGCACAATATGAATTTAGCCTGGTTCAAAGAAAACCATACAATTATGGAGGGGTGGAACTCTTAAAGGGTTGGATGTAACCCTTAAGTATCAAAAGAGATTACCTATTTCTTTTATACGAATTCAGATTACGTCTGTAATAGAAGAAACCCCTTTTTCATATATAAAGGAATAGAAAAAACTTCTTAAAAAGATCTCACTAAAAGATCTGTACACAAAAGAATAAAACATTTGGGTTTCTATAAAGGTCGTACGGGTTAAAATAGGGGAAACGCATTGAAAATGGTCCTCATACCTCCCCCCCTCCATCCCTTCCATAATTATAAGCTGGACAGATTCGATTTTCGTGTATTTATGCAGTGGTAGGGGCTTACAGCACTGGTATATACTATATTCGGGGTATGGGACAGTTTTTTCAAGGGGACTTGAATCATATTTCGCCATTCGTTACTGGGTTTTTTTCTATACGGTTTTAGGAGTTTTTATTTCCTTCTTTCTTCACTTTTGTTGATTTGGTATGCTCACAAAGAGTTTTGCCTGCGTTCTCTCCCCAAAAGACCGTCAAGTACTTCGCTCTCCACGCAATCCGAGTAAAGGATTGAGCATGAACAGACCCGGGCAAATAAAGGACATACATATTCCATCTACTATTTTTTTATGATCAGAAATTTGAGAAAACCGTTAGCTGGAAATGAGTTGCTGGAAAAAGGCTTGAGATTACGAGACTTGCACATTCGTTTTAGTTTAATGCCAAGTGTCAAGATGCATAATGGATCTATAGGAATACGGGATTGGACTACGAGTGAAAGTTCACGACAGTGAGGACGCAACGCATCATAGAGTAAACAGCGATCCTAGACTCGCCAAGATGAATGTGAACAAACTGAAATTATAAATAATATTATCAAAATGATAGTCTCATTGTCATGTCACTTAATCTTCCGCCGAATTCATGGAGAATGGATCGACCTAAGCCCAAACCCAATCCCAATTATCCATTCTATATCTGGACTGTCTTGTGAGCCTTGTTTAAAACATAATCGCCCGTAAATAAACTGTAACGCACAATCAATTTCTGCCAGCGTTTGGTTGAAAGGTCAGAAATAAAAAATTGTTGTGGGATTATTTTCAGATATTTTTTATGGTAACACGGGATGTCATTTTATTTTGCTACTAAATTTGGTGAAATTAAACCAATTTATGTTTATCGATAAGAAAAGGTCTCTTGGGTTGAAAACCTACAATAGTTTATCGTATGATTTTAATGTAGTTGAGAATTAATTTTTTCATCCATTAAATAATGAAGTATAATAGTAAAGAGAAATAATCGCACAATTTGAATACGTGCGTGTAATCGGTTGCCAATAGCGGAGTATTCAACCAAGGAGATTTTCTCAACAACGATTCAATGATGCAATATTACATGGCCGCTGATCTCTCATCATTTTAAATAAACTTTCGAGAAGAAGAGCTGGGATTATGTCGTCCAACTGGCATACAATTTGCTGTTGCATTTTGGCAGCTTTGGAAGCAGTTAGCTTAAAAACATTCCTGAATTGCACTTGCAAAGGACAGCCTGATCGAAACAATGTGGCCTGGCAGAGGCGACGCTTGCGTGACCAATTCACAAAAGTTCACTAGGTAAATTTCCTCAACACGTACTGCATTGGGCACTAGTTGCGCCGCGCTCCTCTCCTCCCCTCGCACCTTTTCAAATGTCACATTTTATGAGCGACTCTTGAAATAAATAGATTCGATCCCGAATTTAGGAAGTTCGCTTTGAAATGCGTGATTTGATCCGATCATCAATCGAGTGGCACACGGATCAAATCGCATAACGAAGTGTACCGACTAATTGATATCTGTGTCGTGTGAGGCAAGTGGTCGTAAATCGCGCGTTCGACTATCAATTGAGTGCAACAGCTAGGTAAATAGTGAATGAGCCCGTAAAGGGCGAATGTAGCATATCATCTGTGATGGATTCGCTGTTGGTGTAGAGTCCACGTCTAAGTGACTTAGTGAGTGATGGCTCAATTGAATCCGCTGAGAAAAAGGAAGAGGAAGGATATTAAGGGGACAAAACGTTTGACCATTTACGTTAATTCTACTTGAGTCATTCGAAATCACGTGACTCGATGCAGCTGCACTACTTCGAAAACAATTCAAATTCAAATTTAAATTACTACAAATAAAACCAAATTCAATGTTAACTCGTATAATTTAGTGAATTAAAGAACCAAGATATCTCGAATGAAATAAATTAGTTTCAAACGCGTAGCTTTGATTGTCTGGAAACCGTTTCCTGTGCAGCGCAGTCATAACTTGTGATTATTTTATTAGGTTACTACATGATCTATCGCGTAGCGGCGGTTTCTGGCTGGACTATAGGAACGCAGCAAATCACAGCGCTAGCCCCATTTAGGTAGACTTCACCGGCTTTTTATGCATGACACAACACATGCACTGTCTGCCCCAATGTACCCTTCGCCGATCGGTGATATCAACCTGCAGCGCCCTGTAGGATAATAGGTCCATGCCTTCTGGCTGCCATTCGCATTGCCTCTACCGTACCAAGAACTACATCAAATTTTGTCTATTTCATCCCCGATATTCGAAAATTTGGAACTTGTATGTAGATTCCTAAATGTGTTTGTGAACGATGGCCTCAACGAAGTCCTTCCATTGAGGTTTATTGGGCACGCTTGTTGTGAGCACGCACCATACGCTGCCACATGGCTGGTAGTATTCCAAAAGTGCTAAATCGGCCCCCAATATTGATCAATGGACACTTTTTCGCGTCGGTTTACCTCTACCTTTGAATTCATTGATTTCAGCTCGCTGCTTAACCGGCCAGCCCGTTGCATTTACGCAGGTTATCATTCAAGAGAGCAGAGACTTGCTTTTTTTATCGTTTCCATTCCAAGCGATGCGAACTGATATACCTACCTATTTCAAAGGTATTTGTACGTCTTTTGTTTTGGCTAACAAAATACTGTAAAAACTTTTTGTGGAAGCGAAGCCAAGGGCTCTCGGTGGCTTATTTTAGAACAGAAAAACGAAAATTCGGACATGCAAGCAAGAAGCGGAGAGCGCGAGAGAGAGAGCGATATATCGGTGGGTCGTGAAACACTTATTTAGAAAGAGCTAATAATAAGAGAGAATGAAAAAAACTATACAATTAATGCATCTTCCACAAATTAGTTTCTTTACGCCAACATCATCAGAAAGCGAGATAAAAATGTAAAACACGTCCACTTTAGAGGAACCGCTTCAGCTTCTCGTTTCTTGTCATGGCAAGAATTATGATACGAAATAACAAAATTTAATTAAAAAGTACATCGGCTTCGCATTTTTATGAAATTCCTGTGAAATAAAAGAGTGGATGAAATTCAAATTTTCGAGCACTACTAAATTATAAGGAGGACTGCGAAAGAAAAGTACCTCGAATGTGTTCACTGTTCTTAGCCGGAAACGGAAGTAAGATCCATCGGTCGATATTAATAGCTCTAGGTACGAATATGATCTACATTCGAATTAGTCTGGTTTTAATAGGTAATAGCGTATCTGTAATTAAACATCGCTATCACACTCTCGAATCGCCATGAAAACGAACAGAACAGATCTAGACTCGAGAATAATTGACCGAGCCGCATATTTCGGTAAAAAAAACAGCTACAAGCAATCTGCTTGCTCTCTTTTGAACAACTATGCGCTACAACAGCTCTCCATACTCATTATGTCATATTGTTAAAATAAATTGCGTTTTCTTCTTTTTATTAAAATTCCAACGAGAATCGTTTCGCTCATTCTGAGACGCGAGCATAGTTGAGAGAAAAAGACCGGCCAGGAGTGGAGACATGTTTTAGACTTGCTTGCTTGTCTGGGGGAAAATGCAGAGAAATGCAGGGAAATGCAGGAAAGTGCAAGGAAAATCACTCCATCTTTAACGGCCAACGGGCCAAGTACTCACCGGATTTGCTGGGGTCGAGGATGACAAGCCCGGCCGTGGGCGAGGTAGCCCCCAATGATCGGCCCTGCAACGGATGGGGGGCCGATCCCCCCGGTTTGTTCTGCTGTTCCTGCATCGCCGCTAGCGTCAGGATAGTCGCCATGTTTTGAGGTAGTACCACCTGAGTCAGGTCAAAATGACATGTGATTAGAACCTTGTGGAGTCTGTGCTGTGCATAGCAAATAATATTCCTATTATGGCAGCTACTCAAAATTGAGAATAAAACGGTATGTTTTTTCCACAGAAAACAAATTAAGGTTGAATACTAAAAAAAGTCCCCAAAGACACGAGGAGGTTAATAATTAATGTTCATACCCGTGAGAAATCATGGTACAAATTAACGTTAAAAAATGTACACTTTCCGACAATTTTTTCGTTTCCATTCCGCATTGTGTGTAAATTAGATTCGAAGTGCAATACACTTTTTTAAGTACCTACGAATGGGCTTATAAGCGTAGGAAGGATGCATACCTACTTATAGGTATCATGGAGCCCGCTTTAGACCGCATTATGCTGCCAGGATAGGACACACCTTTCGGCAAATATATTCTAGCACAAGACGAATCAGCTGAAATCTTGTGGTGCTCGAGTCAGTGTCCTCGATTCCCCCCATCAACCATAATCAAGAATCAGACATTACAGGCATGAGGCATCAGACACTCTTGCCGGCTATTTCATGTACCTAGCCACCATCACCACCACCGTCGCCACCACCAGGATCGCAAATTGTCTAGAAAAGATTCGAGCCTTCTTGAGAGGCACCAGTTATTTCCAACGGTCGACTAGACGATATCATTTGAATTTACATTTCCCCTTCGGCGACATTTTAAACAAAATTTAGACCGAGTAAAATTGCGGTAAAAAATAGTTGCACAAATTTGTTAATGACTATCTTGCATGTACGCGAAAGATAAATTAAAACACCTGCAAAATAAATGCAGCAGTCTCTCTCTTTGGCAAGGAACGAATTCGAGTGAAGCGTTATTCGTTGAGCGAGTATAAAGATACGGGACTGGCTATTTTAAGCAATAAAATTACCCTTTTTTAATCTTAGCTCGCATTGTTATCACGTGCGAGGAGTGAGTTGAGATTGAGAAGATGTATGGTCCTAGGGCTTATCGGGTAGAGATCTCAATCCTGCATTCATTCGGTGGAAGTATGGGCCCGAATAGCCCCAATTGCCCGAATGGTCAAAATTGTGAAACCCGTGTCGATAAATCGCGTTTAGACGGTGACCCAAGTGCGCAGTGGACGCTTGTACGCTCAAGTTGAGAAGATAATGTCACAAGAAATTGTATAGCCTTCGCAAAATGTTCAACCAACGAGCCATTCAAAGGTTTCCTGATTGAGCGAGACAATAAATAATATTTCGTAATGACGTCAACGAATTCAGAGAATTATAAGGTTTCGATAAAATAATTGCCACGTCTAGATTCAACTTCAAGTGACTTGAGTGTGACAAAAAATGTCGCTGAGACTTGTGAAATAAAACACACGCACCAGTTGCCAGAATCTGTTCATTCCTTTGCTGAGAATCGAGCATCGAGTATTGGGAATCAAGTATTGAGCAATGAATACGGAGTATTGACGAAGGCACCCATCTACCTAAACATCGATTGGGTCGTTTTATGTAAATGGCATCAGTAGAATCTGTATCGATCGGAGATCGTATGGGCAGGACCACGAAGGGAAATCATTTTTAGAATCAAAACTCCACTTGACGCTTACATGTCGTTAGTGCGAAGCGTTTCAAGTTATTCCAATTTAAACAAATGCACCATGAAAATGTTGCCCGCCAGACCGCGCCGTTGAATTTTAAGAAGTAGGTACGATATAGGTATAACTTCGCCATGAGAAGAGAGAAATGTAAAATTATGCAAAAACGTATAAAAGGATTTTTATTAATAATGAGTTTGGAAAACAATCTATTTTGTTTGCAAATTACTATGCATGCAGGATACCTCATATTTGGTATTCGCAACGCAGCTATAATTATACATAGCCGTGCGAAGCTGAATTGCTAGAAAATATATTAAAAAAATCACTATTGTTAGCTGTACTTGAAGTCTCGTTTCCGAATTCTTGTAGCGAGCAAATCTGGAATGACAGAGTCAATGACATACGCCTGTTTCCCCCCAGCGTGCACTATCTATCTGACAACTTACCCTTTGGTTTGGAGCCATCGAGTTGGGAGGAAGTCCCACCAATTTGGCCATCTTATGCCGAATTTGCTCGTAGACGGCCGCCTGAGGGTCGGACGAGTTGAGAGTGTGCGAGTTCTGTTGTCCCAGGCGGGGACTGTGGGCTGACCTCGTCGGGGGTGTCAAGGGGGTGTGCGGGGGCGATGGGGGTTGTGAGGGTGGAGATTGAGGGGAGCGTGGTGGTCGCACCCACAGAGGATGACCGGGAAGGTGCTTCGGAGATAGTGTCTCCAAGATTTTACCTGGAACAATAAGGTGAATGCAAGGATGTCATTAGTACAGGGCCAAACTAATTTTGTCACCTAGGCTGACACGATTTATTGCTGACAAGAAGCTGAAAAAGTGTATAGAACTATTCTTGGCACATTGACAATCGGTGAAATTGTGATAATCGCTCATAAATAGTCGGCGAGCAGCAGATTCTTGCAACGTCGCGGCAAGAGGCCATATCATAACGTTTAGACTGTCTAGAAGCGAATTCGGTTTGTCTGATTTGAAAGAGTCAAGCACATTAGCATATCCGAGGTTTACATGAAAAGTATTGTGCTAGAATTTCAATTGGTCAGTGGCGGTGTCCGGTCATTGTCCTGCCTTTCGCGATTCGGCAGCGTCCTCTGCTATTGCCATTTCAATTTCATTCATCATCTAGATACTAGAAGATGCAGAAGTCACTGCACCGTCAACGACACAGCGCCCTACAGCACCCCCTGCGCAACACCGCGACTTCGAAGCCTATAGGCAAACATGGCCCGTGCATCCATTCACAATTTTCTATCGTAAACAATTAACTGCATACACGTTGACGGCAATTTGAAACCCGTAGAACACACAGAAGTGTAGTACCTAGCTTCAACTCGTTGGCCAGCCCAATAAGGAACTACATTCCATTTCCAGTCTTGATTCAACATCGGCTTCATGCAGTACGCCAAGCCAAGGTACTTGGCAATAAACCAGCAAAAATAAAACACTATTGGCGATACGAAATTGAGGAAGGCGATTTCTAATGATTTATTACTTTGAAAAAAATCACTCATGGGTCCAATAATTGAGTAATAATTTAAAGTTAAACTTGCTAGCTGACACCCAAAAATTCAAAATGCTCATGATTTAGGTTATAGGTTATACCAATTCTTCGCGGTCCGCATGTAGGTAAGGGTATGGTAAAACTTCATTACTTTTCGGCTACTTTTTTCAGCTTCAAACTAGAAAATTAAAAATAGAACTCGAAATTGATGCATTAAATTATCGCATTTTATTTGAAAACATTTTTGGCTGCTAAAAGGAGTGCCTCCTATCATGGTTCGATCAACCTGGCTCGGAACTTCGGGAACGTCGCATCTACGCCAGCTGCAGTTCGGGCGAGGTGATCTTTGCCCCGAATGACCAGCCGGGGCGACTCCTATTGGGGGGCTGGGCGACAGCCGACAGGGCCCCGAATTATCGCCACTACTTGCAGGAGAATAATTTTGCAAGTGCAGACATTCGCCTGCCAGACGTCTCAATAACTGCACATCTCTCGGGAGTTCGCAGAAAATGTTTTTTGAAATTTCTAGCGATGGACAAAAAAGGCAAACAGTACTACTTCGAGTGCGTGCTAATGCATCACAGACATTGGAAACGAATAGTATCTGTGCTGTATATGTATGTACATGCAGGCATCGACCAACACGACAGCTGGATATGCTTTTTAAGGACCTCTATGTATTTTGATGACGTGAGAATTGCTTATGTAAACATTTATTAAATAACCACACATGCAAGATGTGTTTGAAGACCAGGCTATCTTCAAGTAAAACCAAACTGTAAGCGCTAGTAATGAATCCATCTTACGTAAACTTATATTGTTGGTTGACTATGAATTATGATGAATGTTAAAAAGTTTAATTTAATGGCTGACGTGAGTGTTTTTTTTATTTGTAGTGGTTTGCCTGCCGTTTTTAGAAAAATTTCGCCTGTTTTTTGCTTAGCTTTCACAAGGCATTCAATTAATCAATTATCATTCTTCGCCTTTGATTGCGCGCTTCACACACAATAGTAAAGTTAATTTAATATTACACACGCTGAAATTTAACATACATCAATGTGAATTGTGCAATGTTAGATCATTCAGATCTCAGGCCCGTCCTATAACTAAACCAATTGCACTTTTCTATCCCCACTTTATTGAATTTAAGTTATTAAAAAAAGTGAATCCCTTCTTTCCATATCCACCCACAATAGCTAGAGGTTAGCAGATGGCTCATGAGCGACCAGGCAGGCAGATTATTCTCCCCCAAGGCAGCCAGAGAGCCGAGTGCAGAGTGCAGCCAGAGTTTTCAGTACTGCGCCTTCCAACAGCATAGCGAGCCAGCCTCTGCCATCATGGCCAGCAAAGCAACTCTTAATCAGGATATAAGCACTAGAAAATGTCACCAAATGAAGGGGATCCCGATTTTATTATATTTTTGTGTGACTGATCTGACTAGAGAGTCATGTGCGGGTGGATAAATTGAAGCTCAAGGATGCCAGGAAATGGTCGACAATTGTTATTTGTAATGGAATGGTTAATTTCATTTGCACGTGTTCGGTAGTTTGCTCCAGTTCGTATCGATTGCGAATGTCGTGTGTTGCCTAGGTTGTGGTGGGTAGGTATACTTGGTAGTACTACGTAACCTATCCCCGTGCGTTTTGTTCGATGGAAGCCCTCCTTTTCCTCTTGCAAATGTCTGATGGCGATGCGATGCATAGTATACAAATCGCTATCTGGCGCGTTATTCAAATGAGCCAGGTCGGTAGGTTCAGTTTCACCCTTTACTCCGCTGATGGCTGACAGAGCGATTTAGAAAATACGAGGGCTATTGCGTACACAAGGTGAATTGGAGATATGTTTTCATCTTTATAGCGTTTATAGCGGCTTGGGTCGCGCGCTTAGCAATTACACATGCGCCAACCGGAGCGAGCGTGATTGCGTGTGCAGAGAGAAGTACAGGTAATGACTTTTTCGAAAAACTCACGTCCGAATTTGCATATTTTGACATCCGTGATTTATGATTGGGCAAGTGAGAATGGATTTGGTAGTGACGGTGCGACGGCCGAGGAAGGTGGTAAGGTGGGACGGGGTGGGGGCCGAGGGGGAAGAGGAGAAAGGGTGCTTTTCAGGGGGCGATGAGATTAAAAAAGAGAAAAATGGGGAAGGATGTTATGTATAAATAACGTCTAGCAGTTTATAATATCAAATATATAATGCACGGATCAATTATTTTTTAGATATTATCGTGGGTCGATTTTAATTTTTAATGGACAGAAACATGAACTTGGGTGGGATATGAAGTAAATAATTGGAAATTTTTTCTTCAGAGAATAGAGAGAATAGACATCGATTTCTGTACAATTCTGCTGAGAAGTAAATAGCAATCAAGCTCAGAGGTGGCACAGGCAAATTGCTGGTTGCGAACAGAAAGACAGCTACAGCTAGCTTCTTGGCTTCATCCGACATCCAAAGAATTTCCAACTCTTCATTTGTTTACCGTCAGTTCAAAAGGTCGAATTCCGTTCGAATGTTTTATTGTTTGCAACGATTTAATAATAATTGAGTATACTTCAAAAAAAGAAACGTAGAAAAAGTAGGATAAAGCTTGCAAACATCCTGAGAGTTGTTGGAATTTATCATAGCGCGGAGCTTGCCTCGATAAAACAATGCAATTGTAATCGTGATAGTTACTCAAAATAATAAAGCAACAAAACAGCGAAATAATTGAATGACATTGTGCTACATACAATCCATGCGGCGTCTCCATTTCAAGAAATCGGGATCTAAAAGGTACTCTCCTTAGACATACACCGTATGAATGATTGCTAAACACCCTGGTGACTTGACGCAGCAAACTAATTGTATTTTATCTACCCCCTTCCCCTAATCCTTATTGGGTGTCAGTGTCTGTTTCAAATCACGCGGCAAAACCAGCGAAATTTCCTGTTACAAACGCAAACGTTCGTCAACAAGGCAATGACACTTGGCCAATCCAATAGTGAATTGCGATGTCGGTTCTCTCCTCGCCAAAGCAGGCCCAGGCCATTCCGTTCATTGAGTTGGCAATAAAGAATGATTCCAGGCAATCAAGGGAATCTGTGTGCCCTGGATCTCCCCTAAAGTCCGTGTACCATCGTTGAGCAGAGCCTAGCGGGTTAAAGCTGGTTAAACTACGGCTAAACGTTTGCTCTCACCAATTGCCAATCCCACTGCGACACGGACTTATCATTTTCAATTTCAAACTGTTGCATAAATCACAGTTTCCACGTAAACCCGATCCGCCATTAGTGCTATATTATGTATAAGTCCAGCAAACGAGTTATTTTACCTGTCAAAGCAGGGTTAACAATGTTGGAAACGAACGAACGAATGAACGCCTTTTAGCCTCAGGAACTATACTGCATATTCCATTACAAGCATGAAATGATGTCCACATTTCATATTGGTAGCCGTGGACGAAACGCTTGCCATGGCCCATGTTGCCACTCTTGAAATCTGGCAGACAGTTTTTTTTAATGGAAAAAAAAGTAGTCGATTAAGAACGAATTCAAAGCGATTTTAAAAGCATGCCCCGAAAAGGCATTGCTTTTGCATCGTTCTCCAGGCAGTTTCCTAATTTCGGTCGCTGGAAGACCGAGGAGGGGTTCTATCCATTCGAA
This sequence comes from Protonemura montana, assembly GCA_947568835.1. Lineage (NCBI taxonomy): Eukaryota > Metazoa > Arthropoda > Insecta > Plecoptera > Nemouridae > Protonemura > Protonemura montana. Next base: position 6,911,645 of record OX387604.1, on the reverse strand, counting down.
ATTAAAAAGAAAATGTAACAAATGCGTAGGAGTATCAGCGAGTAACAAATAAACTAAAAACCGTGTGTAAGTCCACACCAGCACGAATGATCTGACAGTAGGAACATATATCTGAGTCTACCATCAAGGTAATCTCGCGATAGAAAAGACAGGTGTTTTTTATACTTCATAATGTGGGTGTTTTCAAATGTATTCCCTCTTAGTTTTATGCAGATCAACTGTTTAAAAGTTTGTGTTAAATATGCAGAGTCTCACCTTTCTTCCATTATATTATTTTTATACCCCGAGGTGTGCCGTGCCACATTCTCCATGCGTTTGTTGTCGAAAATACCTTTTAGGAGCGAGCACTGAGTTGCGATGGTATATCGGGGCCGTATAGCGCACATTAAAACCATACCTGTATAGTTTTATCCGGCTTTGTCTTCCTAGCACAGAAAGAACACAGCCAATACCTATTTGGTCAAGACGAACCCCCAAGCCAGTCTAGCTGATATTGCCCATACTATGGTGCTCCGATTGTAATTAATTAAATTAATTGGTGAGCGGGTCTCATTAGGTCTTTGAAACGTGAAATGGTTATGTTGTTAACACGTGAATCGCTGCCGAATCTGTGGCATTTGTTTATTTGACAAGGAATGCTGCGGCCACCAACACTCCCGACACTCTGATGTGCATACCAGATGAAATTTATTCCATTTCAGCAATCACGAGTGATTTCATATTTGTGCTAATAATTCATCGTTGTAAAATTGAGTCCAGTTGAATTGGAATATATTATATTGAGTTTAATTGAAAGACATTCTTTGTGTCTGAGTACACACATGGGTAAAGTGGAATGTTGATCGGAACGACCGATATTTGCTTCTAGCTAGGGTTTTATCTTATAAAGATTTAAACAGGAAATTGGTTCCATTAATTGTGTTTTTGTGCGTCATCAAGATGGTTGATATGCGGAGAACCCAACAGAAATCAGGAAAATTGCCTAAATCTGGTATAATGTGCTAATGGGTCATTCATTTGAGCAACAGGTTTCCATTTCATGGTATCTGAGATTGACAAAGTAATCTGAATCAATGGAAACAAGGTTGGATAATGATCACGGTCAATTTTAAGATTGGTCCAAAATTCAAATGGCAAATAATCTTCCCGCAGCCACTGTCAAAGGCGGCGCGAAATCGAAATTCGAATATCTTGGAATATTTGGTGTTTCGCTGTTGCCACCACTTTACCACAGAGATCTCTCACAAAGAAAACAGAGAGCAGCAGAGGAGGAACATATTTCATCCCATATTTTCCGTTGCAGTTAGGCACACTCATATTTCCGCCAGTCACTGCAGATCGGAATTATTTCACCCGATTGAGAAAATTCGCGGCCAGTATAAAAAAAAAAAACGTCGGCTTTGTGTCGGTGCCAATTCGTCCGCGTATCCTTGAGGAATCCGCGAGCTAAGGGGTTGAGAGGAACTGGGACCGTCGTCGAGGGCACCGAACCCCCCCAAGCACGGGGAAAACAGGCCGGTAACAGACCCGTTACCGCACGATTGAGTCGCACCAGTCCACGCCGATGTCGGCATGCAATCGGCACCAACATATCTTCTTTTCCCTAACAGAATGGCTCACTGGCTAGATCATTGTTCGCAGACAGCCGTGAAAAGTTCCCATGTACAAAATTGGGCATTTCACCTATTCTCCATATATTTGTGTGTTTTGTGTGCTAATCTTTCTTCAGGGAAGGTAAGAAAAAACCCGGCTCACGCTTGATACAATACGCAGCAGCAGGTTCGCCAAGAGGGGTGGTTTGCTTCTCGAGTTAATATGTGGCAATTTCATCCCCCCAATTGATGCACGTTGCCGCTGGTAGAATTTGACACCATTTAATGTGGGGTAGTCGTACTCAATTACCATTATGATTTAAGCTAGCGTGAATAATAGGTTCACATTCTTTTGAAGGGTTCAAGACAACTTTTCACCCCACTTGTAGAATGGTTTTCCAGAATTAAGAAAACCGTGATACCTTTTTAACCCTAAAAATCGTTTTTGGATAAGGTAGCGAAGGGGGACATGGTTCATATTCACCATTTAACCTTTTAAAGAGACAGGCACCCTACCCTGATGCATCGCAACTCAATAGGCGACCGGGCATTTTTTATTTCGGTTATTTGAGAAGGTATCCCTAAACTTTGTGCATTGTTAACGAGGGAATCATCGTAAGTTTACCGAGCAGGGTTGACCGATTTGTAACAGTCCTGGCAGGGTGGTAGAGGTGTACCAGTGCAGGGGGGGGGGGGGGGGAGAAGGTGAGGGTCGAGTGGAGACGTTGTGTCACCGACACAAACAAAGCCAAGCCAGTGCCTGCAATCCCGTCTTTTGTCGCAAGGGGGGAGGGGGGGGGGGGGGGGGGGGGGGGGGGGGGGAGGTCAGGTGAGCAATGATAGTCCCCCGAATGGGTAGCACAGACCTGGGGGTGTCCGTCAGTACACGAGCTAGGAATTTCAGTCACCCACTTTGAGGATTGCTGAAAAACTAGTTTTACTCCCATCGACAAAATTGACGACTAAAAGAAAACAAGACTAGGAAAATATTTGACTTGAAAACTGCCCACTTATATCCCGAACAGAAAATATATTTTCCGCGTTCGAAGAACGTGCATTCATGGCTCCTCGTACACCTACTGGAATTTTACATTAGTACAAAAAGCGTTCTTTCGAACGGCTCCAGACTCCAGACATCAGACGGAGAAAAAATCTACTAATAGCTTCGAAATATGGCTGTCCACAGTTTAATTTAAAATTTTTGGGTCAATGCCTTGAAAGGTAGGGGCACGCTAGACCAATTGCGTCGTTTTCAGTTTTCGTTTTTCTGTTTTTAATTACCTGGTGCTAGTATTACAAGTATTCACGTGATATGTTTCTTTAAAAGGATTGGAAAAAAGGATAACAGTGTTGGCCTGAGGTGGGCCGCTTCAGATCAGCCCGAATCTGTTGTAGGGAGGTGGTCGGGCGGTGTTGGGAAGGGGGAGGAAGAGGAGGGGGGCGAGGAGACTGTTGATTAGAATGGATGCTGCCCAAGTATTGCTGGATAGCCTATTGTTCTGAGGACTGCCTGCGTGGCCAGCATGGTTCACAATCATCCTATGGTCGGTGTCTGTTACCCCCTCACTGCTCCTCACTGCCCCCCTATGCCCCTCAATGCGCCCTGCGGTGCAGCCATCAAGCAATCGAGAAATTGACCCCTCTAGCATTTTTTTTTGCCTAAAGAAATATTACCATGTGTTATAAATGTGGACTCATTAATCAAAATCTTTTCTTTACAAATTTTATTTTAAAATTAAGCCCCTGTTGTCTTCTGAAATATTAGGTTTAGTTTTCGCTGTCAAAAGAACATATTTTAATTTTAGATTCCTCGTATGGCTATCCTGGCTCTCCTAGACGGACATATTAAGTTTGGTGGCTCGCGGGCCGCCCATTGTACTAGGCCCATCACCTTAAGCCTTGCCGGCCGCGCTGTAGATTTTCCTTCCAAATTGCACATTGTGTATTGTACTCGTGGCTTGTACTTGTATCGCAATATCACCACTCACAAGTCAACCTGGTTATGGAGGCAAACAGAAGAAAACACCCGGGCCAGGCGTCAAAGTGACGACGCAGGGACCAAAATTGCGCGGAGTCACATAAGTCAGGATTAGACGGCGTCGGCACTGTGCAACGAAACTTACCCGAGGAGAAGTTGGCCATAGGCACGTTCTTGGTGATGTTTTCAGCCATATCCCCGCCGCTGAGCCCGTAAATACTGAGTAATTCTTTCATGGTGTTCTCCGCGTACTCCTTCATCGCCGACGCGTCGGTGCCGGGCATGTGGTGGTACGCACTCAGCTGTTCGGGGCACAGGAACCTAGGGAAACCGCCGCGGGTGTTGAACATTGCCGCTGCTGCGGCTGAAGCCGCTGCAACGGTGGCTGCCGACGCCGACGCCGCGAACCGTTCGCCCGGGTGATGTCTCGGCTGACCCTGATGGCCATGCTGACGCTGATGACTGCTTCGCGGTTGGCGATGTACACCCGTGTACACAAAACCGTTGTTGTTTTCGTGGTAATGGCGAGCAAACTCGTCGCTTTCAGAATTTTGGATTCGAAAGAGCCGCGATTCGTTGCCAGACTCGCCATACTCGTCTGCCGACTCACTTTCGTCGTCGGCCGCACAGGCTTCGTCGTTGCCAGGCGAGCTTCGCGAGCAGCTGAGATCCATGGGAGCAGCACCGCCCCCGCCACCGCCCCCGGAAGGGGTGCTGTGGGTAACGCGTCTTTGGGGCGCCGTCGCGGGTTTGCGACGGCGCTTAGGTGCCGACGGTAACGTCGTGCTATCACTCAAGTCTAATGGCTTATGGAATCGATCGAGTTCACGGTTGTCGTCATCAATATCCATTTCTATATCACTGTCACAATTGTTCATCCTATCACTCTGCGGACGATTATCATCGAATTGCTGCTCATCTTCGGCGTACGAGATATTTCGTGGCTTGAAGTTCTTGCGTTTGTTTCGTTTTGGCTTTTCGGAGCTCATAAGGATCGACGCCGAGGTCTCTGCAGACTCCGTGGCCATGGTCACGTCGAGGCTTGCGTGGTGGCCGATCACCATCTCATCGTCGTCGGTCTCTGTGAGCTCGTCGTCGAAGTCGCGATCGAGCATATTCTCGTAATTGTTTTGATCTTCGTTAGCCGACAGCTCGTCCTGCTTGTCCCCGGAAGTGAGTGACTCGTAGTCGCCATTTTGCACGGCGGCCGGCGAGGCGGGTCCATCAGCGCTGCACGTCCTTCCTGTCGGCAAAACAAGACAACTGCGTTAGCCGGAGGCTTCTTCCTTACTTCTCCTTCCTTCTTCTTCTTCCCAGGGCCCGAGGCTTTGGACTTTGGGAGGTAAAATTGCCCTACCCCGCCCAGCCCCAGGCACCAGAGAGTGCAAACCTGTGTCGCCAAAGTGACACTCCACCCCGGTAGCCACACCAAAATGTGATTCTAATTCGAAGTGCAGCGAAGGGAAATTTCATGCGTCGAACACATGCTCACACACACACATCGTGAGCTGTCTTATTGTAAACGCACAATTCGATCAAATTGAAACGTCGTCCTAGTTCAACAAATTGTTCGTTATGTTGTTTTTTTCCTAACTGCTGATTTGAGATTCTTGCTCCTAATCGTCCTGACACTCGGCCAGCCTGCACCAAACGGCATCGCATCTGAAAACCAGATACCGTCTCCGAAGCTGGACCCATTGCTCGCTGAACAAACAACTCTAGCAGCCGGCCAATTAATGACGCACAACCTACCAGAGTAGATTAATAAAAAAACTTGCACCTAACGGAGAATTGAAGAGCAAATTGAATCAATGTGCGATTGCCGGTCCTCGGGACATAAGTCTGGCTCTCAGAATTATTACAAATTATTATCCTATGCTCAAATCGTCAACCAATCCCAAGATGCGATTTCAAATTCTTTTATTCGGGTCAGCAAATCAACCACTGCTGTAATTGTTTGTTGCTTCTTGACATTCTTGATCAGAAACGGATATCAGCGATTTGTCAAAATGACTACTTATTTGGTTTGGCGAGACGCGAAGAATGGGGAGAAGCGAATGTCTTGAAAGGTGTTTAAGTGCTCTGTTAACGTTTCATCACGTTTTCAATGACTTCAGAGCACAATCGAACATAAGAAGCAGGTAAATATTGTATGGTTGTACAATTTCTCATTTTAAACGTTTTTAGCGGAGAATACACTTTGGTGAGCTGGTACAGTGGTAAACATCGGTACATTGATACACCTCGGTACATTGCTACCGCAGTGGTTAACTTCAAAACCGGGATCAAAACCTTTTCGATAAATCTGGAAAAAAAACGAAAAATTATGTACTTCAAGGTCTCAGCTCCTCGTCCTATTCCGCCAACCAAATTTCAGCAATAAAACTCTTTCTAGATCATTTTGCAAATGCTATATAGCCATGCATCCCTTCACCCGTCACCCCTCCACTTACTGCCTTACACCTATACTGTAAAAAATGCATCCTGTGAACGAATAATACTAATAATACCCACTTAAGCTGTGTACGTGCTAAAATTGGATCCAAATAAGACACATTCATAAGAAGTTCCAAAAATAAAATTATTCGGAAATTAACTAAAAGTTTCCTTAAAGCCCGCGGGGTCAATTATAATCATTATAATAATACACTGAGACCTGGGACTACTTTTTTCATCAGCATCGACAAAAAACGAACGTGAAATTAAAACAGTTGTGAGGCTCGCGACATTATAAGGGACATGTTGGGACCGATGGCCGACCACGGATCTTTCGAGACAGCGACCAAAGCATCGACCAGCAATGAAGCTAATAACCATCCTAACGCCTCGGTGCGGTGAGAACGATCAAAGTACATGCCGTAGCTAGTTCGTGTATGTCTGATGAATACGTTATTAGGGGGATTAGTGGAATCGAAGAGCGTCAAAATCGGTTTTCAAGACGCTCGCGGCTAATGAAGATTCTCCTGAAGTGAGAGCATGTCAGTGGCCGAGGGTATTTTCCGTCGGGGAATTTTCTGCCGGGAACTTACTGCCAGGGAATTTACTTCCAAAACTATTTCTAACAGGGTCATTTACTGCTGAAGCATTTACTGTCAACGCATATAGTGCCGAGACATTTGCTGCTAGTACATTTACTACAAGGGTATTTACTCCCAAAGCAATTTCTCGCAGGGAAATTTCTCCCAGGACGTTTACTATCAATTTGTTTTCTGTCGAGGCATTTGCTGCTGACGAATTGTCAGGTGTTTTTCCCCTTATTTATTTATTTATTTATTTATTATTTAAGTCTAGGAATTCCTACTCTGTTGTAATACAGAGGAATGTACAGACTATACTATATTATAAGATATAAAAATATTTAAAAAAAAAAAAATGAATAATAACTTCTTATGGAAATAGAAAAGGAAAAAATAATAATAATAATAATGCATGTCAATTATAATGGTAACAAATAATAAAAGCACTGATCATAATAATATTAATAAGTGTAAAACTAATAAAACTATAAGTAACCTAACCAAACTAAGGTCAGGTACCTACATTTCTATTAAATACTAAAGATAAATTAATGAATTGTAATAATAATGAACTGTCGTGTCAATGAACTGTCGTGAATATTCGTGTCAGTAAGGTCCGAATACACACGTGGGGTGCGTCAACTACACCACCTCAATAGGAAGCCTACATAAAATGTAAATTTGACCGTTTCCGACCGTTTCAAGGAATTCACTTCTTGAACCTTTCCGTACGCTGATAATATTATAATTGTAAAGTTTTATTATTGATAATAACTGTTTTTCTCAAATTCTTCATGCCTAGCGACGGCAGAGAAACACCTTGAGGCTAAACGACGTTTTTTTTTTAAATCTACCCGAGTTGAAATCTGCACGATTCGACAAATCATAATGGCGAAATTGGGGACTACAAGTGCGATTGAGGAAAAGGTACGTTCACAGTAAGGAACGCCCGACCAACTTCGACCATTGCTTATCGGGTTGTAGATGACTTTTTAGATGACACTCTGCAATCAAGAGGAGTACTTCTATGTTTCAGAACATCGCTCAGTCTCATTTATGCTATATCAGTAAATATGGACGTTCTCATACCTGGCGAGCTGGTCTTCTGCTCCTGTTCATCCTGTTGGCGGCACAACGATTCCATGCTATAAGAGACTGCTTGTGGAGATACCAGCCCTGTAGATGTGAGCGCAGACATGGCGTTGCTGGTATCTGAGGTGCTGTTGGTGGTGCTGTCGCTGGTGCTGGTGCTATGCCAGCGGCCGGGCCTCCAACTTGACCCGCGGAACCAACCTCATGCCCCGGCTGTCAGCACCCAGCATGTCGCTGCTGTTCTCGTCCGGTACGCTCATAGGCCATTTCTTCCTCAACGCGGCTCGCTGCAACACGAACAAATCACAGATAAATTAACAATTTGCTTTATTTAATTAATTACGTGTCGTTATTTGGGCAATTCGATCGAATATTCACTCAGATGCATTTTTGATGCTGGCGCACTGTCGTTATTTGCGATTGTCCAAGAAGGATAAACGATTTTTTCTTTACATAAAAGTGACTTTTGCCATAGAAAAAACTACATATCAATTTTGAAGAGAAACGCAAGATGAAATAAATTACATACACAAACACACATTTACACAAATTAACAAACAACAACAAAAAAATCGCGGCATTGGTTTTAGCGTCCAGTGTGAGTTTACGTCTCCTTCCATGTTCAGTCGCTCACCACTGATTTTGCGGAGCTGTTTTCACTGTGTAACGAATTGTTTCGTTTGGAATTTGTACCAAGATGTGTTTATTGCAAAGCTAGTTCGTTTGATGCAACCTTGTGGTGTGCCAACAGGATTGATATGCAATTTGTTTACCCACATCTAACTTTTGGAAACGTCGCTTGAAACACGTACCAATGGGCTTGTTTGAAATTAACTAAAGGAACGGCTAACGATTAGCTTGCTGCTTGAAAAAACAATAGGTGAAAGCATTCTAATGGGTTAGGTTTACGAAAAGGAACAATAGGAATTTATATTCCATATTTGGTACATGGTTAGTGGAAGATGTCTTTAGAAAATATTAAACATGTCACCGCCATATTGTACAATATTGTTCTACGTTAGATTAATGTAAATTGCTGTTAACACCTAATACACCGAAGGTATTATTATGCCAGGCAGGCGACATCCATATCGCACAGAACAGCGAAATGAAATGCTTGAATAATTGATTTTGCTTTCCGCGAACGACACTGTCGGTTATTTGCACCCATTGAAAGTGCGATTCGAAGCAATCACTGATCACTGAGAAGCCCTGCATCGCGAGGTCGGCCCCACCAATCACACCCTCAATCAGACGTATCTTGATCAAACTAGCGCGTCATTTTCTCTCTCTAAGATGATGGCTTCACGGTAAAGCCCGGCATTTACTTCATGTTGAAAAGTTAAAACTCTCATCGAAAACTTTTATAGCGCAAAGTAACAAAACTTCCTCTTCATTTTGTAAGCTAATAGTGCATGAAGACGTCATAAGTATTTCGTGACTAAGACATGTGCCTTCAATATTTGCCTCACAATATTATCACAGATACCTAAACTTGCGATTGCATACTTGTCGCGTTTAAAGCCTGTAAAGAGGGCATTTGCATCGACATGATAATTTCACGCACTGGCTTTATTTGGAATAATGTAGGCCCAGGTATGAAGTTGTTACACCTATATGGAATAACTCCAACATTAATGTAAGATCTGACTAGAATTGCACGATATAAATGCTATTGTTCACCAGGTGTGGACGTGAACGTATTTAGATGTACTTAAAAGGAACTACGGAATACAACATAGTCCTTCTTTGCATACCAATTAGAATAGGGTCGAGAATATGAACTACATTGATGAGTGAGCGAAGGAATCAATTTCACGTGTGAGTACGAACTAAAGATTATGTCACTCTACTGATCGGTGATTGACGAAAAAAAAACTAAGTATCCTTTTCTTTTAAGTTTTCTGTTGGTGATTATTTGATTGCTTGAGCCAAGAGCATTCAATTGTGTGCTACAGGAGAAAGACTTCTCGGCCAGGAATAATCGCGTTTTCTATCGCATTTTCTACTCGGCGCCAGCGATTCTCAGAAAGACCTCACCTTAACAGACCAAAAACTGCGACTCAAAACTAACTAATTTAGACAGAATTTGTTGAACTGAAATCCTCTGTGGAGGTAATGAGACACGCCAAAATTACATGCTCCTGGCAGAGATTAACTCCATGAGTCAAATGAAAGATTGCTTTCAATAATAATGACAGCATAAATAAACAAAACTCGCAATTTTTTATACTGCCTGTAAGCTCCGCGATAATTTTATCAACAATAGTCTTTGCTAAGATCCACAAGGATATCAAATGACATATTTAAATGTGAATAAACTATGCATGCCATGTTTTTCGCTGGTCTCTTTCAAAATCCTCAGTCATCAAGTCAAGAAAGCAGATGCATTATTTATAATTATTACAAATTACTAGTGTCATTCATCGGTGTCCTGTGTTTCAGGAAGAAGGGAAATGGTAAGCATGATGGCAGAAAGCTTCAGAACGTAACATAAACTGAAAACAGCTCCGCAATTCAGGCGTCAGCTTATATATAGTTATTAAAAAGCCAAATTTCTCTATGCAAATAGGATACACTTTGACTGAGCATTTGAATTTAGCATAAATTACGTGCATATTTTGGCAGACAGGGGTCATTAGTTCGAATATGTAAGAATATCGAATGAATGTCTGAAGTCAAACAGCATTTCACTCTGATTTTAAGATAGCGAAAAGAGAATAATTTGCTACAGATAAGCCCCGACATTACTAAAATGCTGTCTGCTCGAGCTCGTTGAGTACCTCCTGAACTATGCGAATTAAGTAGCTTTAGCAATTATCATCGAGTATAGTGAACTGATCAGCCTCTATGACAATATGACAGAGTTAGATTTTGTACAATGATAATATTGACTTGTTTTTAAGTAGAGTATGTCATATTACGGATAAGGAAATTGAATCATTATTCATTAGTTATTCGTTTCATGGACATATTATTATATTAGAGTAGGTATTATCTAGGAAGGTGTTGGCTTTTAAATAACTACAAGTTCGTATCGATACAATTTTTGTTTAGCAATGTCACGAAAAAACGCATGTTCCATTTGGTAGACCACCGACTGCTTTGGTGATTTCTAATTGTTTAGAATTCCAGACAACAGCAGCACCAGCAGCAGCACCAGCAGCAGCAGCAGCAACAACAAAAGCAGCACTAGCAGCAACAACAGCACCACCAGCACCACCAGCACCAGCACCAGCACCAGCAGCAACAACAGCAACAACAGCAACAACAGCACCACCAGCACCAGCACCAGCAGCAGCAGCAACAGCAGCAACAACAGCAGCAACAGCGCCAGCACCAGCACCAGCACCAGCATCAGCACCAGCACCAGCACCAGCACCAGCACCAGCACCAGCACCAGCACCAGCACCAGCACCAGCAGCAACAACAGCACCACCAGCACCAGCACCACCACTACGAGAACCAGCACCAGCACCAACACTAGCACCAGCACCAGCAGCAGCACCAGCACCAGTACCAGTACCAGCACTAGCAGCACCACCAGCAACAACAACAGCAACAACCACAACAACCGCCACAACCACAACAGCACCAGCACCAGTACCAGCAACAGGAGCAGAAACCACATGAGCAACAGCAGCAGCGTCGCCGAAACATAAACAGCAGCGGCAGCAGCGACACCAGAGTCTGGACCAGTGGCCAATAGCTGAACGAGAGCAGCATCAAAGGATTAGAATCATGCGAATAGGAGTTCAAGTTAACTAATTACCCGATTAGTCAATCAAGTACATAAATCATGCAAAAGAACAGCTTTCAAATTCGATCATAACCTAATCGTAATCTTGTGTAGGCAATAATATGTAGGTATATCGCGAATCTTTGCATTGCTCCACTTAAAATACAGCAATCATTTTAATTTTCAATATCGCGAAGCACCTCTTTGGTAAGTAGGTCCTAAGTACGCTCCACAAGAAGTCGCTCCAGCAGAAAGCCAGCTCATATATAGACGATCACGAAGCTCATATTTTACTCCAACCAAATAATAGTTGGAGTATTATTGTCAAAAGCAGAAAAGTGTAAAAGGGCACGAGAAGAGTGAGTGGCTGCGCCTGAATTGGCAGCATTTCGGGCTGCGCAGTCACTGCTGCTCTGTCCGTACACAGGTAGGTTGGCTGCGCCGCGCTGCGCAAAGGTGAGCATACCGAGAACAATGCCGCCTGATTCCGTTTGTATATACTTTGAATGTAAAATATGAGACTGAGATTTGGACAAACCCAAATATGGAAAAATCAAATACATTCATCTAAAAATCAGAGGTTTGTATTGTTGTTAGTGAACGGAAGACGTGGCTCGTGGCTTCACAGATCTTCAGAACTGGCAGCAAAAGGTCTCTTCGCCGAGCCAAAATTGGAGTCAATCTATAATAGCGGTAAATCTGTACCGAGGTAGCGTACCCATAATGTAAGCACGTGAACACATCGAAGAGAATCAATCGAGTCTCGTTAAAAAATGGATTAGTGTTGAACTGAACAAATTGCAAGCATGAGTTACTGGAGGCATTTACCCTCCACAATATGTAGCCTCTGGCCTGGCTGCAATGGCATGAGCTTATTAACGTAACAATGTGAAAGACAAGCATTCGATATTTGACTGCTGGGTGAAATCTCTAGTATCAATCAGTCGGTCACACGTCTAAAGTCTGAAACGTCTCGGTGGGGAATAGGTAGGCATGCTGGTATCTATCAATTCGATCTCTTGCTGGAATAGAAATTGATTTGAGCTCCTGTCCCACTCCCCTGCTCCACGTCTAGAGACATATAAGATCCCATCTCGCGCTGCGCTACAAACGTAGTACGTTGATTAACAGTCAGAAGAGTATTCAACCAACTAGAACTATATCTCGAGTCACAATCAAACCCGCTAGAAAAAAAGTGTATCTCGCGGAAAAATACACGAATACATACGATATATAATAATTTGATAGAAATGAAATAAAGTTGGAAGGGGTCATACAAGTCACGCGAAACGTCGAGGTTTTCTTAGTAATAAGGCCAAGTCCGCATCAGCAAAACACGTCACGAAGTCTGCAAACCAGCTTCCAACTCTGCTAAATATGGACCTCCTCCACCCACACCTTTGCCATGACCATCGATCTGATGAGGACCTCTGCAATTGTATCCGCGGGCCTCCCGGGCCTCCCCGTTCCTGTTCCTATACCTATCCCGGTGCCTATGCGAGTGCAGGTACCTGAACCAGAGGTTTCTCCCCCCCCCCCCCCTGCTCTCCCCCACACGCACACACCGTGGCGTGGTGGCACTACGAGGGGCTGGGACCTGCAGGCTGCGGTGAAGCATCACTTGCAGCATCCCTTACACATATGTAGCACAGATATTAGCCGTACTGAAATTTAGGAATTGACAAGTCTTATCCCCACCCTCACTTTACAGTATTAACCTAAATTAACAAGTAAGGAAATGTTCTACTAATTGATTTCGTGCAATTTACAATAGGTCCCACAAGTCATTAAACGCGAGCATGAATATCCATCAAGCATGAAGTAGGATACTAGGAGGAAATTTTAATCAATATTTTCAAACGTCAATATTTTATCAGAGTCGATCTGGCAGTCAGTTTTAAACGCAGCTGTGCAGATAACGACTCATTTCAACCAGCGTGGCGAGTCTACCACTTGCAACAGAATATTACTGAAACATGCCAGAAATTGAACATGGCACAACAAAAAAACTCGATCCCATAAGCTGCTAGTTCTGAACGTAAAAAACGCTCTAAAATGAGCATTAAAGAAGAGGAGTGAAATGAAAATACTCCCACGCACTCTGGGCTATGAAGACTGTAGTAGTCTTCTCAAAGAGTACGGCTGAAGGATGTGAGGAAGGTACCAACCATGGTACCAACCTATCAGCTATTCTCGGCGTTGATAGCGGAACATAATATTAGTTTGAAGATGCTGAGAGATTGTTTGTACACATTTTGCTACATCGGCGAGATGCAGCCGTGCTGGAAAGTAGCAGATTAAATATCATAATTGCTACTGATTGATAGCGGTTGTAAACAAAAAGTAACGGCGTTTAGTGAGTGCTCTCTAAGTCCAGTGTGCTGAAACGCTGAAACTAAAACTGTTCAGACTTCACCCCGTCGCGCCTGGTCAATTTGGCTTGACCATCTTTGATATGAAAAACATTCTGCACATCATTCCAACGCACTTATTACGATTCTAACACCTCATTTAATAATATCTGATTAGCTAATTGGACAATAAGCACATAGGTAAGCAGTTTCTTCAAAATGTCGGAGTGACTATGACCTCTGAGTCCGCGGCTTCTGGAGATGCCAGACAAGACCCGAGTCGGCCTGTGGCGTCTGGCTGCAGAGACTCTATCGGATAGGCGATTAGGAAGCTACTAATTTATAGTAAATTAGCATTATGTGAGAATCAGACGTGAAGCTTTAGGAACGAGATAGTCATTGTGACAAACTCTTCGATGACAAACCCAAAAACGTGTGTATCCTAAACAAAATGACTATTCTGTTGTAATCGAGAAAACTATTAAAATTGTAAAAAGTGTTTTCTAGAACACAGAGTAATGTAAGTCCGACGTAATTGTGTTAACTAAACGACCACGATTATCCCATATTGGTAGTAACGAACGCTAATTATTGTCTTCGAACAGATGAGACTAAAAAAAGCTCGTCTTAAAAAAACCAAACAGTATGTTACCAAATATTAACCATTATCATTCATTTCAATGACTTTTCTTTTTACAGTATTAATTTAACACAGAGGATCTTTTCTTTGATGGCAAATGAAAGATATTTTACGACTTGCATGAAACAGAGACTCATGTGGCGAATGAAAATGTCCGCTGGCTCAGTTGAAAAGGTTGACTGACGTATTCATTGACGATGTGTCTGGAGTGAATCGGGTAATCGAGAGTTAATTATTGATCTCCAATTAATCTGTCGGCGTAATTGCAGGCCAGTATGATCTAGGTACAGCGAAGTAACAAGGAGGAAACAACCCGTGTATTACTTCACAAAACATCAGTTTTGGACGAGACGAATTTTAGCTGCCAACGCGTCAGAAATTGCATATTGGAAACTGCCATCATTTTACTTGCTGGCATTTTTAACTGTCATTTTCATTAGCAAGTAACAACGAACATCGAATCAAGATTTGATTGGTAAAAACGCGAGTTTCTAAACAAGTCATAAGATCAAGTTAACTTGTTATTTTCAAGTCAAGGCTGGACCATGACTGAACAATGGAAAAAGCAATTTTGAAAAATCGTGTTGGCTTAATGAAGGTAAAAGGTCATATAAATATCGAATAAAAGAGCGGTATAAATTTGGTCAGAAATACCATAAACAACATTATGATTAGATTGGTTTGTTTGAAGGCGTATCATTAATTAGCTCGATTAATTAAACTAGCTCACGCTTCTTGGAGAGGAATAAACAAGAAACGAGGTGAGTTCCATCAAGAATATTACTTACGTTTTTTACAAAGTAAAAAGTCTTCAACTGTTCAATAAAGACCGAATGGCTTACATTTTCTCCTGGAAATAGTTCTCATACCCCCGAATATGCATCCCCCTTCTTATACCTACCTTCTTATACCAAGCTTAAAGCGCATATATAGATTTTCTTTGCTTGTTTAAATGCAGGACGCCAAATTTTTAAAGAAAAGGAACGGCGCTTTTTAAACCTATCGAAAACAGAAGTTTTCAAAAGTACAGAGGAGAGATTTCAACATAGCGAAGATTTTCTTTATCAACGAGCCCGTCTCCGGCCCAACCGGACTGTGATGATATTTTCACACCCCTAAAAATATCTCAATCTCGAATCAAGTCGGTGATATTTTCGAGGGGCATTCTTTCGATCACGTTCGTAGATGGCGGCGGAGGCACATGCTTTCTTGTACTGTCGCAGGATTACTTTAGGCATAACAAGTGTTTGTTTAGCGTTCAGCTCGAGAGGAAAATCCTGATGTACAGAAAGCTGCATCAGATAGTCACACACAAACACCTGCTAGTGTCGATCTCTTTCAAACACACACACACACACACACACATACTTCTTCCTTGTGTTCTGATGAATAAAAAGATCACACTCATACAAGCCACACTGGTACCACAAGGCAGAAAACTATTACACAGCATCAGTGCACAAGACAGAAAATGAGACGCGAAATAGTGGACGCCGGTCCACCAACTAGCAGGCATTGCTGAACGTTCCTGGCCAAATTGTTTCGCGTAAACCGCAAAGATTTGTGATTTTCTGACATCGAAGAGCATTTCGATTATAGATGAATTATTTCCAGGGTTTCACTTCGCCCAAATGTGTGGGGAAAAAAACCAAATCGCAGGGCAAATTAAGGTTTGATATGCGCCGAGATTTAGTTTATTCAGTGATACGTGTTCGCTCTTTGAGGCACCATAGAAGATTTGCACTTCCTTAACCTATGAATGATTGGTGAAAATCGAGGAATAAAGTCTGATGCATGGCTCTGTATGGCCTATTCTTGGCTTATTCACGGAGTATTCATGTTGTGTTCAAGATATATTCACGGCGAATGCATGCGAACAGTAGTTCGACAACCCATCAGACTCCGACAATCACCCTCCGGCTTTGCATATGTTCAATTGTCAACTCCCATCCATGGATGTTCTCATATTTGAAAAAGGGTTCGGGCATCATTAATTATAAAAATGAGTAACGGAAAGGGTAGTGTAAGAATAAAGGGTAGAACCCCAAATATTACGGAGTAATATATTCGCTATTTTATCAAATGATATATTGAGATCATATTCAAATTTTTATGGAATGGGTAAGCTGCTTTTGTAGTGCAATGTAGACAAAAGCGGACTTGGCTGAATCGACTCGCCAAAATATCATCAAAATTAGAGAATGGGTGAAATTCAAGAAATATTTCGCATACCAGGCTGCGAGATATTTTTTTAGCATATCAAGGCAAACACACTATTCAACATTTTAAACTACATAGAAAACAGCAAAGTTGCACCAATATCTAGATAGCAACTTTTTGCGGTGAAGGAAAGGTTACAAAATGAAAAATCTGTTCACACAAAATTTTTGTGAATTCTGCCGATTGTGCTTAAAAACGCACGACGTGTTATTTGTAAATGGACAAGACAGGGAAGGAAAGAACTTTTAAAGAGCGAATCCTAGCTGTTTAATCTGCAATTTGCGTAAAAAGTTTCAATAGCGCTGTAGCTGCAAGCTACTAAGAAAAATATTCGCTTTATCGGCGTCGAGAACCAAGCTGCAGTGAAAAGCCACGAAGCGAACAAAATACAACAGACACCTAAAATTGTTGGCTGCCCAATCTAATTTGACAGCTTTACTTGCTTTATCAATCTGACATCATTCCAAATTTCTAAAATTTGGGTCGCGTCTGCCTGCGAGTTGTTATAAGCTGCCCGAGCTAAATTAAAAACTTCTCTCCTTTCAATATAATAATTGTGTATATATTTGGAGGCTCAGAAGTCATTCATGTCCATTACAGTCGTTCTGTAGAAATTCTTCCACATTTTTATGGAATGGTTCCAGATTTGAGTATTCTGGTTTCAACTAATTTAAATAATGTCAGCCCTTATGTCAGTATCCGTTTCCCGTAGGGTGCTCTCATATTGGGGGGTGCTTTGGTTTCCGACTATTACAATAGCCCTGCAGCCAGAGCAATATATTACAATTAAGAAGCCCGTTTAATGAAGGACTTGGTGATATTCATTTTTCCGAATGCTCGTTTTGTTCGTGGTCCTTTCGAGATGTGTATTATAAATAACACTTAAATGCTAACAATATGGCAGTCTTTCCAATATAGAACAGACAGAAGAGAGAGGGCTCGAGCTAGAAAGAGCAAGCGAAAGAGAGAGCAAAAGAAATAGAGAGAGGAATAGATCCACGCATTTTTAAAATGCGACGACGTCCATTTAGTTTTTTTACGCGACTTGTAACCGATGGGTTGAGAAATCAAAAATGCTACTCGGATGCACGCAGGCTGTGTCTTGCAAGATCAAAACACAAGTGATAATGAGAATTAACTCTAATTTGATACAAGACAAAAGTGTTAATGAGTGGCACTAGCCTACGTCGACTTCGGCTCTGCCGCCTATACTAGGCTCACTCCGGCGACGTCTTCAAGGAAGTTGTTGACTGTCTAGCTATCGGCGCAAGTCCAGCCAACCCGGCACCTCCACCAAATCGGCCGGTAGCACCTGGCAGTGAGACCCTACTACGTGAGGTCAACACGGCCACCAATTATCATAATCACCGATAGACTTCGATTAGAATCGATCAGTTTGATCAGTGCGATCAGCTCGATCAGCTCGATTGGAGTATACTTGGTTTATTTTCAGATGGATCCCTCGGCAGTAGCCATTGCTAGGCCGGCCGCAACGCGTCCCCTATTCGCTACAGATGTCAATGTTGGTAAAGATGACGATTGTACATTGCATGTCAGTGATTATCAGATCTGTGAATAATCCAATGAGAAGGAGGAGCCTGTGGTTTATTACTTAACTTACGACACGCCTACATTCACCGTCTCATTCACGTTCCATCTATCTCTTTCACATTGTGCTTCATTGTCATTACTCTTGCATGCATTTCCATTCATTCGACTAGTACGGGTTCGCGGGGCAGTGGTCGCTGGGTCTGTCGTATCGTCGCCTTTGGTCGGCCAGCCGGCGTCTGGCAAGCACAAGCATCTAGTTTCAATCGCAATTACCACGAGAGTGACTTGAAACTAAGGTGCCAGAGGCACTCAGTACACGGGGTACACTCGGTGCGCTCGACAGTACAGGGTTCGGGCGCGTCGACGCCTAACGGGCTGGGACCGGGGGGACCAGGGTTAGGGCCCCGGCCGATTGCTTTCAAGTTTCTTGTCGTGTTTTCCCGGCACAGCTCTTGTGTTCAACACAGCCACTCTTTCCATTTGCCTCGCCAAGTGAAAAGTTAAACGACCATAAAACAAAAAATTAATAATTGTATCTAAAAACACGTAAAAGCCCTGCAATTACGGCTGATCGTTTCTTGTAGCTGGATAGTTAAGTGCCGAAAATATGTTTAATATCTCAGTCATTCTCAGAGAAACGCCGATAGGGAAATTGCAAGGCGTTTGCTACAAGAAAATGTATTAAAATTAATACCGAATGCCTGGCGACGATCAATTTGTATGCTGACACTTTACGGACGCTTTCATTTAATAACGAAAGTGTAATTAATAACAATTATTGGGTATCATGTTACAACGAAGCATAAACTACTTCTTGGTCAAATTCAAACCATGCTTCTTGGATGGAATCTCGATTTGGTTTCACCTCTTCATTGAACAATCAAATAATAAGATGCATTTTACTGTAATGTGCTGGCCGTTACTGGTATTAATAATGCGACTGTTCGGTGCTCGCTCATTGCAGGGAGTTCGCACTCTGCCAGATATGCGACGCCCTCTCAAGGAATGCTGTTCACCTTGTCGCATGAACTTTGACCTCTTCGACACGTCTCAAGATTTGCATCTTATTGTAGTGCGGATGCTGCAGATGCTGGTTCATCTAGGTAAAGATGAGTTCTCGCCCAAGCTGTCTGAACAGTGAACATCGGCGAATGATAACGACAAATGTCCGCTGGCAGTCTTTATTGGTTCTCATCCTCACTAAACGAGGGCCGCAGGTAAACCAACCTGCCAATATCCACGGCAACAGAAGAACATCGCCTGGTCTAGAATTTCAAAAAGTACTATTTGGCGCATTTGGAATAAAGATCATTGGTTTCCAGGGTTTTTCACTCATGGATTAACACGCAGATTAAAATTCGCTATTGTTTCTTTTTATAGAACTAAAGAAAATGAAACGAGATCGAAGACGGGATGTCCTGCACCCTGCCCCCCTCCCCCTCTTCTCACCGACAAGGTGAAGATACGCCCCTAACGATCTATGCAAAGATTTCCTCGCCTAGTCCACCATTCCTGCAATGCAATTGGAAACGGTCTCATCAAGGCAAAGATATATCGTTACTCATTAGGCCCTACGAGCAGACCTCTTCTATGCTAAGGTTTCCCATCCATGAAATTGAACAACGGAAATACACACCAACATTGATAAGATGATAACACTATACAGAATCTATTAACACATGTGTGTGTGCTGAACGTGTGTATTTATGGAATTACGCATTACATCAACATTGAAATTGCTGGCTTGGCTAGAAAATATGAAATTATTACGGAATGAAGAAAAAATGAGAAAGCATTAGCTTGACGCGTTAGCAGTTTAACAAGGCAAGGAGAGTGCAGAGTGCACTAGGTTCCGGTTCCGCTCGCATTGCATTTCTTTGTGACGCTCTTGGCTTCTTTCTGCTCGTGCCGTGATGCAGACCTTGGTGTTTTGTGGAAGGTTGCACCATAGCACCATCTTTCTTCCACGTTTTATAGAGGAATTCGTGCGTTTTATAATGAAACTCCTGTCACGTACGCACTGGACCTATTAGTTTCCCCAGAAGGCAACCTATTTGCAGGCAACGTCAAAATTTTCATTAATTTTTAAAATGTCGACGACGCAATCATCTATAATAGCTACCGCCGAAACAAATATAATTTAGCTGCTATTCAAATTTCGAACGCATAATTCAAGCGCAAGCATAATATATTTTCAATCGCAAACCCAAAGCCAGTACGATCATTAGATTTAAGAAACGGGCAAAGCAGTGTTGATTATAGTTAAAAAGGGTTGTGAATCAGTTTCGAAAAACCATACACTCGAACGAATTTCTCGTTAAGAGATCAATTTAATTTCTTTCACGTAATGCTCGATTAAAATCGCCATTTATCAGCGCAGTATTCGTACCCGCTTTTCATGCATCTCTTTATAGAATTCAGTGAGCACGGATACAGTATAATAATAGAATAGAACGCAAACTTTGCTACATCTGACTAATGGATTTAGCAGTTCGTTATTGTAATACCTCCTCTCGCTTAGCTGCTCGATTCAATTCCTCTGATTGATTTCTTCGGGAGATACGTTCATCTGGCTGATTGATTTGATGGATAGTAGCGCATGGTAGCGGTGGAAGAGTTGGTAAGCGGTAGGTAAGTCCGATGCTCAAAACTCTGTCCAGTGTCATTGGATGCCTGTGCATGTAAATGTATGTACCAATAACTTAAAGAAAGCTACGTGCCATCAAAGTCTCTAAGAACGATCAACTTAGAAAACCAAAAGATCCAAATAGACACACGAATTTCATTAACAGATGTTCGCACAACAACTCAACTATAAGTTATCATTCGAACTCGAACGCAGTCCCAGAACGAATGCATTTTCTTTTTATACCTATCCAAATTGTAGCAAAAAGGTTTGAATTTGAAAATGTTAGCTATTCGGTGTACCATGTGAGAGGCATAGGCGAGCTTTCATTGTCCGAAACGAAGACAATAGCCGCAGTTATGGAGTCCATTGTCTTATCCTCTCTCTAAGGCAACATTATTAAAACCGAAAATTCTTCTTGAAGCGTGCGTTCCTTTGATAAAAATGCAGAATTTGTAATGTCCATTAAAAACAAAGTCTGGTAATGCATTGATAAATAACTGGTTTTCCAACATAGACTGGTTAACAATGTCATGGGCTCGGACTCTATTTGGACTATTCGTGGGATTGCAGTTCGGAAGTGCATCGCAACGTACACGGCCTATGAACAAAATCGAATATACCGGACGATGCTAAATGCATTTTGTACCTGAAATCTGAATGCAACTCGATCCGTTGCAATTGCTTCACTTGGCGTTCAGTATCAAAAGCACGTTTATATTAAGAGTATTGGTAGAGATTTTTCTCGTCGATAATGATATTATTAGCATGTTTGAATTGTTTTTCGATTAATAGTTTACCTGGAGATGTGGTTGCGAATGGCGCCCACTCCTGGGTTGACTCGGCACAGCGGGGTAACGAGGAAACCTGCGGGACAAATTACATTTTTAGTTGCAAGTACGATTATTGTGGTTGGAATTGTGCAAAAATATTTACACGTTAGACGTACAAATATTGTAAAAAAATGTGTCACCCAACCAAACTAATCAATAATATAAACCACATTTTGGGAGCGATTACAATTTTTTCTGATTTCATGAACATTGCCTTTTTTAAGAGGCACGAGGTGTTGTATTGGAATATTTTGTGTTGCTGCGTTATCCTGCGATTCCGGTTTTAAAATTTTTCCTACAAAAATTTAAGAATTTAATAGTCTCAATGGTGGAACAGCGATGGAAATATTTTATTTGATTGACAGGGGAATAGCAAACTGAAAAAACTCCAGAAAAATTCTGTCTGTCTCTCCAAACGGAAATACATTGCAACTGGTAGAGTGCACAAAAAAACTCGACGAATTAGCAGTGGTATCGTTTACTGAAGTAGACGTGGCACAGGTGGTACAACTTCGCGCCAAGTTCAAGTCAAATGACAAATGGCAATTCTTATGAGCATGGTATCACTAATCATCCATTCTCGTAATCAGCGAGTTATCAACATTTCAGGTGTTGTGAACACGGCACTAACGCGGTTTAAACAGATTTGTATCACGTAAATATCCACCCAATTCCCACATCTAATACATTTTCTGCCCAAACCAAGTGTTGTTGTAATAATTTACCTCTGGCCATTTTCAAATATATAGATTATAATTGAAGAAACCTTCCCGCCTCGAATCAGGTTTGCAAGTTTTGTCGAAATGGTACATGTGCATGCTTTGGCTAGTCGGTCCGGTCTCGGTATCTACACCATGATTTGTGCATCACGCCTTAAATGCATTCGGAATTACCGTACGAATTGCAATGACGTTGAAAAACAGTTGCACTTCAGTTTTATAGACAGATTTAAAATTAGCTTGACCTTTTCTGGGGAGGTAGCTTTGTCATCTAGTTAGATCACGGGGCGGGGTTGCGGGGAGATCCAAGATAATAATGCATCTTCAAAGCTACGATGCACGTCGCTGCACAGAAGTGAGATGCAAAATGCGTTTTGCCGTACGTTTCCGAATTAAGTTTCCGCCAAATTAATCGACTTGGAACGTCAACGGGATAAACAAATGAGTTGCCATTTTGGCCAATGTTCGACATGCACCAACCTAAAATGAACGTTACCAATCTATGCGCTCTGATCATGCAATTAGCCTGGATATGCAAATATGTATGATTTAAGATCCGACATTGGCAGTATAATTATATCGAAGCGGGCGAGGGCCTATGCGCTATCCTGGTCGCTACTCAGATCGGCCGTCGAGGTGCACAGAAAGCACTAGCGGTAAGGAACAGCCATCTAAACAGGCAGGCAGGCAGGCAGGCAGGCAGGCAGGCAGGCAGACCATGGCATCACCAAACGATGCATACCAATTGAACCAATAGTCCGCTTCTAGCGGAAACATCTGCTCTATTTCTATTGGCTAGAGCATTGAATACAATATTTTAATAGGGTGGTCCGACAATCGACTAATGTAATGCAAACCCTCCACCAATAATTCGGCCCTCGGTGACGATCACCCTCCCCCCTCCCCTTCCCCCACCATTCTCCACTCACCTCTGATGAGAACGTGTCCACACACCGAATTCAATTAAAACTTAAAACTGGAGATTCGTGGGCTTGATGAAAGGACACCGGTTAGCTCCTTCTTCCTCAATTACATACTGTCTTTGGATAAGTTAAAGATGATAAAGTGGAGCTGATAAAGCTCGAGAGATTTGCTTTGTTTTGATCGTCATATAAACAATTTCAATTGGAGAGCGAGATAAATTGTAGTAGAGTAGTGAGTTGGGACATGAGTTGGGACATGAGTAGGGACTAAGAAAATGAGACTGGACCAGATGGTGAGAAACAATGAGGCCAACTGCAAATCGCTTCCTCCAAGATTGAGAGAATCCACAAAAGAATCGGATAAATAACACAGAAAAAAAAACATTTCACACTTTAGTGTAGAAATTCGAATGTTATAAATGCTAGGTTATTTGATTTAATGGCTATGAGTCCAATCAGAATCCAAAACAGAAAAGTTTGGCGAACTTCGCCGCGATGAGGAAAGGAACAATGTTAAATTTGTTTTTACTGTCTTGCAGCAATTTTCAATATGGAAAAATGCAAATTATGACTTGCTGTGACCGTCGCTTTACTAGGAGAAAAATGCGCCGGTCGGCGTCAAATGCCTAAGCAGTAAACAGTAAGCACCCTGTATGTCGGCTGTGCTGGCTGCCAGCAAAGAAAAGCGTCACACCAGAGCCAAGAGCTAACTGACAATTCGTGGCACTCTTTGCTATGGAAAGGTGGAGTTTTTATGAATTTATTGTTTGTTAGCTCACTAGAAGCATGTAGGTAACTAAGAAAATAGAAAGCACTTGCACCTACCGCGCATAACTATTTATTGTAAAGTTTAGATAATAGTGCAAACAGCTTGCGGCAAAATAGGGATAAAAGTTTAATCTCGGCAGTAAATAATTGAGGATTATAATTTGAAATACACACTTGTAGCAATAATTTTGCGTTGGTATCGAGCTCATTATTTAACTCGGAATAGCCGAGCGGCACAGTAAAAGGTTTTATTACTCAAGATGCTTGGTTGTTTGCATGAACTATGCACTCGGTTGCAGGGGCGGTGTGCTGTCTGCTATAAAACGTTGCTGGCTATTGCAGGCTGTTGCAGACTGTTATTGAACGTTGCAGAATGTTGCAGTGTTGCTGTGTCTTGAGTTCAAGGAAAGTATGTGTCCTGTGCAAAATGCGCCTCGACCAGGAAACGAAGCTTTAGCAAACAATTAGTGTTCGATTGGTCAACAAGGCGGTGTCGGCGGCGGTGGCGGTGGTAGGCCAGAAGCTTGGAATACAAGCTTTTTATAGCTTGTTTAATGGTGCATTTCTTTTCGAATTATTGCACGCATTTTTCCCGTGTTTGTGTATCAATTTGTGGTAATTTTACATCAGAACATTATTTTTATATTTAAAAGCAAGTAGATGAGCACATAACACAGGTCCAACACAAATCTTTTTTGAATCCAAAGTATTTTGTTTCCTGAAAATTTTGTCCTAGAAAATTTTGTTTCAGAGGATTTTGTTCCAGAGAATTTTCTACCAGTGCAATTTCTACCAGAGCATTATTTTCCAATGCATTTTGTTCCGTACGTTTTAAGCTCACAAACAACATACGTAACTCTAATTTCGAATAACAGAGGAAGTAAGTTTGGCAGCAAACTACTAGGAACATACTAGATGAACACGACTTTTTTGTCCGCAGCACACCTGGCGACAATTTTAGCGCCCCTATCAACTAAACTAGTTGAAATTGTCCTATGCATACCAATGTGCTAATCTTCAGTGGAAGCAAAAAAAAATACCCTTGAGCCAGAGCTCCTAGAAAAGCGTCAGCGCCCCTACAGCCTGAGGATCTCCGTAGGTCTTCATAAAAAATCCGGCCAGAATAAGAATAAATGTCCTCTCTAAAAGGACACGAATCTGTGGAACACTCCGCTGCACTATATTCGTGTCAGCTAACGGGAATACAGTCTACACATTTCCACATTTCAACTCTATCTCGAAAGGAAGTTTCGTGAATAAATTAAGCATTCGCTAATTAATTATCATTGACAGGTAGCTGACGTTCTTCCGTCGTGCAAACCTTGTTATTCTGTAGGCGTTCGAAATCTATTTGATGATTTGCAGACTCTCGCGCAACCGCCATTTGCAGAATAGCACGCACAAAACTAAAATATTTTTACAAATTAAACCCATCGATATTTTGATGGAAATATGACGGTATTGTTGTGATATGCACAACAATGGCAGTATTGTTGTCGCGTTGCTCATCAGAGCCACACAAGTGCGTAGATGCTTGTCGTCTTCGTCTTCATCGTAGTTGTTGTTATGGTTGGTGGTGGTGGTGGAGCAACTGTATAGAACCTTAATCTTAGAAGAGGTGGTAGTAGTACCTTGATAGTAGGTATGGTAGTGGTAGTATATTGTCAATGCAGCTTGTAACAATGTAGTATATATATTTTAATATATTATATATTGCCATTAACCAGTCGAGCATGTCGATAAAAAAGGCCCCGTCTTCAGCTGACCAGAAGGTCG
Source organism: Protonemura montana (assembly GCA_947568835.1). Taxonomy (NCBI): domain Eukaryota; kingdom Metazoa; phylum Arthropoda; class Insecta; order Plecoptera; family Nemouridae; genus Protonemura; species Protonemura montana. Next base: position 6,885,820 of record OX387604.1, on the reverse strand, counting down.
TCTGATCTCTACAAGTGTAACTACTTACTAGTAGGTGTAATTGGTAGTGGTATTGACTAGGAAGTGATGGCAAGCAGGCAACAGGCCTATATAGTATAGCCATGCCATATGCGTTGTCGCGGTGGTGTTCGTTGAGCCGATTGCTCTGGTCTCTAGCTCCCCTCGCTCCATTCATTACTCCTCAGCGTGCGACCAAGACACACACTAAATACACGACACACGACACACTCTAGTCTACACTAGGATCCTTGGCTATTGGTGACCATAATATTAAGTGGAATACCAACTCTGGTCAAACGTCTTGGCTTACCCTCAGCAACGTCTTGTTAATTGAGGATGAAATTATTGGACCGCACCGAACTAACGATCATTAAGAGTTTATTAAACGTGTATTAATAATTTTTAAATATTAAATTAAACGGACAGGAAAAGGCTCGGCTTAGTTGAAAAAAAAAGCAAGAGAGTGCATTTTGCTTGAAATGTTATATTTCTTATTCAGGGGAGTAAGATAGGCCCATTTGCCGGTAAATAAGGCCTCGTTTGGTTGTTTGAATTTTTATTTTCGCCATTCACCTCTTAGCTCGTTTGCTGGGACATTTTATTTTCCATAGATGAAGCTGGAGTTTTGACGTTGGACAAGGTTGGACAAGGGCATGCAGTCCGAAATTCGGTGAGGGTACATTCTGCAAATTTCATCTGCAAAAATTTGACCGAGATTTTTGAGACTAACCCGAATCATCAAGAAATTATTCACTGAGTAAAGCGGGGGCCGAAAGACAATGTTTAGACTAACGGCTGTCCAAAATTCTGTTTGGTAACGCCACGTGTTACTCCATAGATAAGACGTATTAAACGGAGAAGATGGTAAAGTTGCAAAAGCACAAAATTATAAGGTAATGTATATTTTAATTGACCATTTTGCTTCAAAATGACAATCAATGATTGATAAGACTTGCTTTTTTCTTGAGTGTTAGTGTTAGTGGTAGCTTGGGGCGGGGGAAGAAGGGGGGGGGGGGGGGGAGAGAAAGGGAGAACAATTTAGCGACATGGGCTGGCAATGAAACATATTGTGTGCCGCTCTGATCTTTACGCCTAGTCGAATGTGGGCGCGTATCAGTTTCAGGCTTCACGCTCGGAGTTGTGCCGCGAGAACGGGATGACGGAAGGAAGGAAATAATAAATGGCTTTAATTGAGAGATTCCATTAATCTAGAAGCTAGTTCCCGTCATTAAAGCGCATAAAATCGACATTTCCTACGATGTCTTGTTTCTTGCTACAGGACTTTATCTTAAAAAAATAATCTAATGCGTATGACCTACGCATTAATGTCGAAGAATTGGTTTATTTGCTCTTTCCCTTGCAATTATTGCATCTGTCTTTACATTTAAGTTGGAGAATCGAAACAATCGGATGATGGGGCATTCTTCTCGTTTCTTCCCAAACTTCGGCGCTGACTGCAAGTTTCATTAGTAATTGCATGCATTTGGTCGCATCGGTAAAAAATGGGTATCAACTACAAAGGCAGCTAGTAAATAAACTGGTTCATATTATTATTGGAGTTGATACCCTCGAGCGACCTGAGCGCACGCATCATTAGCCATACACGAGCTGGATTTCTTAAAAGTGCAAAAAATACGCATGTTCGCTACGTGATTATAATGAATGGATGGATGGATGGCACAATATTTGCCTACATTACTGAAGAGCATATCGCGTGACGCCAGATACGTTTATTTTAGCTTCTGATGGAGAAAAAATGTGTAGGCCCGGCATGTTTTACATTAGATTACCAAGAGTTATGTTTATCGCGGGAATGTACAGGTAAATATAGGTACTAAAATGTACATAATCTGTCATGAAACAGGCAGAAATGTGCTCGTGATTTTCACTGGCTACAGCTTTTAATGCATGCTTCTTTTGATTCCGCTAATACAATTGGACCGAATTTTTACATGCCGAATCAGAACTGAAGGAAATGGTCTTCTTAAGACGTACAACCTAATCGAGATGAATTCATCTAAGAGCGTTGGCATTAATTTCTTGATGTAATAGTGAATCACGAATCGTTTGGCCCGAGAGATTTTTTGTTCTTCTCAAGTGCCTTACTATTATTAATCAAATAATTCCAGAGAGGCCATGGTCTTCTTGATCTCCTCATAAAACTATTCAAATTGACAGCATGAGGGGAAAAAAGCTAGAACTTTATTCGGAACAAAAACGCTTTTAAGATAAATATGCCTTCTATTTCTCTTTTGTAATTTATGGCGCAAAGGCAAATACAATAACTGTAAGCTGAGCATAAAAATGTGTTCATACAATACATTTTGTTAATATAAAATGACGACATGCAAGGCTTTTGCCCCCACTTTTTAATAATAAAAAAAAATACCAACCTTAAAACGCAGTGTTTATATTAGAAAACTAAGAAGTCATGTTTTATTTGAATGAACGTCGAAATTTGTGTATTTAAGCCACATAGGCAAAAAAATAGCATCGTATCAGCTACAGTGCGTACATTCTAAAATACCTGTATGCAACATGGATGAACACAATTAAAGGGTCGATTTGAAAAGTTTTTTAAATTATATTCTCTCAAATTTAGGTAAAGTTAGGGTTCTTGGCTGGCGTCAAAAATGTCCACGTTGTGTTTTACTCTGGTAACACCCTGGCTCGATACCCTGGCGCTATACCCTAACGCGAAATACCCTGAAGGCACGAAATTCTTGGGCAACCAATCCACCCTCGACCCAGCATCAGTGATTCATTCACTCATGGGACGAGAACATCTTATAAAACTTCAGTAAATACATTTTTTTTTTTATTGAAATTGTGCCGAAAGCAGCAACTGGTGGACACCAAATTGTGTCTGGCACGCAAAACATTGCACAAGTTTGTATCGGTTGACAAAAAATAAACTAGCATAAAAGTATCATCTTGCAAAGTGAAGAATGCTGATCGAGACAATTTGATTTGATTACACCAATAAAATCATATTCAAGTTACAAGAAGTCTACACCTGTCAATAAGGTAATTACTGGAGTACACACTTTTGACGACTAAGCAACCAAATTTAAGGTATTCGGCGTAAAGAGCGAGGAATCATAACTCTCACAAGAATTTGTGATCGCTGCTTGTCCCCATCTTTTATTTCCGTTTGTATGCAGCTTGAATTGACAGCGATGTCATTCAATTGACATCAAACTATCAATATCAATATCACTATCACTATCACTATCACTATCAATATCCCACAAGTAAGGGATGTCTTCCACTACCAGTGTTCGAAATAGCAAACGGATAAACTATCCTCTGGCCTGTAGCCTCGTTATTGTCCTAATCACACCGAATATCAGGAGACGATCAACATTGATTCCCAATTTCGCAATAATCGACCAGTCACGACACAATTTCGGACTTTGATATAGAAATAGTACAGCAAAACAGGGCTAACTATTGAAGGTTGGAAGAAAAACTCCATCTGTACCATCTTATTCTTGGTGAAAAGACCGTCTCTGCCGTGGTTAGCGCTCAAGGGACGCAGAGGGTTAATTTTCGTTGCAATGTGCGAAAAAGTGATACTAGCTGTAAAGAGCGACTGTAACGACGAGCGGAAATGACGAGCTTCGTCTTTCCATGTCGAGTATTAATTTTCCAACACATTTTGTAAAGGTGTTAGATGAAAAATGTGCGAACTGTGGCAAATTACGTGGCAGATACGTACATTAAAACGTGTTTTACGCGACAGAAAACGTAACTAGACGACCAGTACAGCTGCACATTACGTGTGTCTAAGTGCACTCGTAGGATTTTGTTTCTATGGGAAAATATCTGCTTTGAAAATAGCTTCGATAGAAGTATAAAGCTCAAAGAAGGAATCCTAAAAAGGAATTGCATTTCAATTATTATTGGACTCCAGCACGCACGTCGCCGCTTTCAGCTATATATGCGGACAAAACGTGCGAAATAATATTTGAGAGCAACATTATTTCGAGTAAAACCAGTAACCAGTATGCACGAAGATAGTTATTAACTTATTAGGTAGTAGCAGCCGAATGACGACAGATCAACGATTGCGATGCCGAGAGTTCATGTGATTCTGATTGGAGTGGTTTGGATCTTTGATTGCCCAGCTCAACTTCCCTGCAGAGAGCATTCAGTATCTTCGAAGCAGACCGTCGAACTTAGGAAGTAGGAAGCACAGCTAACAGATCCAGATGTATGTGTGCGAAAAGCGAAATGCGTGATACTAGATCCAAGAGAGCAGCGCAAAGAATGCGATTAAATGTAATACGAAAGGTAATAATAGCTATGGATATGTGGTATCTACATGAAAAACCTGTTCCATTGTCACTTGTCACTTATGCGTACCACAACTCGGATAACATGATTGGATTCGATCGTAATAATAATGCAATTCAACTCTTTTCGAAAAGTCAACCGTCAAATTATTTTGGCGTAGATATCATTCGAATTGCTTCTTTTCGAACTTTGCTAACCAATCAAGCAATCAAGGAACATAACGAACCCATACCATAGACACTTATTATCACATCTGATTCTTTATTCAAATTCTTATGGGTTCTTTCTCCCTTCTTGTCTGGTTTACTTCCAGCCAGAGTGAAAAGTTATGGGTAGAAAAAGCAAAAAAAAACGCGTGCTTAGTTATATACAACATATGTTACTCCGAAAATCGAAATTTTTTGCCATATTTGTACATTATGGATATTATTAATTGTGATAGAACCAAGCAAATATTATGTTGACTTCGAAAACAAATTTTTAATTTTACTAGCATGTTTTGCGGGGTGACGTATTCGTTTCCTCGCGTTGCACATGGCAAAAAATCATCCTTACTGAACTTAAACACCTACCCAGACAAGTACCTACGCCTCTCGCTGGTTCATCATAACCATTGTCTCGAAGGCAACGCAAGTGTATGTTTCATGCAAATATCTACTTAAGCGAAACCCCCAAAATGTGAATAAATATCGCAGATGTAAACTGCACGCTGTCCTCGATCTAGGTAATCCATGAAATTATCTGCCCAAAATGTGAGCACCAATGTCGTATAATGCATGCTAGCTGATTTTACCAAAAACCTGTTTTCGAAAAAGAACAATAAAAACTGTCTGGCTATGCAGCAAGAAAGAACTGTCTAGCAGGATTAGGATACGCCATAAAAGATCGCTTGAGTTTTGCATAAAAAGAAGTTTTCGTCTCTGTTTGCTTCAATTTGGTACATGTTGACAATAAGACGAAATTTCGGGATTAAGGTGTTATTTTGGGGTTGAGTAGCTGAAACATCAAGGGCAGTAGGCCCCAAAACGCAGCTAATTTCGAGATCGTGCTTCGCAAATTCATCGACTCGTTTTGTCGATGTGCAGACAAAAAGGAGCGAGCACTTTTTTTTTTCATTGCATGCATCGAAAAATAGAGTGACTTTTATGTGTCGACATAAAACATGCTCATATTCTAGTCAGTTACTTGGGTTCCATGAAAATATTTCCGTCTCCTGGTGGCCACATTGGCCGGAATGGGCCACTTGAAACAGATAAAATGTGGTTGATTCTGGCACTTGCAGTTAGCTTACACCACACGCTTAGGACATCTGAATCCCATGATTCCAGTGGAGCTAACATAAGTAATCACACCAGCTTGTATGCATCATAACACAATGTCTGAATAACAAATAATATGGGATCCGAATTGCGTTACAGATTCAATTTCGTAAAAGTTATCATTTGAAGTTTTATATATTCGTCCCATTCGGTAGAGAAAATGTGAATCATGCATTTTCAAATTTCCTTGAATCACTTTCCAGAAAGCTGAACCATGGGTTGGACATTTATTTTTTTTCTCAAGCAATTATCGAAATAGTACCAAACGTTGGACACAGAGGGAAGTATTAAACGCCATTCAAATGGGTAAGAATAATATACCAGCTTACAGCATTAATTTTAGCTAATGGACACGTATGATCTCATGCTTACTTTTCTCAACAATGGGCTAGATTTGAAACAATTTATTATTATTAGCATTTAATGGATTTCCTGCCATATATTTGAGGTCATGTGGACCGATTTATGTTGAACTGGCGTAAGGAAAAGGAGTTCTAGATTGGATACCTGTGCTATTTGTTTGGCTCAGTTTGGACCAGTTAACGGATCATTTCAGCGAAGTTCAGCAGACTTGTAATTGATGGCATTATTCATTGAAAGTGGACCTACTCAAAATCAATGCAATCTCACGTGATCTGCTGAACAAAAATACACAGAATCACCCGAAAATGACCCAATCCGCTTGACTAACTCCAACCAATCCCCATTCCCCACCAGTCCCATAATGAAGGAATTTAGAGATATATTAATATTAAGTTGAGGTAGATTTACATAATTTTACTTTGATAAAGGTTTTGAATAAGTAGCCCAGTGGCAAACTTAAAATTATGAATGATGGTATTATTTTGTTTGTGTTTAGAATGTGTTAAAAACGCGTTTTAAGAAACATTCTTTATCGGCTGTAAATGATATAAGAGCAAGAGAGAGGGTACGAGCGAGATAGAGATCACGCGGGTCAAATGTATTAAAGATGATGCTGGATAAAAAAAACCGTCGCACACAAAAATCCATTTTTATACAAAGGTAAGTTTCTTTTTTTTTTCCTCGCCACTTGGGCATTTCAAAAAGGGAACATACTTCTCGACACTTTTAATATCTTATATATTTTTAAAAGTCGAAGTGGTTTTTTTATGACCTAGATCAACTAGAAAAAAATGATCGAAATAAACTTGATTAAAACTGTTTTTAGGTGAAGTGACCACAGAAACAGCACTCAGAATTACAGTCCGCTGGCTTGAAATATCTGGCAGATTTTAGTTGGAAACTCTGCAGCGCCGATAATGCCCATGATATCGAGTGGGTGTTTCGGCACAACCCGAATACCCATGTCCATTAGCGTGGCGAAATCACAATTCACAATATCGCAAGATTAAGGACATGGACTTAATGGTACATCAACACAATCAAACACGAGTACACGCATATAACATTACCTTTTAAACGCATTATTTTATTTCGCACCAAGCTTGGGACCAACTACAAACAAATGCGAAGCAAGTAGGTACAAAGTTTTTTTTTTGCAATCCCACACTCTGTCCGTGTGCCGTTGAACTTCTAGTTAATCAAATATGGCATGTATTTAACATTTCAATAATGATTAATTTACACAGTGACAAGGTTCAATAGCCTGCCAGATAGTTTCCCTGGTTTCGAGAACAAATTATGTTTGATTCTAAAGAACGGCTTCATCGAGATCGGCAATTGGGAACCCCAATGAATGCCGACGCTAGAACAGACAACCGCGATGTACTGTCACTAGCTGTTTCTTAGAGCACTCTTTATTAAAGAGCACCCATAACTGCGCTGGACGGGTTCGATTTTCTAGAACGTCGAATAGCAATTGCACCGGCAATTGGTCGTGAAATCCTTTTAAACAAGATTCAAATATGACGCATAATTGGAAAATGGTTGGCAAGAAGAGATCTTTCTCACTCTCAGAGGAGGCAGGAGAATATTTGCACAAAAAGAGCGATTCAAGGAAAAGCATGCAACAACCAGTCCGCCCTCGCCTTTTTAAACAAATTCGGAATAAAATCATTAACTATTAGACGTTAATGGGAAATGCCAGACATTGAAAAGAAACGCCCACATTTGATCAATATATTATTATAGTGAAGCAGAAAACGTTCGAGGGAGTATTTTAACTACCTACCAAAAGCTAACAGAACTTGAGAGCAATTTCAACGCGAATTTGTAGAGTTCTCGGCGGTAGAAAAGTTGGTCCAGCGAAGTGTTCCGAGAAAGAAAATAGACTGACCTTTATTAAGTAACTGACAATGCCAAAAACTATGCCTAGTTTTCCAATTGATTGTCGATGTCATCAAAGCGCATCTATTTTAGCTCAATCAGCTATTTGGTGACGGAATTTGCATCTCTAAATCTCTCTGTGCCCCGATATACAGGGCCGATCTCGGTGAGATATCACGACGCATGCAATCTAGCAAAGCATGCTTGTTTTTAATTAAAAAATGTCTACATTACGTTTCAAAAAAGGTATATTAGTTTTGAAAAAATCCATTAACATAATTTGATGATATTAAAAAATTAAAATCTGGCGCTTTTATCGATGATACAAAATAGTGGGAGATGACGGGAACCGGTTCCGTGTTTAGTTGAAGCCTATCGCTCGGCAACCCGCCTCGCGCACCGTGCCAACCGAATAGGTGAACATATCTGGTTGCACACGGATCTTTGATTGATTTTATGAGAAACGATAGTTTGAATTCATTAAATGAGATGTTTTGGCAAATGCCGAGTCTTGGGTCGTAGTCTGCCTCTCCACTGGCGGGTCGAGCAGCATGGTTTAGTAACAACTTAGCGTGCTCCTACAAACTCCCTACCATTTCCACGCGCTTTCCCACATTTTCGTTAGCATTATAAGTTGGAACGTGAAGACTCGAAAATTTCCCAAAAATTACCAAATTGTTACATTGAAATACCATTTGAAATACACGAAACGAATTATTTAGAGAGTTAAAAATGTCTGTGAATGAGATTCACGCATGTTAAAAAACCTTAGCTCTGTCGCAAAGTCGATGAACCACAACCCTAAGCCGCTACGCAGGACATGTATTAAACTGTCACCCTAGCTGATGAGTGTTTTAGCGAATGAATCAAACTTAATCGTGATCGGCAACAGCCTAACCGGTGACGAAGTGCCGGTAACATATACCACTAAATCTCACAGTAACTTCAAAACCCTACCCATGACAACCCTGATACTCAGCAACCCTACAAGATATAACCATTGTAACCCTTATTTCGGCAGACACCACATGCCGGTGCTATCTTCAATCCAGCTTGTCGTTTGCAAAATCGCGGACCGTCGTTTGTAAATTAAATGGACATTGATCAACCCTGCAGTTATTGCTCCATGAAACGAGGTCTATCCATTGATTGCGTACCAAGTCGTTATTTTACGCCATCCAAAGATATGATCAGCCTGTCTGCACGTTTGCAGCGGTTCTGGAGCTTCCGAATGCCAACTATTCGAAATGTCGAACCTAATGAATCGCTAATGAAACAACGAGGGGTTATGGCTATGCAGTATTGTTGGCTAGCATCTAAGTATTGTTGTGATCCTTTTCATAATATTGGGTTTCCGAACGAGCTACTAGTTAGACTGGTCGTATTTATAAATGATATGAAACAATTGATAAACTTGAAAACAGAACACTATAACATACCAGAGAGTTGATGTTTTAGAGGTAACCTTCACGAATAAGCGTATTCACGAAACTGCTTGATTGTTGAACACAATTAAACTTGCACTGTTGTTTGCACCGCTCTCTACCAGGTCACAATCACCCCTAGCCAATAGGCCTGTCAGCAGCACGCACACGAAGACTTCCTCGAGGACACCACTTTGCAATCCCAGGGTGTTTAGATCACTGAATACCCCCGCAGACTTTGGTGGATCACGATATGACCACGACGATGGCTCCGATAGCAGGAGGTTGACTGACACTACGCTGATAGTAGATGACCACCTTGCAATGATCTCGCACGTTCACACGGTGAATGCACTATCACGAAATTCTATTGGCACAGGCACCTTTTATCACAATTCGCGATAAAGTCGAAAATGTAATATTTTTGTTTTTACATACGCAAACGCTAGTTACATTCACGAAAAAATGTGTATTAATAAAAACATTATTATTAAAAAAGTATCGTATTAGTTGCGTAAACAATTCTTGTTGTGACCATCACTCGACACTCAATAAGGGATGAAACCGATGAAACTTAAAAAAAAAATATCGAAGATTTAGTAGAATTTTTGGGGTTGTAGATTTTCTGTGTGATTATGATAGCCACCGGCACTGATTCACGTCGCACTTGGACTGAAATTCATCTACGAAAATTAAATCCAAATTCTGAGAGGGTTGCCTTTGATACCCCTTTAGTGCCCCTCTTCGTGTGTACCCCTCCAATCCGTGCGTCGGCCGCGGCGGGTCTAGTGGCGCGGTCGTTTGGGTGCCGAGTGCCGAGTTGAGACGATGCTCGATGTCGGTGTGCCGGTCGGTGCTGCCGAGCCCGGCGGTACGGGTACAGTGCCGCTGCCTCTGCCTGTGCCGATGCCGCAGCCGACGTGATGCCTTCGCTGTCGCAGTCGTTGCCGGCAAGCCGCCGCCGCCACCGCGCTCTCTTGCGCAATCGCGCGGGACCCCCACTCCGCAGCCGACTCTCCCCACCACCACACTAACTTCACCGCTTTGTTCCGAAATTTTTTACATCACTCCTTTTTTATTATTATTTATTTCTCATATTTTTTAAATATGTTTTCATCTCTAGATAATAGATGGCAGAAGGAACGGAGCACATTTCTACGAGACGCCGAAAAAGCCATGAGCGATATTCTTACATACGATGGCCAGACTGACATCGCGATTTGACTGAATTTTTCTGATCGATTTCCGTTTGTTGCAATGGCTTTGATTGAATCAATGTCTTCTTGAGACGCGTGAAACGGCTATGCGTGCATTCGTGCAGCCAGTGTCAGCTGCCGATGCCAGTACTGGTGCCGGTGCTGATGCTGGTACCGGTGCGGTACTGATGCCTATGCATCGCAGACGCCGATGCCGGCTTCAGCATGCTCTTGTGTCATCCTCCAGCGGTTGTCCGATCGGTGCACTCTCAGCTCGCAGCTAACTACTGACCCATCTTCCAGCTCTCTTACTCGTCGGTGACTCGTTCCGAAGGTCAGACAGATAGCAGATAGCATTCGACCGACCGTCCATCCGTCTCCGCCGACCACTTTGCTGCATCTCAAGACTTTCATTTTCTTTTCTTTCCGTTCCGATCCTTTCCTTTCCTCTGGTCTGCGTCCTCCGGACCTGGCGCTAACGCGGACGTGAACGCGGACGTACTCGGCGGCAGGCGCGTGTCACAGCCTTGCTCTAGACAGATAATAGACGGTATGGCTCGGGCCGGTCGACCCGGCGGGCCGGTAGCCCCCGACCCGGTCTGGCATGGGCTGACCACGCGTCACCCCTCGAAGAAGAATGGGGAACCTCGGTGGATTGCTCGTCATTGTAGACTAGGGTCAGGAAGTCAGGTGCAGGGGGTGCTGGGGGTGTCAGGGAGCTCCAGCCCGCGGTCGTTCAATCGCGAAGTGCTGAAGAAATAGCGCGTAGTTGTTTGAAAACGGCACCTCCACTTTGATACGGCACCTCCATGGTGATGCGGCACCTCGATTGGATATGCAGCGCGGCGAAATTGAGTAAACAATTTAAGTCATAGTTTGAGTCGTGGTGGTCATAATTAGTGGGTAAAAATGTGAAATCAGGAGCAAATCTATGCGTGTTGGCATCTAGCTATGTGTTGATGGTTACATCAATTAGGGCAGTTTAGATGAATCGCGAAAACAATGCACACATTTAGGAGCGGAACGCTAATGAAGTTATTTACAGAACTGCATGTTACATATGGCTTTGAGGCAAGAAATTCACACAGACACGATTTAGCTAAATGTCATAGAAATTAGTTCGGATTTGTTTTGAGACACGGAAGTCGGGTATTATTATGACCATTTTCTAACAATTCATGAAAGAAATGCGAGAAATATGCAAAAGTTTTGTTGGAATAAACTATAAGGTGACATTTGTTTCTTTGAACTTTTTTCAAAAGTGTAACGAAGTTGCAACGTAAAGGCTGGATAAGCTAAGTGCAATAAGACACAATGTATTCATCGCACTATAAGCTGGTGTAAGGCAAGCTATCTCCGTTGAACTGAAAAGCGTGTAGCTGTTAAAATGGAACTTGGTGCGTCTAATTGAAAAAGTTACTTGAGGCTACGACAACTATTTTACTGGAAGATTAAATGAAAGTGCCGCTACTCTCAAATAGAATAAGTAACACTCATGTAGCTCGGCGAAAGAAAAAAATACAAATAAACTTTGCAAAAAAAATTTGCAAAATAACGGATCGGCATCTCATAGGTATCCTCGTGTTTTATCGAAACAATAGATTGATAAATACTTGCGAATATTTGTATCAGCCAACTGGTTTTTCATTCGAAGTCCACTTTATACCCCATAATATGTATCTACCTCATCATAAGTCATAACGATCGTATAGTATAATAGTGGTTCGACCGCGGGCCGCGGGCTTTTGGTCCCCTGCCCCTTGCCCCTCTGTCCCCCTGTCTCCCCCCCCCCCCCCCCCCCCCCCCCCCCCCCCGCCCACCATGGTGCAGCGGCGGGGACCCCAGCTCACTTATTGTCTATGTGGACTGCCCCACCCCAAGACGCAAGGGGCCACGGCTGGCACTTCTTACTACTTTCTTACTTCGATGGACCTAGCTTGCTACACCACATTCCTTCTAACCCGTGAACTTCACATCCATATACAATCTTAGCAAATAACATCATTTCCATACCGGGCCAAGATCTGCTTCAGGAATAGGTGTACCTTGTATCCGGTAATGATGCGTGGCGACCTACGAACAGGTCTCCGAGCTTTCGCTGACCATTAATGAAATGGAAAAGTCTCGGAGTTCCGTCCTCCCACGCACCTTACTCATCTCACGCAACGGGCACGCACGCAAGGTACACAGCACGGTAACACATTGCAAAGCACATGTCCGGCGAGACAGTGAACCTGTGTTTTGCAAAATCTAGATCAAAACCCCCCCGCATTTGCCTGGCTAGGGTCAAGCGATCTGGTTGACACTGAACTACTCCTCTAATACCCATGAGTATCCTAAATGAAATGGTCGATGTATTTTCAACGCTCGTACTATAAAAACATTGCGAGTGAGGTGAGAATGCGTATTGAAGTCAAATACCGCGCCGTGGCCGCGGTGCCGGTAACGGGGCATACATATCTGTTTGTGCCTTGTGCTTTACATATAATACAGGATACGAGTAAAGAAGTTGATCTCATAAATACATCTCGAGCAAGCTCTAGGCCAAGTTAGCATCTGAGAGATTCAAGTTCTCCGGGCAAGCCTACCTCAGAATCATCCGCCCCCTCAGTCCATTGGTAGTATGCAGACACCTTTCAACCGGCTGATTACAGCCATTATGAGGGAAGAAGGGAAATTATATCAAGTGAACGATATCGAACGAGCCTACTGATCTGCTGGCTTGGAAGCTTCAGCTAGATTTAGCATCGAGCAATTTCCCAAAAAACCGTGGTCCGGCATTGCTGATAGCAGTTCAAGTTTGGTTCCGGTGCAGTGCTTCGCTAATCGATTTATTCGTCTTATCAATCTAACTAAGTGATGGTGCACAGGTACAGTCTGTCAGCCACAACCACAGTCCACAGGCACAACAAATAAAATACTGATTATTATATTTATACATTATAAACTAGAATAACATGTTATTATAATAATAACATAATTAGCACTGTGGCAAAAAAATATAAAAAAAACACAGTCACACTCACGCATACGCACACACGTTTACAGCAAAGCTCAAATAACGCAATTTTGTTGAATATAATAGCACATACGATTTATTATTATTGCACGGATAGGTTAGGGTAGCTCAGGGTATTTCTCACAACCTAGCCGCAGGGGACCAAGCTCCCTTCAAAATAATCCGAAAATTGAAAAAAATGTTAAAAAATCAATCCACCTTACATATTATTGTTTGCCACCCTGTGGCGCTCCAAACAACCCTTAAGAAAGATCCTTCTAAACGGTATTCAGCCCTTTGATAAAAATATAAGGGTAAATCCGCAGACGGAACCTGAGATATTGTCCGGAATTATACCCAACGGTATTTTTTTCAATATTTTATCGAAGACTCGGAGATCACTCGGCACTCGGCAAGCGACATTGCGAATGTGTGTGAATGTTGCAATACGTGAGTGCGTATTGCGAGGATATCGCGTTCGGAGGGCGTAGGTCGGTGGCAGAGTACGAATTCTTCAGCATTAGGATGAGGAAGAAATCATTTCCGAGATGGCTTGGCAAGCGTTCGTCATGTAAATGCCGGACCCGCCAGACAAGATTGATAATGCATACGCGTCACGACCTAAGACCCAGCATTTCCCACATTTCCCTGACATTTCCCTGACCATGTTCAAGCCATGATTTGCCATGTTCAAGCAAACCAAACAGCACTAGGTCAAACGGGATCGCAAGTCAACCTCAAACACGTGCTAGGCTCGGGGTGGGAATTATTCCACGTCCTAAACCCGTCGGAATGATACTAGTAGATGCTGGAGCAATAATATAAATCAAGCTGCAGCAGTGGCGCTCGCGGCCTGTCACTCGATCTTGTTATTAGTCGATAGTCACTGGTAGTGGTCGCTGGTCGTGGTCACTAGTCGTTGGTGGCCAGCGGATAAAGCTAAAGTATTTCTCTATTCACTGTAGAGGCCATGGTTAGTCGTTATTCCATGTATTTTTCGATCCGCTGTAGATAACGTGTATTCCCTGTATTTCTCTGCGTTTTATTCACGACACTCTCCAGTCGCCAGATCGTTTTATTCGTTGGTCACTGGCACTGGTCGCAATTCGCTGTCATGATATCAACATTCGGCTAAGTCGCACTTCTATATTCGGCCTTATTTGCTGGCCGCTTTCCACTCGCCGGTTGCTGGGAACAAGCAACGTTGAACAGGTGGTCCTCGGGATTTCGGTTCGGCAGTGCGATTAGTTGGTGGAGCAGGAACCATTAGCCCCCTCGTACCGTGCTTTTGGGAGCTAAGGGGTTCACATCTTTACGATATTTATTTAAAATAAGGGGAGAAAAGGGGTGAATTGAATTTCAAAATAATGTTTCTTACTTCCAGTATAACGTTCTATGGAAAAAAATCATAATGTGCCATTTGGGAAAAAAAGGGTGTATTTATTTGAAACACTTTTCAAATTGAATTTTCACATGAAAAGAATTTTACATGGCTTATTTTTTTTATCGTCGACTTTTCAACGGTCAATCATAATAACTTTTTTTTCCGAATTACATATTTACCATCCATTCGTTTCTGATCATCACAACATGGACATCTTCACCTTAGCTGAATTCAACCAGCGAATGTGTTCAATTAAAATCTACGATTTTTATTTAATTCTGCTTTGTTTCATTGATGGTTTCAATTCCGCGGTAATGCAGATTCCATCTTTGGGGTAAGTGCGGCGCATTGTTCAGATGCCTCCCCGGCGTCGGTGTCGGCCGTCCTCCTCGCCGCTCGACGCATAGCCGGACATGCGTAGGATTTTTTTTTCCCGACCTTTCTCACCTCACCTAGCCCAAGGTATCAGGCGCTTAACCCCCGGCGCACGGGGCGACGGCATGGTACAGTATGGGCTCACCTGCTGATTCGCCCGCGAAATGCGTTCAGGTGTCGCGAGTTGTATAAACAAAGAGCTCGTAACCGATGTGATACATCGATTCATAGACTAGCGGCTATCACAACTTGGTTCAACGACATTGTGCTTGTCAAAATATCAATTTCATTTACTACCGTTAGCTCCTTCTACGTAGGTCACATTAAATGTGGATACATTTTTAATCGTAGATTCCGAGTGTGTGTTACCTAGTTCACGACGGCCTCCTTCTGATTATTTCGTGTCGATAATAAATGCACACATTATTAAAAGTCATGGGGCTGATTTGTGTCTTAGATGAACCGTTCATGAATTAATATATTTCTTTCCTGTTACCTTGAGGAGCAGATAAAGAGACTGGTGGCTTTCCACATCTCAGTGTCAGCTAATCAATATGGTTTTCAAAACACATTTTTTCCTAATCACAGTGTACGCAAATCGCAGAGTTCAATGGTAATCCAGGAAACCAATTTCTCCCTTCTCATGTTGGTGTTAAAAAGGGAACGAGCATTGCGAATTCAACCGCACCCTTCCCTCCTCCTCCCCCTCCAACACTCCCTAACGTTCACAGCGAATACAAAGTCCAAAAAGGTAGCGAGCCCTATCACTTGGTAGGTATATATATACATATATGTGGCT
The DNA here is from genome assembly GCA_947568835.1 of Protonemura montana. Taxonomy (NCBI): domain Eukaryota; kingdom Metazoa; phylum Arthropoda; class Insecta; order Plecoptera; family Nemouridae; genus Protonemura; species Protonemura montana. The sequence continues at coordinate 6,869,779 of OX387604.1, read as the reverse complement.
GGGTTGGGGGTAGCCCATCGATGCCAGCGCGAAGAGGAGAGGACCAGCATGTGACACATTTGCATTCATTTGCATGTTTTAATATACAGTTTCGTTATCAGAATCTATACTGTTCGATTTATTCACATAGAAAAAAAATAGTATGGGGATATTTCCACTTATATGTCTATGGGTGAGGCTATACCTTCTAAACAGGTATATTTATATGAATTTTGACATCACTCTGCACCTCCAGCAGTTTAGCTAAAAAATTATATGTTCTTGTGGTTAATTGTCAATTTGACCCTAATTTGTAGTCGAAATACGTTGAAAACACCCTAATTTCATATTTATCCCTCACACCCCATCCCTAATAACTCAATTTACGACGTAATTCGTGTTATCTTATTTAGTAAGTCGGCCATGGAAGACGTAGCTAGTAAGCTTGATGAATTTGAGAAGACGCGTTGCTCGTGGAGTAAAGATGTACTCATCAGCTCAGAAAAACACCACACCTTACACATTTCCATGCATAATTGCTAGGATTTTCCTGATTTCACCTGGTTTTGATTATACGCACCGTAATTAAAATTATGTAATTATTATCTTTTTCATGTAATCCGATCTAAGATAAGCCAGCAATTATCTTATTGAATTAAATTATCTTGCGTGATGCTGGTCTTGGTCTAGCCGATCTAGGAACCATGATAATATTTTTAGTGGTAAAGGTAATACTAATTTCGTTCGATAATACCTGAGATCTGTACTTTAACAACTGCACCATTGGCTGGTCACTTGCGCAGGGACACTTACATTCGGCTACACGTGACTTCTGTGTTTATAATTAGGGCACTAATTGAACACTGTTACTCTAATATGTAAAATGGTAATTCCTCGGCTTCTAGGATGTGCTGGCTAGCCGACAGCAAGTCAGGATGTTCGCTATTATATTCCAATTAGCCTAACAAAAATTACGCGTATCTAAGGAAACAAATTTTAGCAAAGATGTTCATGACGTTGTTTGGCTATTTCAAGTTTTAGAGAAATTATCGCAGCTAAGAATACTGGCGTGTGAGCTTTGTAAGAAATGCCTGGGGACAGTCGCTTGAATTCCATAGCCACTAGTTAAACTACCAGGTGCTGAACTTTCAGCGTCAACTAATGTAACGCACAATTCATCCATTTCACACATTTATTTCGCTCTAATTTAATTACTATCTATCACACTTAGTGGTACGCACAAATTAGCTTGATTCTTCTTAACAAAATAATTGATGTGTCAGTACGGTAATTGCGATGATAGCTTGCCATTTGAACGTGTTATCACGTTGATAATCCACATTTATAGAGTAATTGAAGGTGTCTGCATTTCTTGCTTCTACTCGACTAAAATTCAGAAAAGTGTGAGCATGAAACGTGAACAGCTAACGCACGTAGCAGAGAAAAAGATCGAACCTGTCTGTATACGTCATTATTCTAAAACACGGCAGAAAAAAAGAACTATAATTATTAAAATTATTATAAAGTTTTTTTTTTAATATTTTACTTTTTCTGTTGTTGTCCGTCATCACACAGAGGTTGTTCACCCACAAATATGATATAATATAAATATGTACCTTTATCACGCTGAAGCTCATACCACTTGCGACCGCCGCGTGGCTTGCAGTGGAGAAAAACTGGCACCGTTACTCTATCCAAGCCTAAAGCGGTAACAATCAAAGAGCTCTTAAGTAGGTAGGTGCTACCTCCTCTAGGTAACATCTAGCTATAATTGATACTCGCTTCATATTGTCATTTGCTCTTAATTTTGTCACATATAATGTTAATGAATAATAATGGGTGAGGTTAAGGTGTAAGACCGACAGCTCGTATTATAAGATAAGTGGGGAAGTATTTTCCTTCAGCTCATGCTTTCTTTCAGTATTAGCTGAAATCATTCGTCTCAATATGTATCTTTTCCTGGATCACTCTTCGCCCAGAAATTCTACGACAGATTCTTCTTGACACTGTGGTCCTTACCTAAAGTCCACTTTGACGAACGCTCATTTTGTTCAGAAGAATTTTCCTACGGGTTGTCAGCCAAGAAAGTATGTGTGGATGGGAGATTGGTGGGGTGGGGAGGGGGATGCTCCCAATCCATCAGTCTCGCCGAACATCGTCTCAATAACTCAGTAAGATCTTAAGCCATATTTGGTAATAAGCATATGGACCTCCTATGAACACTATGAAAGTTTATCGACTGAGGAAGCTAATTTAATTAAGGCAACTACCTATCATCGTTTGACAGCAAAATTTGACTCGAAATAACCTGTTTCACTTAGCCCAACATATACGAAAACGCATTCATTTATAATCAAAAAGTTATAGCATTTTGGGTGTTTTCATATTAGAAAATTATTAAATCTCATTTTATGCCATGCAGGTGTTGTTTTATGGATCTAATTAAATTTTTATAGTATCTGATAGGTAATTATATTTCACTCAAAAGCATTTTTATACGCAGATAATTTAGAATAGGCTATTTGAAAATTATACGGTTTACATTTTTTTGTTTTGCATATAGTGTTAAGCTTAGCATCGAGTTATTTTTAAAGTATCGAGCATAAGACGAGCAATTTATGAATTCTAATTACATAAAGCTTGTCTACCCAGGTTGCTCTTCCAACCAACATATTTTCCAAATATTTGACCCTACGTACTATGGCTAGGAACAATAATCCAGCCCGCTTGATATGCAAGAAGAAGCATAGCGCGTTTCCCTCAAATCGTCGCAGACCGCATTTTCCAGGCACTCTAGCTGCAAGGGTTTTATCTGACCTTGGCCGCTGCTGACGTACATGGTCCGCAATAAACCGCCCGTCAAAGAGACCAGACAAAGTGTAATATAAGACATTTCTTTGAAGACTAATTAACATAAACTTGGTCCGTTCATAATTTATGTCTGATTATTTTCTTGCAAATGAAGCGACCATTCAAGAAATTCATATCCCAATTACGACACTGGGATCGTACGAAAATGATCAAGACAGCCGACAACGGCGTTGAAAATAACGTAAAACGCTTTGATAATCGTATGTGAAACTGGCCACCACTTTCGGTACGTGTAGGTGCGGGTAACACCATCATAATACAATGCAAACCATACCTACCTTCACTCACAAGCATAATATGCAAGTTTTCAGACAAACCTGCAGGTGTTAAAATTGTTTCCTGCATGCTGAAGAGTTGAAAGGTTGTTAACTCTTTGCTCTTGGATCGTTATAAGCATAGTTAGAGGACCGGACGTACGTGGCATGGCGTTCTACGAGGCACCCCCACCCCCAACCCGGCCCCGTCCACTCCCTTCCACACCCTTGGTGCGGCCAGTAGTACACACATGGACACGGGCTTTGCATCGGTAGCAGCCATCGGCCATCGGCTACTCCTTCGCGGCCATGCACCACACCCACCATACACCCACATGTTCACCTAGACGCCTGCCTGCCCGTCTGCCAACAATATGCAACTGACTACGCAAGGGACGGCCGAGCAAAGGGTAGTCCATTTAAAGTCTTGGATAGCGAAGTCATCAAATCCACTACTGGATCGTAGGTAAGTGATTTCCCGGCAGTTCACGATTCTTTTCTGACATGTGATGAAACTGATCTAGATTTGCTTCCAAGGTGGATGATTAAAAGAGCACAGGAGTGATGTTCTGTGGGAGGTGCCGGTGAGTACGGCTTAAATCGTTTCGCCAATGTTAGGTGTTTGGTGAGGTGGGAAAGCTCTGTAAAACTGTTGTCGCAGTTTTTATGGTCACAGCAGACAGAAACAATGATGTGCATGTGCCAAACATCGTTTATAGAATGCTAATTCGAAAGGAAATGACATAAATATTCGAAAATATCAACAATTTATTCCAGAACTGTCATTTCCGTTTGCCAATAATTTTAGCTCGAAAATTAGCGTCTAAATGCGGTAAGGTAAAGTAAGAGAGAATGTTTATAGTCTTGGTCGGTATATCGTTGGGAGTTAGGAGTCTAGCAATAGGTGTGCACGTCTTCACGCCAATACTAATGCAAGATGATGTACTGGCTGGTGGCGGAGCTGGGGCATGAGCTGAGGTATGGGCAGGGGCAAGGGATCGGGGCAATGCATGATCGATGGTGATCTGACGCGAAGTTTGATTGAATTCGAGACGCAAGAGCCGGCCGGCCACGGACGGGGATATGCTTACCGGCACAGCGTGGCGGTCTTTGCATAATGCCACCATTCTTGGAAGAGAAAATGCAATAAGCTTTCATCGACGATAAAAATTACCATCCGTTTTAGGTTAGAAAAACAGCGTTGTTTCTCGGGTGTTCTGTTACTGTCAATGTTCATTTGGTTGGTCGATTTGACAAGAAGGAAATCGGTATGAACTTATTTCACAATTTCAGAATGGAAATAAGGCCATCTGATATGGTGTGCTCATCCAATCTTGCGGTTAAGCATCTATGCCTCAACCTTTTCGATATTAGAATATAAACATATTTCTGTATGTGTACTTAGATGTATTCAAAACTGTCTCGACAGACTAGATTTTAAATTAAAAAAAAATAAATAAAAAAAGCTATTGACAAAAAAACCCAAACCAGTTCCAATCTCCAAATATATATCGAATACCAGTTTCGGTGCACGATTTTAGCACAGATTTAAACCTCTAAAATTGGATCAATTAAAAATTAAAGATGACACAGTTGATGACCCCTTCCCAACACATGGTATGCTCCCCGAGTGCAAATCTTAGTGCCTTCACGAATATCGAAGGATACGTAACATTCAAGACAACCCTAGGCCATCAACATTATGTCCCCAGGTCTGGAGAAAATCTACGCTGGAAACAAAACGCAACCTGTCTGGCTCAAAATATGTAATACTTATCTTGAAATGACATTCGCAATAAAAGCCTGTCAAAATCAATAGAAACACGCAAAATACGCACTAGCGGGATATGTTCAACCCATTGCATTCGGCCGGTTCCAACCTCTACCTTAGTGTCAAGCTCTCCTGGTTGTGGTTTCTTCGATTTCACATAACCATTCCAATGCTGGATATAACCACAAAATGGGGATGCCTGTCTGTCGAAGACTGCCAATCACCCTGTTTCACAGCTCATCCAGACAATTACTGCAATTCATCTCAGGATTTAATTTTTTTTTCATGCCAACGAAGACATCGGTACTACTTTCGATCATCTTCGTGTAAGGAATTGTTAGCGTTTGCCGACGGTCAGAATTTAATTTTTGTTCAGCAAGCGCGTAACGTGGCTGGAACCGTGATTAAACAAAACGTGAAATATTCCACCATCATAATTATTCTATTAAAAAATATAACCTGTGATCGATAATGGGTCATGAAGATTTCGTGAAGCACTTAGTGCGTACTCGTTAGATTACTAAGTCGAGTGTGAGCAGGGGGAAGAAGAAAGATGATGGCTCCTGAATGTTTAGATGTCAGCACGGAGAAATTGGACATGGGATTGGGACATAGAACACGGGATAGGTGACATATTATACCTCAGTCAGCACTCATTAGTAATCACATAGTGATGAAAAAGTGACGGTATTTTTAATTGTAAAGCAAAGTCTGAGTATATACCAGCCTATCTATGCCCCGACCATGCGGTATCACCACCGGAAGGTTGTCACCGACCACGTGTCCAAGCCATCTTAAAGTTGCCCAACCATCATGTGGAAGGACGGCACGCCCGCACTACATTCACTTCATACTAACTCTATTTTTCAGTCATCACGAAGTACTCATATTCATTATAGACAATTAGAAAGCTGTAGGTACTGCAATAAAGAAACCTTACAACGCGCTAATTGGTTAATTAAGATTTGTCGCGTACCTTACTCAGGTATCCGTTTCTTATATCGCGTCGCGAGAACCAATAAAGTGTTAAAAGATCGGGCGTACATAATTGTCGGTATAGTAAAGAAGTGTCGCATGAAGAGTGGAGGGGGAAAAGTGCTCGATAGCTGGCAGAACGGATTTAATTTTAACACCTTTCAACGAGCATCACCGGCAACTACAAGTTACCCGGAGAAGCAAACGATTATTCTCATTGATTTGCGCAAAAATGGTAATTGATTGATTAAGTAGCCTACTTAGTTACAAACAAGTTTCCGTGATGTTCATAAAGGTGGCTGGACTGGACCAGCTACCTGTAAGGAGTAGGTACCTAATCCCTGGTCTCGTGCATTGAGAAGATGCTATCCCTCGGCTTGCCTCTGGCGCTTACGTCACGTGCGTGCTCTTGTCATCAGATTGCGTGCTCTCAAAGCTTCCGAAGCCCGGCGTTTTGCCGATTTTCAATGAATCTAGTCGCTGGTGTAAGCGAAGGAGTTTGTCGAATCTCTGCGAATCGCCCATGGCTCACCCGGGGGTTGTGACTATGGTCGACAATCGATGTTTGGCATTTGGCGTTCCGACTTGCCTCTGGGGCACCAGTGGCACGTCACAAGTCGCATGCGAGTGACAGAGAACGGGCTTTACGCCGAGAATGAAACGCGTGGCAGTGGTTGCGCTATGCGTGATGGAATGCCAGTCTGCCTGCCTGCCTACCTGGTCAATATAGCAACACCAGTAGCTGGCTGGCTGGCTTGTGGATGGTAGCTGGTAGCAGCTCCTAGCTTCCAGCTACCTCCTATGTAGCTGCCAGCAACAAGCCCGAAGCTCTTACCAACGGACGTCCTCACTTATTGCTCTCGCAATGCACGCAACGTTTAAGCATACGCGTTTCTAATGCACCACCGTTTTGTTTGGATCGGATCTACCTCGCTGCACGCGTCGGCTGTCTTCTAGCTGGACCATTTGCCGATGTCATGGGCTGGTAATGTCTTAAACTCTGTCTGGTTGCTTGACATCGCAGTTTTAGTCTTAAAATATGCAAATAGTGTAGCAAATGGATTCCAGTTTAATTTGTTACAAGTATCTTATGAATACAAATCATTTTTGTTCGATTAGATAATGGAAAGTTGAATTCTTGTCCGGTTTCAATTAAAAATTTTAGTTCATTTCTTGAGCGAATCTAGTATAGTTTCAGACTTGATTGGTACTAGAGGCTAAACTGAAGTCTGATCAAATGCATGCACTAACCATCCACCTAGAAGAGTCCTTTATTTGAGAAAATCACCGTCACATTCTGGTTAATAATCATCAGGGTAATAACTAATAATATTATTATCATTAATCATCCGATCATGTTGATTGTAGATTGAAGTCTTGAATAAAGCAGCAACGATTCCTCATCCACCACATCTGCATGTGATTTTAGCCAGAAATCTTACTAGGCTACATGAAATTAATTGTATCTTACCGGAGAGTCTAGAAGGAAGAAATAATGAGAAATCGCCACGGGCTTGTAAAAAATAACTCACTCTAACAAAGTAACAAAAAATTAATTTCGAAGTGTTTTTAATGAGGTCCAGAGATAGTAAAATTCCCGCTGAGATGCCTTATGCTGAGATCTAAGAAAAATTTTTTGGTTATATTTTTTCTTTCGCACCTCAAAGAATAAGAAATATAACTAATTACATTTTGAATAACTTGTAGCAGCATTCTCGCATCCAGATAAGATCGACGTCTCTTACATTTCGGAGATGAACTTGGTTCCATTTACTGCTTGAAAGCTTGCAATGATAAAAGGTGGGCGAATGTGAATGGTACGTGATTGAGAATGGCCTGTGATTATTCAAATGCATTGCGCCGTGTTGTTATTTTTTATTTATTTGCCATTTCAAGAGTAATTACTGGCTGAATAGTAGTTGAATAGCAACGCTGAATAGTGTATCCATACGAGGTGCTCCAAAAGATGCCAGCATAGGAGGGATTTGAATGCGGCACAGGCAAGGATTGCTCGGTGCGCATTAGTGTTCTTTCAGAATCACTCGCCGTCGCCGCCGCCGACGCAGCCGTCGCCACGCTTCTAGAGCGGTGAGCGGCGTGATTTTCGCCAACTGACACCGACGCTGGCACGTGTCTAAGTGACGTTACTTCAGAGCCGGGGTCTCAAAATAATATGTGGGGCTAACTCCCCCCCACCCTACCCCCCCAATCATCATTTACCATGCTTTCACACACAAATGTATCAACATATTTTCCCAAAACATAAGTTTTGAGAAATGTAGAGGTTATGTTATGCTCGAGAGCCTCTGCATTAGTATTTAGGAAAACTGTTTTGATAAAAGCCCGTGCGAGGGAATGAGACAAGAACAAAAATATTCACTTGAACTAATCAGCCAAATATCTACTCTAAGCGAGATCTTACGCTTCTTTTACGCCTACACAAAAATAGTGTGCGTAATTCACTTTCTAAACTTGAAAAAAAAGAGGTGGTAAAAAAGAAATGCGCGAAGGTGACGCTTCAAATCTTATTTCCAAAGATCGTAAGAAAACACCAAAACCGTCGGTTGTTATCGGCATGTTTATCGGCATGGTTGTCTTAGACTCTTATTTAACCGTCGAGCCGAGCACGAATTTCCAAATAATTAACGAAGATTTAAAGAGGTGGCTGGATTTAATCTTTCTCCGTCCGCTGATATTTCAAAATCCAAAATTAAAGAATTTGTAATGGACTTCCACTTTTTTTTCTTTTGCTAAGTCTTTGACCTTTGCATTCTAAGTTTTTCTAGGGATTAAATTTGGGGGATTAAATGCTCTTAATCAGACTGTTAATCAGACTTAATCAGACTGTGCTCGTTCATCAGACTGTACTTTGTTTGATGTGTGTCCTCTAGAGCGACTCTGCCGGGTGCACCGCTTCCAGAACTCCAGGACCGGTACCGGCCCTCCCGGGACGGCAGTTACGCCACTGTTTTAGTCACCTGCTTTTCACCCTTTCACCAGGTCACTTGCAAGATGCTGACCCCGCACCACTACCGAGGAAGGAACGACCGGAGCTAATGTACCAACAATGATAGTGCATTTACTGGTATTCATGAACAACTCTTCTTCTTAACGCAATTTCTCGTTTGCTTCTTGATCTTTTGAGATGAGGGGCCTAGCGTTTAATTACTGACTAAATTCCATTCTGGTCCATGGCTGAACCTTTGATATGTTTGAAGGTTGGCCTGATTGACTAGAGTCAATTCCACTCGTTGTGGATAAACGGAGGATCATGAAGAACATAATGCCTTCTAGTGATCGACATAGTGCAAAGCAGAGTTCTGATAATCGTTTGTCCATGCAGTTCAAAGTATGACGAGGCCCTAAACATTCGCATTCCAGGCCTTTTCCGATGTTTTCACATTCATAGAGATGCTTCAAGTTCGAACCACTCGAAATTGGCTTAAACCGAATCAAATAACATTTCGAAAATCATACCTACTTGCGTGCCGAATTATTTCTGCCGCATATTGAAAAGAAATTGCATTACGTCTGATTGCTGTGAGCAATTTAAAAGATTTCGAGTGAATTAGCTTTTGAGAATTTTGTTTGCACGTGATTTGGATCTGGCCTGCATGCACAATTTATGGATGAACATTACAGATCCTCGCCTTATTTCTTTTAACAGTATTTTTTTTTTGTTTGCTGCCAAAATTAATCTTTACCCAAGTAAGTTCTTCCATGCATCTTCCTCGACAAACAATATGGCAGGCACAGGCCAGGATCCTGCGTGGGACATCAAACTTGTTCTTCTTTGCTCGACTCTCTGACAATAATTTGCATTTGCCGCTTTTTGTCTTCGAGTAATATCCACTAATTTATCACTTTTCCCGCCATAGACAGAATGTTTTTTCCAGTTATTAGGCGAAGCGAAGGTTTATACGGGTTAACTGTGTGTAAAACAAAATTAACATTATTCGCCAATTTACATAATCTCGTGGAACATTTTCTACATGAAAACTTATCATCTTCAATAAATACTTGAAGACAGTCTGTGCCTAAGACAAAGTTACTCTGCGCTTTTGCAAATCTCTCGAATAATTTTAGAGATTTGCTTGTTGAAAGTAAGGGAGTTGATCTGAGTAACTGATCCCGGGATGTTCCCCGAGAACCCTTCCTGGGCCCCCTCCCCCACTCCAACCCCTCTCTCCTCCCCATCACCCGTCACCGATCAACACCCGTCTTTGACACCCAGGTTTGCATAACATTATATCCCTACTTCTCATACACTATAATTAACGGAATTGATGAAAGACGAGTAGCACACATTTTAATTCGTGTTTAAAGATGAAGCAGCCATAAATTAAATTATATTATAAACAATTAAACGCTGGGATTTTTAAAAGGTTTTGTAATTATTAATGCCATAAATAGTGCCTGATGAAGTAGATGACTGTTTCATTTCATCTGATATCACACGCTTCTGCAGCATCTGAGGTTGACATGGACCGAATCTCTTCTATCAATCAGGCAATTACGCCACAGCACGAAGAACAGTGGACCTCTGTCCAGAAAATCACAAGGAATATGATGATTGATAATAATTATTTGCAATGGTGGCAGTACAAGAGATCAACGGAAACGACTGTGTGCCATCGCCCAAGTTGGTCGAATATCAGGCCAGGAATTTGCGGCAAGCAGATTTATTTGTGGTCGGTGGCGGCGGCTGCGTCGGCGGCGGCGTCGTCGGGAAATGAGGGAGTCGAAAGCGAGTGGCGAAGGTCTAGTTTCGCTGAGCGTGACTTGAGGCGCTACTGATATTAGGGACTGTCGGGATGATAATGTCGGTGTCAGCGACAGGCCAGGCCAGAGGTCTCAACTCTCAACTTATCACCTCCCATTTCACGACAGTGCTCCCAATCTCCCACCACCCGATTTCCAAAGCAATTAGTAGCACGCCTGATTTCATCTGCGCGGTAGCTGCTTGTCTTGGCCGGAATCTGTGTTCATAGCGCGAGCATCCTCGTAATCACCTGTAACTAGCGAATTATGTAAAACGGGCGCCTCAAAGTCAGATACATCCACGCGAAGATATATGATTTCCGGTCACCTCCAGTTAAGTCATTATTTGGATAGCGCCGAATTCCCTTTTTTTTAAATGAATTTAAGCCACACGTTTTATTAGAATCATCTTCGATTTGATGCAGTTTTATTCTTTAGAGCGAGAGGAACCTCAGCTTGATTAGTGTCTATTCCTTTCATCACCGCTATAACCAGCACGGGCAACAGCTAACCTCAACGATAACGCATTGGATTCTATTGTTGATTTCTGACGTCTTTAGGTAGGGCTTTTTTTTAAAGAATATCTACCAAAAAGTACGATTCCATTTTGAATAGACTATATAACTTTTTCATTTCTTGCCCTGTATTAACACCTTTTATCTGCTTATTTTTTATCCATATTATATTTTCTCCTTTATTTCGTTTCTGTATAAACATCTAAACTGGAAGAATTCCAAAGAATGTGGAATCCCACAGCGTGAAATGACGAATTCGCAGCCCGAATGCCCTTGGTTGGGGTTGGGGTTGGGGTTGGAGCTGGGGCTGGAACTGGGACAGGGTTGGCTGCTCGTTGCCCGCTACATAGTGCATACAGGAGACTGCACTCTGCATGCTGCAGACCCGTCGCCCATTGTGCTCGCCAATTGTTGTGCTAAACTCAGCGTCTTCGGCAAGGCTCTCCATCGCTATCGTAATACCCAGTCACCCCCTCTCTCCTGCACCATCGTCACCCGTTCTCAGTCATTGAAGGAATCATTATTTATTGACCAAAAGGCTTGGAGCCTCTAATTCATTTTCAATAATTTACAATTGGTTGGTTATTGACAGATGCAATGATATTTACATTAGACTTGTGAAATCAAGCAGACTCTGCATTAACTCTTGACGCATTACAATTAGTGTTATTAGTGAAATAAATAAACAGATGAATACGACGAAAAAGCATAGCTGGGGCCCATTTTTTACCCGCATTTCCATAACTTTGCTCTCACTGTCCGGTGCTACGTAGACTCATAGCTAATCCTGGGGAGGGGGGGGGGGGGGTAGCCTTATTTCGTGAGCAAGCCTAAACTTTGGGTAACCCTAACCCACTGAGGTTAATTTTCCCCTGTGAGATAACCATTCACTGTAAAGTAGTCTTACCCATTGGGGCAGCCTTTTTCTGTGGGGTAGCTTTTCCGTGCGAGGTAGCCTTACCCGTTAGGCAAGCTTTTCTCAGTGTGGTAGCCTTGCCCGTTGGGGTGCGCCTTTCCCTGTGACAATCCATGATATAGTCAGAGAAGAGTTATTACTGGAACCCGCCCACCTAAGTTAATTGGAGTGGCCAATCAACGCGTTCGTTACAGTGAGCAGGTCGGTGTTTTATTTAAATTCACAAACAAGTTCACTGCAGAAGTAACATGAGCAAAAATAATTTATTTTAGCTGCAGACTCAACAGAAAGTAAAAAAAATCTGTCCAGAGGCTTTTTTTTATGAATTATGAAATGTTACAAGCTAGGGATAAAATTAAAACGTTCAAAGTTGACGCTTATGGAAGAAAGTATGAAAATCTTTCTTGTAGATTAGAAGAAAACGCACAGAGATTGAATGAAGCTTGGCAGTTTGGACGTTTTTAAATATTAATTAAATCGTAAAAAACATATATATATATATATATATATATACATATATTTGTGATCACTGTCCAGTAAGAACTCATCGACCAGGTTCGTCTGAAACTAAGAAGCACTATATATTTATTTTGTATGCCCCATACACATGCACCAAAGTTTACACATACATTCTTACTGAATATGCCTGCACTTGAAGTTGGGTAGAATTTTAGGTGGGTGTTTGCTGCTACGTTAACTAAGACACTCTTCCACGCTGCGTCAGGTTTACTCAGATGCTCAGCTGTAGGTCAAATTTTAAAAATACATCTAATATAGCGAGCACTGTTATGCAAAGTGACGGAAAAAAAGTTTCCAGGAACAAGAGGAAAATTAGGACGCTAGAAGCATGCTAGAGACAAAGTAGGAGCCAGTCGGTCTGAAAAATGCGAGGATGACTGGAGGACTTCGTCGGTGACGCGGCTGCTTGTAAGGCGTCGGATTTATCAGGGTCTCGCGGCACTCATCGCCGGCGTCGTATTATGAGAAACTCGTTGGTTGCAGGGGAACGATAGGGTCGGAGTTTCGGGGCACGGGCCCCCCACGAAGCGAAAAGGGCCTGCACCAACATATCATGGACCCGCTCGTCCACAGATCGGAGACACCACAAAAGCCACAGCACTTTTTAGCGCAAAAAACTGTTTATAGATATTAGGTAATAATTCTAAGAAACATTTTACTAACGCTACACCAAGCTGCAGCATTGTTAGTGCAATTTATGGCTGCACTGCGATCAACCTTAAAAGGGAATAGAGCAACTCGTTTGCAATGCAATCGCTGTTCTTCTACCAGATATGTGGAATTTTTGGGTGGCCCGTTCCCAGTTCCGAATGTAATGGAACTGTCGACTAGAAAGTCTTTTGCTTTTGTTTATAATATCTTTGTTTGCGTTGATTGGGAACAGGTTATTATCGTGGTAACAGCGCATTTGTCGGATCGGTCCTGCTAGAAACATTGGTATAGGACAGGCGCAGGCTGAGGCCCGTTCGCTCGTCTAGACACTTTAGTTATGAGCTGGATTTTAACAAGAAATGGAACCAGTTTAAAGTTGACTCTCATGAAAACCTCCAAATAAATATCAATTTCGCTATGCATAGCCGTTTTCCATAAATACAAAAGTGAAATGAACTTTGTTTCAAGTGCAATGTACCCCGACTCCTGGACAACATGTACTCATAAACAATGCGAAACGACTGGTGCAGCAATGCAGCTTCACAGCCGTGCAGCCACGCAGGTTGGGGACAGCAGGGGCCGACAGGGCCCTACACCGGGTCCAATAAAAACTACCGGGCAAGAGGCAAGGCCGCCACCGGCTTGCCAAAATATCACAGCTCGCCTGCACCCTCGCCTTCCGCTTTTTTACCGTTCACCATTACCCAAGCCACAAGACACGAATGCAGCGGGATCGAGACAGGATCGGGATCGTTCATTGCAAATTACGTCTTGTAGTTGTATTTTGTGACTGCGGCCAGTAACGACTTGCTAGCCTATCATCACATGACAGTAAATCTTGAATATACAACGATTATAAAGATATGTAGGAAGTTATAGCTAGTTTAACGCTAACGACAATTTATGGTCCATACTTATAACATTTGCATGAACAATAATGAATACGAAAGACACAAACCTCTGAAAAATTACATTTTATCCTAGTTGTACAAGAAACACGAAACGCGAAACCAGATGGCACGCCTACAAAACTGTGGATTGAACTTCGATGGGAAATGATGAAAACCCACGATCTTATCGGCTACATACAAATGAAGCAGAACGTCTTTAAGGATGAGAAAAGCTTACAGCTGCATACCTATTACCTTACCACTGATATTAACGACAACTTCTTCTCGTATTTTACTCGATGCTGCACAAGAACTAATTTTTTGTTGTCTATATTCTTGGTCTCATTGCAGGGTATTGCAGAAAATGAAATTGAGATTTAATTTCAAATAGTGAACTTATAGAAAAGATCAAGAAAAGAGTTAACATTTACCTGGTTGCTCAGAAGTGAATTTGTCAGCGGAAGGTGTGATGCAGTTTATGGAAAATGCATTTTGGAATGCATTGGTATTTGCCATTTATGAAAATATGATATGTTGAAATAACATGTGATTTAATTGAGATATAGACAGGAATATGACATATCAGTCGCAGTGTGAGCATGCAGTTTTTAGTTCAAGATTTGCACTCGAAGCTTAGTGATTACTGAGCAAACCCTATAGTTATTTCTTGTCTAAAATATTGATTAATTCAAGAGTTTAAGAAACAAATGAATTAGGATCCATTAAATTTTCACATTGCGCAGCGAATGTCGAAATTTATGCTACAAGTAATTGAAGGAGTATCCATGTTGTTTTAGGTTGCAAAAAAGCCGATTTGGGGCAAAATTATCATAGGTGCCTGTCATTCTACCCCAAGCGAGTGAGGAGACACAATCGCACGGGAGATGAGAAAACAAAGACAAAGCATATAGTATGAACGAGAGATAAAAAAGGCGGATCGTTTTTCTAACACTTAAAACTTTAATGTGTGATCATAAAAAAGGCACATAAAAATTGCTGAATTCACTTACGGAAAGTGGGGCGAGCATAAATTCTATTATGAGCCTTGAATGTTTAATACCTGCATGGATAATAAATGGCAGCCATACACCTCTTCTTGAAATTATTAACGCGCTTTACCGGTATCACTTGGAGTTGGATGGATGTGTACCCAGTTCATGCATAGCTAAATCATTATTTTGCCTACGTAGAATTACAACTCTGTATGAAAAGTCCAACGAAACTTCAATGTGTCTGCTGTCGACCCTACACAAAATATCGTATATTGGCTCTCAGTTACAAGAATCGGACTCTAGCACAATCTGCCGACACTTTGTGCAACATTTTTGTTCAATATTTTGCACAACAGTTAGTGCAAAAGTGAGTGCGAAATTGTGCAAGCATTTTCAGCACCCGCTGACCGTTCTCGTTCATGCTCTTGTGTACCTACGGCTTTACATTTATTTTATAGGTGTATATATACACCTCTATGAATATTGAATAGACACAAATTAGCGGTGAAATGACAAATGCAATTAGTCCTTCGATTGGTGAAGCCGCGTGATCATAGGCAGGTCATCAACCTAACTTTTCGAGTTATAATAGCTTATAAGTACTGCGTAGGCCATGATAGGCAACACTTTGCAGAGTCATACACGTAAACGGAGTATACCTCTAGGTAGGTAGTAGAAATTATTAAGGTATAAACACACACTGCGCATGTACCTAAAGACGAATCGCATAAAAACAAACAACACCCGCACGGCATTTTCATTTGAAATACAGCTCAATACAATTATTATAGGCGTCACATTAAGACATTCTTTTCAGGAACATTTTCCTTTGAGAACAAAAGGAAGTGTTCAGGAAACGTGTTTCTCGCTTTAAATGATCACATTATGGTGACACGTTCATATAGCCGAGCGAGCGGTCTGCCAATTCTCCAACCTATCATTCCACTGGTATTTCTGCAAGGCGCAAGCAGCAGATGCCTTGAGATTTCGTTACAGATAGGTTGAAGGTATGCCATAAAATACAAGTAATTATTGTTGCTTAGAAATATATCATTGACTTGTATTCAAAAATTGAAAAATGTTCCTCAAATTGAACAAAGGCGATTGTCGCATACTAACTGTTCCCTAACCTATCAGGGAGTGGGTACAGATACTGCATGCTCTATCGATAGACAGGGACGCTGCAGGATATTTGAATATTTAGCTAGTAGAGAAGTGCGACTATAGATTGTCGCATGGGAGAGATTCACCCCCATTTCTTCCCATAGCCAATTGAATGTACTACCACTTCCATAATAATTCTGCTACCACTACCACCACCACCACCTCCAAGCTGCAGCCATCGAATGCAATGCAATCTCCCTTTCCAACGAATTCATCGTTTCATTGAGCCATGCGAATTGAAAAAGAAATGCTAATCATTTGAAACTGAAATTTGAATAGTTTTCACTTAATACAGAAAGCTTGAATTTTGGATTCATGAAGCGTTGGTTTATATATATGCTATCATATTTAAATAAGGCCCTTCTATACCCTTTTCTATAGAAATTAATATTTGCATATAATTCCGGAACGGGTTCTAGGCGCGACTTTGACCTAAGGGGAGGGTGTGGGGTAGGATTTATCTTTCCTTTTCACATTTCGAGCTACATATTATTATCAGGTTTAATGCGTATGCAAAATACCCAAATAAAAGACCGAGTAAAAAGGAAAGGATATAACAAAATGTGTCATACGGTTAATACCAAGGATATAAAATCATTTTTACGACAAAGCTAAAAATGTTCTATTCAATATATGCAAATTTTCATCAATTTTAAAGAGCGATCAATTTGATATGCAAAAAATATTACTTTTTAGGTAACTCATGAACTTCAAAATGGTTTTGCGAAAAATCTTTGCTAATGCCGTGTGTGGTACGGGCAGCCGGAATAAGCAGTGCTGAAAATCAATTACTTGTGTAATATTTGCAAAAGGGGAAGCAATGAGGAATATTCGAATCTCCTCGAAATGAACATTAAAAACAAAACAAAACAACGAAAACCCGCCGTGATTGACGGTGCCATCGTACTCTTTACACATGCGCGTTCATGATTGAACAATATAAGAATTAACACTCAAAAAGTGCAGCCTGCACGTGAAATTAGGCACAGAGAATAAAAAAAAAAAACGCATAGGGGTACATAGTCTGAAATAAATATAATATTACCCCGTCCAAGGTTTGTCCTTTCTTGTCGAATCCAGACTGTCATCTGCACTCGACAATAGACCGTTATAGAATCGTCCTCTTCGCAGCAGGCTCGAAACTACCATAAAATATGCAAACCACACGAAGGAAATGATTATAATCGTTCAATCACAGATAGATCCAACCAATAACGAAGTGTCAATACAGCTGATAGCCAAACGAATGAGCCCAGATGAATGATAAATTACGAGAAAACAACGATAGGAAATGTGAAACATATATTTCGAATGGAAGATGCATATTTTTCAAAACAAGGGGGTACCCCTTTTTCTGACATGAACGTGTGTGAGTGTGTGAGTGTCTTTGTGCTTCATTTCTAAAGAGGTATAATAATATGTAGGGGAGTACAGCAAACCAGTGTTCACCATAGGCTAGTTACGTTCTAATTTTTTTATTTTTCAGGGGGAACGTTTTTTGATTATATGCAAAACGAGCTACGGATTTGTGGATTTGTTTATGTCAGTTTGGAAAATTTATCGCTTTCATTCACGAAATACCCTTTTTATTATATATTTAAATTTTTAAATCCCAGTCTCTTTATGTTCTTTTGCGTACATAATTTCCAAATGGCCGTGCATGCTTGTGAATAGACTGCGCTTGGTTTTGCTTTCAAAGATGGCCCGTTCGTTTATGCGGCTGCGGCTGCGGCTGCGGCTGCGGCTGCGACTGCGACTGCGGCTGCTGTGTTCAGTTGCAATGCAATGCGATACGATTCGATGTAAAGCGATGTGATGAGGTACATTGCGATATGTTACTACCCGATACGAAATGATACGATATGATACGATACGACACGTTTCATTGAGATGCGATGCGATGCGACGCGATGCGACGCGATGCGATGCGACGCGATGCGATGCGATGCGACGTGCGTTGAGAACGCGTAGCGCGTTCAAGTCTCCAAGAGATGCGCCAGATGCAGCCGCCACAGCATCTTTGGAGTCTAACTTCATCGCGCCAGCCAACCAATCACGCAATCAATCAATGCAATTGCAATTTTGAATAACGACCAAATCTAACGACGTAACACTAGTGTTCAAAGTATATTCCCACTCAACAAAGAAATCGATGAATAATAACGAATTTATTTCTATCGATGATTTCATATTCCTATACCTCTGCCATCGAATACACAAAAGTAAACGTTCAAACGAAGATCAAATTTGTCAACATTGCATTTCCAGAACTAAGTAACATCCCATAATGGTGTTCATTTCTTTTGAAAGATTTTTTTCAACGTTTTGTTAGCAAGACGAAACAAAAGAATATTATCCTATAGCCCCGCCATGAATAAAACGTATCCACAGTAAAAAGAACCAAGTATGTTATAACATTCAATCGAAATGAATGCTCAAAAGACGAATATCCCAGCCGTCCAAATAAGACTAAAGAGTAATGACTGGAGGATATATCTTTCATAATGCCATCTATATTCATGGCCACTGAGAGGATTGAAAACTGTGAGCTATGTTTGAACGTGCCGAGCAGAGGCAGTGCAGACAGAGATGCAGGCCGAGACGCAGGCAGAGAGTGCACTCTCCAGCCTACGTTCCCTACCCCATTCCCAGGCGCCAGAAGCACACCTCCACGGATGCATCGTCTGAAGAACACGTGCGTCTCACCACGTGGCTACCTAACCAGGGGTGATTGATAAGAGAGGTCAAGAAAAAATGCAATTTACTGATAACGCTTACACGCATAACGAATCAACCCACAATTCGTGCATCATAAACTTATCTCCAACTAGAGTTGGAATGATGCTTATTTCCTAGACGTCATTATCACAATGATCAAATTAATTATAGCTAATTTCCACTTGGCAACATTGTTGTATGACCTCTAGGCAGCCGCCTTCGGCTCCACCCTGGCAAGCGCGATTGGCAGGACTTTGAGTTTCACCACGCCTCTAAAACTGGCCAAAGCGCAGGCGGCCGGCGGCACGGCGCTTCGCCCGGCGATGCATCGGGCACGCGACGCCGATCGCCGCGACGCCGGCGCTGATGGCGCGTGTACTCGCCACCAGCGGGCACAGTCACGCTACGCACGTGGTCGCCCGGACCAAGTGTCACCCGGGATGCTGAGAGAGCGACCACGCGGTCTTATGTCACCCGGGATGCTGAGAGAGCGACCACGCTGTCTTATGTCGCCCGGGATGCTTAAATTACCGCATGAAAGCAAGTGAGGGCAGAGTCACTTCACAGTGTCACTTCTCAAAGTCCAGGAGAAGGTATCAGCCGGGATACCGATAACTAAACATTTGAGCCACTGTAACACACACGAAAACACTATAAAATAACCACCGGGAACAAGGAATACGCGTTCAAATCTCATTGCGCACGTGAACCACGTGTACAAATGTCACTAGGCATAAGAACCACGTGTACAAATGTCACTGGGCACGTGAACCACGTGTACAAATGTCACTGGGCACGTGAACCACGTGTACAAATGTCACTGGGCACTAGGACCACGTGTACAAATGTCACTGGGCACGTGAACCACGTGTACAAATGTCACTGGGCACAAGAACCACGTGTACAAATGTCACTGGGCACGTGAACCACGTGTACAAATGTCACTGGGCACGAGGAACACGTGTACAAATGTCACTGGGCACGAGGAACACGTGTACAAATGTCACTGGGCACAAGAACCACGTGTACAAATGTCACTGGGCACAAGAACCACGTGGACAAATGTCACTGGGCACGTGAACCACGTGTACAAATGTCACTGGGCACGTGAACCACGTGTACAAATGTCACTGGGCACGTGAACCAAGTGTAAAAATGTCACTGGGCACAAGAACCACGTGGAAAAATGTCACTGGGCACAAGAACCACGTGTACAAATGTCACTGGGGTCAAGAACCACGTGTACAAATGTCACTGGGCACAAGAACCACGTGGAAAAATGTCACTGGGCACAAGAACCACGTGTACAAATGTCACTGGGGTCAAGAACCACGTGTACAAATGTCACTGGGCACAAGAACCACGTGGAAAAATGTCACTGGGCACAAGAACCACGTGTACAAATGTCACTGGGGACGAGGACCACGTGTACAAATGTCACTGGGGTCAAGAACCACGTGGACAAATGTCACTGGGGACGAGGACCACGTGGACAAATGTCACTGGGCACTAGAACCATGTGTACAATGTCACTGGGCACGTGAACCACGTGTACAAATGTCACTGGGCACGTGAACCACGTGTACAAATGTCACTGGGCACAAGAACCACGTGGACAAATGTCACTGGGCACGTGAACCACGTGTACAAATGTCACTGGGGACGAGGACCACGTGTACAAATGTCACTGGGCACAAGAACCACGTGTACAAATGTCACTGGGCACAAGAACCACGTGTACAAATGTCACTGGGCACAAGAACCACGTGTACAAATGTCACTGGGCACAAGAACCACGTGTACAAATGTCACTGGGGCCAAGACCCACGTGTACAATGTCACTGGGCACAAGAACCACGTGGAAAAATGTCACTGGGCACAAGAACCACGTGTACAAATGTCACTGGGGCCAAGACCCACGTGTACAATGTCACTGGGCACAAGAACCACGTGGAAAAATGTCACTGGGCACAAGAACCACGTGTACAAATGTCACTGGGGACGAGGACCACGTGTACAAATGTCACTGGGGTCAAGAACCACGTGGACAAATGTCACTGGGGACGAGGACCACGTGGACAAATGTCACTGGGCACTAGAACCATGTGTACAATGTCACTGGGCACGTGAACCACGTGTACAAATGTCACTGGGCACGTGAACCACGTGTACAAATGTCACTGGGCACAAGAACCACGTGTACAAATGTCACTGGGCACAAGAACCACGTGTACAAATGTCACTGGGCACAAGAACCACGTGTACAAATGTCACTGGGCACAAGAACCACGTGTACAAATGTCACTGGGCACAAGAACCACGTGGAAAAATGTCACTGGGCACAAGAACCACGTGTACAAATGTCACTGGGCACAAGAACCACGTGTACAAATGTCACTGGGCACAAGAACCACGTGTACAAATGTCACTGGGCACAAGAACCACGTGTACAAATGTCACTGGGGCCAAGAACCACGTGGACAAACGTCACTGGGCACAAGAACCACGTGTACAAATGTCACTGGGCACAAGAACCACGTGTACAAATGTCACTGGGCACAAGAACCACGTGTACAAATGTCACTGGGCACAAGAACCACGTGTACAAATGTCACTGGGCACAAGAACCACGTGTACAAATGTCACTGGGGCCAAGAACCACGTGTACAAACGTCACTGGGGTCAAGAACCACGTGGACAAATGTCACTGGGCACAAGAACCACGTGTACAAATGTCACTGGGCACAAGAACCACGTGTACAAATGTCACTGGGGCCAAGAACCACGTGGACAAACGTCACTGGGCACGAGGTTTCCCTGACCACAAATTGTTCTTGTTTTTAGAAAGTACCACGCACTCCGTCAGAATTACGTTGATAATATTACGCTCTAAACATGTAAAGAATCGCGGTTTCTTGTACTATGTTAAGCCTAAAAGAAACATATATTTTACGGAGTGTTTATTCGCACGAAAAAAACAAGACATTTTCGTGTATCCAAGTCGTCAGAAAGCTATTCGCACGAAATTTTCGTGCAAATCGATCTCGATGAGCTGTGATTGGACGGATCACCTCCAAGCGCCGAACTAATTGGTAGTTCACGCACGTCACACCACTTTCTTCTTTTAATTGCAGGGATCAATTATTACAACGCATCTTGCACCTGACACCTTCTCAAAGACTGAACAAGTGCAACTCGCACAACCACCCACGAGGGTTGTAGCCAGCAAACTGGCTGGGTTATGGCGATTCACATGTATACACGCATTGTTTTATAACGATGTTTCACGAAAAATTGTGTTACTTCCATACAGTGGTTAATTTTGTAGCAACATAGGTGGCTAAGCCATCGTAAATTAAAAAAAGATTAATAACTAGAAACAATTTACTCAATACCTATAGTATGTCTTTGTTTCATACTGTTGCATTGCTTTGTCGGCGCTGCCCGACAAAGAGTAGCAGCACGATAAGCGAGTCGTCGGTAGGAGCACTATCGATATTCAAGAGAATTAACGAATACGCTATTAGCCAAGCTAACTTTACAGGCAGTGGTTAATTTGTAATGAAAAAGGTTGGTACGCTCTCAATTAAATTCAGGTAAATTCACTGTGTGTTTGTGTAAGTATCGTGTGTGTTTTCTTTGAGGGGGGGGGGGGGGGGGGGAAGCGTTGCCCGATAAAGTGTAGCGTTGCCTGAGCTTAGCTAAGCTTAGCCTCGCTATCGCTCTGCATTGTCATAATTATGAGCTAGTGTATTTGGCATTTATTTTTCAAAATTATAAAATTCTGTGAATAAACCTACGTTTTGTTGAATGCCATTTCCAAAAATAATTTTCACAAACACATAAAAATAATACGTGTTTCTTGAATTTAATTTAAATGCCGAGTAGACCAAACTTTTCCTGGAATGAGTGATCGACGTACACTAGTGCAAGAAAAGGTGGGTACGCGGCGCGTATGTGAGCGTACGCCCAAAATAACCACTGTGTACAGGTAACAGCTCTCGCAGGTTGAGTTTTATGCAGAAAATTTAACAGATTTCTCCATCACCGATGTAAACCGAAGATAATCTTAATTTTTCTCGAGCCCTACTGCGCAATGATACGACCTGTCTGATACACGAAAATGTTCATGAGAATAGCTTTCTGGCGATTGGGCAAACGAAAATTTCCGTGGGTGCACGAACATTTTGTGCAAATAGCTTTCTGGTAACTTGAGTGCACAAAAATTTCGTGAAAAAAGGCCCGGCCAATGTTTTATTTGGTGCTAACTATAACATTTGCCTTTATGACCTTTGATATATAGGTAGGTAAAACTGATCTTTGATGTTTGATGTTGTAATGGTATTAAATGAGTTGTCTCCATTTTTACGATCCTATTGTTTACAATGTAATTACTTCTCCGAGAATTAGTTAAAAGAAATGAACAAACGTCACGCGCTTTGAGCAATAATTATTATGCATACTTTTTTAGGTTACACCCAAAAATTAACTTTTTAAAAACAAATCAAACGCTTTGGGTAGCTAAGAGAAAAACGCACTCTTAGGTCAACAGTGCACAATATTACAAAATATGGTTATGAAGGGGAGTCGTCGTTCTTTTCTACGCCACCTCTTAAACAACACAAAATAATTAGTAGGTTCTTTAATATTTCGGTCGCCTTCCCTGCCATTCAACGCCGCCAATTGAAAAGGAAGAAAGAGATCATTCTTTCAATTTCCCTAACATTGCGTCGGCACTACCATCCGTTCAAGGGTGCCACTACCTATTTATGATTTCTTGAAAAGCAAATCATCTTCATGCAGTTATTATAATTATTACTTTTTGTATTGCCTATCAACCTCTTCCAACTCCTAAAGGAAACGGTAGATATTACGTTTTTAACCGGAAACTAATCATTACTAAAAGTTACCGAGCTGGAAAATACGAGACTACACCAAAAATGTAATATTTGACTATTTCAAGCATATATGGTGTGCATATTGGTATGTAAGATTTAAATTATTGTTATTTGTTCGGTTGGTAATAATAAAAACAATTTTCGTGTTAGACACGTGTGACGCCGAAGTTGGCTCTTTGAATTGCTTGCCTGCTCATAGACCTGTCAAATTAGTCATCCAGAAAATCACTCCCCGCTCAGGACCACTCCCGACCGGTCACCCGGCACTCGTCACTCGCTCCTCAGCTAACATTCTTATCCTCTCCACACCACAACAATATAAACGACAAAAAAAGGCTCCATACATCCACTTCGATAATGGAGAAATACATCTGCAACATCACGGAATATCGATAAAAGCCGTTCCAGGAGTCTGGCGTTACCGGCATTTCTGTATCTCGGTCTCACTGTCTCCCGGATGAAGGAATAGACATTACGAAATTTAAGGCTTTGTGGCATGCTAGGATTTTCCGAGAAAAAAAAAGAGCAGCCAGGATGATCCACAGGTTGCTGGGAACCGGGGAAGGGGGGGGGGGGGGGGCGGGATTTTTGGGAACATGACAACTTTAAAAGACATGTTCGATTTAAGACCAAGTAATTATGGTCAGAAAAGTTTGGATGCTGTGTGTTCGAAGACAATGAGTTTCTGGGGCCTTGGGTCTTCGGGACGGAAGGAGAAGCTGAGAAAAGGATCGGGACAGGTACAGGCACAGATACAGGGAAGTGTGCGAGGGACAGGGACAGGGACAGGGACAGGGACAGGGATGTTAG
The DNA here is from genome assembly GCA_947568835.1 of Protonemura montana. Lineage (NCBI taxonomy): Eukaryota > Metazoa > Arthropoda > Insecta > Plecoptera > Nemouridae > Protonemura > Protonemura montana. The sequence continues at coordinate 6,845,095 of OX387604.1, read as the reverse complement.
GGAGGGAAGGAGAGAGTGAGAAAGGAATGAGGCGAAGTAATGCATCACGGGCCACGGATCTCCCTGCAAGGAAGTGATGTCATGACAAAGGGACACACCCACGGATTGCCGCTCAAATTCACGGATACTTAGCCAGCGGAACAAGATTTATCACTTGAACTGGATGCACGAACAGTTGGATTGATCTAGCTAGAAAATGAGCGGCCGTTGCCTGATATTTGGAAAGATCGGTTCGAAGTAGTAGTTGCCCTTTAGGGATTGATCAATGCCACAGTGCCTTATTTTTGAGAAGAGTGTAGAAGGGGTACAAGCACATGAAGTTTCAGTGCACTATACGATCTATGTTACTCTTTTGAAAGCAGCATTAAAGTCGTCTGCGCAGTTTCATTTATCAACATGCCAGCTAACGATTCCAACAAAACATATGTGCGTTTTTTAAGGTGTTGTCTGAGCGTAATCACTCAAATAGGGGGTACATATTGGCCCTCATAAGAATAAATCAAAATTTAGTAAATCGAATCGACTTTTATTAATACGATGTTTAATTATCTTTGAAACCAAGAGACTTAATTACCCTGTATCCCAAATCGCTAATGGCCATGCCTCCAAGAAAACAAATTCTTCTCGGCATTTTTTTTATGCCATTTTCCATTGTTTAATTACTTCTCGGATTTAATCGTGTACGAAGATGACATTTGATTTAAGAAAAACGAGCAAGTCGATATTTCAAGACGTGAAACAATAAAATGAAAATAATAGGATAATATTCAGAGCAGATGTATAGGAAAGCGTCTCGCCCTCCAGGTGGCTCACATTCAGTTTATAATCCATCATTGTTGTAGAGATGAGATGCTCACTTGCTAACCATGATAGCACCCAGTACCAACCTTCTAGTACCACCATTGCTGGTAGTTACCCGCTCAATGGCGGCCAGAGCCTGTGCTGCATTAAAAGCGTGGGTTATAACCCTCACCCTCAGTGCTAACAGTCCCTGCTACAATCCCTGCTTTCCAGCCGGCATTCCAGGCCATACTTTACATGCGCTGTCTTTGCATACCATCTTAAAAGTATTTCTTTATTCACCATGTCTTTCTTTGACTTGCGACAGAGATTTCTTTTTTAAGTTTAATGTCAATTTTTGGTTTTTGTGAATTCTGGCAAAGTTATTTGTTTATTTTTGTAAATTAAGTATTTGAAACTCTAATGAAATTAATTGAGTGATATGTCTTCGTTTTTTTCGTTGAGAACATTTTGGTTGGTGTGCGCTATATGAATCAATTTTTTCCTTAAAAGGGCCATGTCGCCGATTAAAGCGTCAACCTCAAGAATACTGGGCCCCTCGTAGGGCTACATCGAAAACACAGTTCAGATGTATTAGTATACATCAAGATGATGAATAAAGGTCGAACATTTGGTGAAAAATTCTTGGCTACGCTTATAGGATCATGCAGATGACTCGAAAGACGTTAACCGAGGACCGACCAGCGGATAGACTTCGAGAAGCGAGTCTTAAAAGTCTTCGTCTGCAGATTCATCCACAGTGCTCAATCATTATCATCCATGTCACAGAAGAATGCCTCACTCTCTGCTCTCCAGCATCCCAGCTCCACGTGCTAGTTGGTGGTAGGCAGAGCAACTGGAGGCACAAGCCACAGGCAGGGCCTCTATGCATATTCAAGGGAGAAGTTAAAAATATTCAAGAAAACCACACCCAACAATAATATGAAATGAAAAAAAGACATTAAAGCAAACAATGAAGAAATATTTCTTTTCTTTTTGGAATGATTTTTTTTTCACTCTGAGTTTTTAGAAGTTTGATGTTTGTCAAGAATGACAGGTCACTTCCATGATGTAACACCCGAACGAACAAATGCGCATCATTTTAAGAATCAAATGGCTGCCCATTTCTTATCCATACATGAGAGCTTGTCAGATTCTTCAAGCCACATATTAATAATAAATGATAATGAAAAGAATTCCAAGGTTTGAGCGTTTGATATTTTGATAGATCTATCTTTCTTGGAGATATTGAACGATACATTTGGTACTCTCGCTGGGTGAATTCCATCTCGGTGAGAACAAAAAAACAAAACAAACGTCGGAGTCTGTCGCCCGCATGATGGCATAAGGAATTGTAGACTGAGCTCGCTGTCCACTTTCCACTGTCCACTGTCCACTGTCCACTGTCACTGTCCACTGTCCACTGTCCAATGTCCACTGTCCACTGTCCACTGTCCACTGTCCACTGTCCACTGTCCACTGTCCACTGTCCACTGTCCACTGTCCACTGTTCATTGCTAATTAATTAACATCCATTACCGCTTACAAATCTCAATAACTCCCCTAGCACCACCCTTCTCACCACCCGCTCGCGAGGGGTGATTTACTAAACGCTCGGCTGTGATTGCTGAATGACTACCCTGACTTACAAAGGACTATTTCCTGCCACTGGTGTGCTGAGTCCTGATTTCATCATGGTAGCCTACCCTCTATAACGCAGTGTTCTAGATGGTTCTACAGGTTTGCGCCTGGACCCGAAGTAGTTATGACCCTTTTGGTATCTTTTCTTATTGGCAAAGAGAAATGACAAGACACCGCACAAGAAGTCACTCCGACTGATGTTTATTGAAATAAAAATAACACAAAAGTTGAGAAGAAAAATGATTAAATCGTTCTTCAGATAATATATTTAGATTAATCGTGTTCTTTATAAAATGAATTATGAAGACAGTATTACTTGATCAATAATACATAATAATCTATATTGAAATCATAATTAGCTCGAAAATAACTTCAACTTTCCAGGTCTTGTCATCGGTATTGAAAAAAGAAACTTATTTCCACAGTCTTCCTAATGTACATTTAAATCGACGGCTTCAAACAATCATTAATTAAAAAGGATAAATGTATTCTTCGAAGCATTCAACTTGAGATGGCTCATCTGATAAAAAATTGAACATAATATTTCCATTCTAATGGTCTTTCAGAATTACGTTTGCAATATGATTGTTACTCTACTACATTGTCAGAATTTGAACTCATTTGGCCTTGATGGTTGACCCAATCGAGCAGTGTATGGATCCAAATTAATCGATCTCCAGCTTCGAAAAAAAGATTTAACACAAGCAACAAGATGCAAGCTTCGTAAAGTAGCAAGTAAATGTATGTAGGCAAACACATGAAATATTATGGAAGACGTATGCTCTAGAGAAGGTACATCTTATCATAGCACTAAGCGGAGAGCAATTTCCCTTGCTGTCTCTTCACTTTTAACTCGAAGAAAAGCACGCCCAGGGAAAACACAAGGCACAGTTCTTTATAACATTGTGAGATTTTAATCAGATCCTCTTACTTTGTCCGACCATGAGCATATTTATTTCAATGTTTCCTTCGAAGGGATACGATGATTCGTAACAAATAACAATCCTCAGTTCCTTTTCGTGGCCGACGAAATCAAAATTCCGCTGGCTCATTCTTCTAAGACAACCACACCTCGACGATACGCGCATTTCCAACATGTAGTACCTACCTAGAAAGATATGCGGTGTTGTCTTTAATTATTATTATATTCTTCTTATGACTTATTATTTTGTTAAAAATGCTTGACTGACACGGGTTACTGCTTCTATACAGTGGTTGTTTTATCTGTGATCCTTAAGGCGCCCATTGCATCGCCAATTTGAAAGCACGGGAAATGCTCATTGCCCGGAAAATGTAAAATACAGCGGGGCCAGCAACAGCGGGGCCAGAGATAACACGAGACTGTGAATATGTTTGCTCGATTTTGAGTTGAGCAAGTTGTGCAAGTTAAGCAAGTTGAGCAAGTTGAGCAAGTTGTGCAAGTTGAGAAAGTTGATGGGAGATGAGGGGAGTTGAGGAAGTTGAGGGAGTTGAGGGAGTTGAGGGAGTTGAGCCGCTTAATCAAAGCATAGGACACAGGTAAACACAAATAAACGCGAACAGAAACGACGCAGTAGACTAAACTCGGAGACGGATAAATAGATACCTAATGAACAAAAAATATCTCAGCATAGTTCATTAAGTTTTTGAATAGTTCGTCTTAGTATAAAGCTTTTAAGACAAACCTCCGGGGTGCCTTATGGCCAAAAATACTAACGCTACGCTCGACATATGTGACGTGGGTTATGAAGGGGAATGGTGAAGGGGAAGCGGGGGAGCGGGGGGAGCGGGGGAGCGGGGGCGTTTAAGACAGGCGGATGTCGGAGAGAATAGAAAGAATAATAATAATATTAAAGAAAAAACTCCTTCGTGGAAACAATGTTTTTGAAAAAGAGAACGAGTTAGTTTTGTGCAATTCGTTTTTAAAAAGTCTTGTCAGAATAGAATTAGAATGTGAAGTATGACAGGTCTGCGACTAACCTCACGAAGAATCATGTACTGACGAACTCTGAATCACATGTTTCTCATAATCCCGCAGAAAGCAGGCATATTTATACACTATCTGCAGACAGTCATTAGAAAGGCCTATAAGCATGGACGGGCCCGAAAAAGTAGCCAGGCTGAAAATCGGACCATCCGTTGAAAGTTCCTCCTGGCAAAGGTTAGCACACTTAGCTTGGAAATGTTTAGATCTCTCTCATCCGATCTGGTCCGATCAGGTACGATCTGGTCCGATCTCGTCGGGATCAGCTGGTCACGTGTTGGTGCCATTTGCCAGTTCATCTAGGCGGGGCCCTGCTGAGCAATCAAACAATGTACCAATATTTCAAGCTTGCACAAAAATGTGTCGGCCTATTCGATCAGATAAGACATGAAGTCATTCCTTTCTTCGAGACTTTATTGTCACCAAATAACCAATTAGATATCAGTGTGCGATTGCCACAAGCACGTAACATCAAGACAATCCTCTGGCAAATACTGTATTCTTCTCTTCTCGTCTCTTTTCTCTCGCGAGATGTTAGCGATTTTTTCCCAAATTTGATCATTTGTGGATCACTCTGTTGCTGAGTTTATTATTTTAGTAACAGAAGGTACCTTTCCTTTGATTATTTCATCCATCACAATAACATCCATCTACTTTTATCAATTGTGAGTGTACGTGGATGATACAGAGAAATCTATTTTCCTATATTCAAAAATCATGACTTTGCTTATTTTGTGTATGGATATGAAGCTTTAAATACCGTCTTATGCTTATTTCAGGGCGCTATTTGATTTGTAAGCGGCCCTGAAATCACTCGTAACTTCATTAATATTCCGTTTGAGTTTTTGAATCATGACGAAGAGTTATTGTGTAATATGGAAACCATACTAACCACTTTACAGCGCCAATGATCAAAGAATCAAAAGTTTTTTTCATTTGAATTTTTAACCCTTCTTTTTTTCGGGGCTTAGAAATAATCAATATGAAATGAATATAAATCTGTTACAAATGATAAAGCAAAAATATGATCCCTGATTCTTGTCTCCGTGTGTATACCGGGACCAGGTAAAGTTCCGTCTTGGCCGGTTACAGCCTTGTGCGTGCAAGAAAGGCACACGAAGCCACGTGACGCAGATTTGAGTGTGGTTTGTTAAGTGTGGGGTGTTGAGTGCAGCGTTGAGTGTGCAGTGTCGACTAAGCTGGACTCTAGCTGGCCTGACCGTCCAATTGAATGATTCAATAATCTGCATGAAATGTGCACGTTGATTGCGGATGCATCTCATTTGGCGGCGCATCTCAATGGCTAGAGATGACAAAAAACAGAAGAGACGTGTCCCACGACCTAACTTGCGGATCTTCGCGAAGTCCGAATGTTCAACTGAGTACCGCACTAATGGGTAGCGATTACTTTACATAATTTGCTATTACGATTCACATGATCATACGCAAGAATATAGTCTCTATATCGCGGTGGCATAATGGACAAGTCTTCTAATAACTCAAACTTTACGCTCCTAATCGAGTATTAATTAAATATGAAATACTTCACTTTGTGGGGCCAACTGCGTTTCCAAAGTTGCCCCTGAGTATCCCTTAGACAGTGTCTAAAATTTGCCTATCCATTTCAATGGACCCTGGGTACCGGTGTCGATTATATCAATCAACTTGTTTTTAAACAATCAACCCCCAGATAAGACATTCTGGGAAATTCTGGGTAAAGTTATTACATCCTTTTTTCATAGCTAGGTACGCGATTCACGCAATGCATATCGGATCTACTCGAGTACAAGACATGCACTTGATCGAGACTGATGTTTGGCTCAAGACTGCACCGAACGATAAGGTGCGATTACGCTGACCTCATGGCCAGCCCGTGGCTACGCTGCTATGGCTTCGAGCTTTCTTACGTATTTGGAGGTGTTCTTAGTCTTAGTTCATAGCAGCGGCGGCGGGCCGGCCGACTGGCGAGCTGGAATCATTAATCATACACTATGTATGTATGTACATCATACCAATACGTGACGTAATCATTTGGGCCGATTGTGCTAAAGGAAGCAGGTCATTCACCTCAATTCATACGTGTCATATGTGTCTCTGAGTCCCGTAACAGGCAACTTTATATCAACATAATGTGATGGTTTCATCACATCATCATTTGCCCATTGAGATATTCGACTTGCACCATGGGCATTGAGCGATACTACGTGATAACTGGTAACTGTGTTCTGGATGTGGGTTCTGGAGACTTTTCTCTAGTGGCTCACGTTCAGATTCGTCTTCAACTGTGTGAATTCGATGGAGATGCATTTGTCGTAAGCAGATGTCCAAGCAATATACGCTGAGGGTACGTAACTTTCTGTCTGCAAAAGTGTTTACTTGAATAAATCATCATTTTTCCTGGTGCGCTCAAGGTTACGATGATCATTGTTGTGTCCGGCCATGATTTCACGGTCTCATGGAGTAATCATTAAAATCAGGATCATACACGTGACGCATTAAGGAGTAAAAGAGTTTGAAATGCGTGCGTTGTGGTTTATCTGGTTGGAAATCAATCTTACTGTGTAGCTTTCCTTTACGCGCCGCCACAAAAGGTACCAAGAGGTACCCAAAGTTTCACGTTGGCACCGCGAGCCGATCTTTCCGCCGAATGTCTAAATTGCGAGTGGTAATTCTCCGCTTGCAGCTAAAGATTTCAATCTGACGTTTCAGCTTATTAATGTACTTTTATTTATTGGCAATTCTTCATGACTAGGGATCGAGGCTGTGCGAGCTAAAAAGTCACTTTGCATGTTAATACAATTTGCATGAATCTACGAAAGGATTCTTTCAAAAATGAGTAGGCATAATATGACAATAGAGACTACACTTTTCGTTCGGAGCTGATGTAGATGTGGGTATAATTAGGTGTACCTAAAAATACCAAAGAGAGGATTTGAATTTGAACCACAATTCTTTTACGTGTATAATAATCACGAAATACATTTCTGATTGCTCGAACAATTCATTGTGTTATGTATGAGGCAGCGATTATAATACCAGTTGTCGACAGTCACTGTTGCTGAGCATTGATGAATATTTCATTTTCATCTTCGCTCTTCACCGAATGTCATCTCTCTAAAAGTTTAAAATATGCGTTCACAATATCGGTGTAGGTTTCCAAATGAGGCATGATTCTCAAGTCAAGCCCAATCTATTCACGGGGATCTGCAATCTGATGACACCCAAGATGCCACCGATGACCGATCAGCGATCAAGTGTAGCCTCGAGGACAAAGCCTAAGGCCAAGGTCAAGGGCCTGAGGATCAGGACCAGGCCCGAGCTCGAGGGCTTGCTGTTCAACTTTGATTTCCAATCACACATCTCGCCTTACGCTTTTCCAAGCTGCATTGATTCCGCTTTGTCTGCTTTTATTTTATTTGCTTATTCGCTTTCACGTTAAATTTGAATAGTTATTTTTGGAAATGTACTTTTTGCCCTCGAAATGTTGCTTTCAAGTACCATAATTTAGTTGAGAATATAGTATCTAGCGTTTGATGTTCGGTCTCGAAGAATAAATGAAAATGCGGCAATAATTCACGGTTTTCTAACATCGAGCAACACTTTGAAGCGTTGCAGTTCAACCACCAGGACCAGATGAAACGCCTGTGCTTCGACGCTTAATACGCTGGTATTTTCGTGAGTAAATGGGATTTCATGCATTTTATGGATAGCTATCAGTTATAGCACTCGTTTCCCGATGTTGCTCAACGAGGAGTGAGTAGCTCGCCTTCCATTCACTGGCCTGGAATCGAACGATTCAATGGTCCGCCAGAAGAACACACAAGTCAGCAGTCAGCACACGTGCTCAGCGTTCGGTGATGCTGCGTAGTCTGGGTGTTTGTATCTTAGAAATATCTCTGAAGTTATTAGTACTACTACCGCGTCTATTTCTTGGCGCAATAATCTGAATAGTCCATCAAAAAGCTTTAAGTCATTAACTAAAAAAACAGCTACGTTCAAACTTGCAAATTTATCATAATGTGATGAGCAAGAAAGACGAGGATGCGAGAGAATCAGTCGTGAGAGAAGGAGAAACAAAGAGAGGAAGAGTTAACTCGACGTTTTGTGTGTAAATAAATATCTGTCAAATCATTTTGAAAAAAGAGAAAAAAGCGAATGAACTAACAAAACGTAATTAAAAGAGAATGATGGATTGTTATCTTGAATCCATCTGAAACATCAGAGTATTCGGAGTTTGGAAATCTTGGGCTGGAAGCAGCGTAATATGTCATGCATCGTTCAAACCTTGTGTTTCTTTCCTTCCATCTTTCAGTTACGAAGGAACTGGAAGTGGCACGGCACAGATTTCATAAATCATCTCCGTGTCGCGTTTCCGTCTAGTTTTTTAAGAAACAATATAAGTACTACATTAACAATGTGCATTTGATCGATTCCATGACCAAATCTAGCCGAAAAATCCGCGACAGTCATAATCCGCGAACTTAGGAGTGAATCAAGAAGCACATAGATTCGCAAGTGGTGTTTGAGATTTGTGTAAATCTCGGTCAATCCAGTCGAAAGCCTGCGCGACTGGAGCAGTTTCTTATTGGGTGGTCACTTCCCAGGTGGGGCTCGGACTTTACCAGCTAGTAGTCATTTAAATAATAGTTAAATCTTGACAAACCATCGGAAAACATGACCAAGCCCAACACACGGGACGCAACCTCGTACCGGCTACCGGCTATTGGCACCGAGTAATCTTTCCACCTTGGTACTTATCATGGTTCAACCAGCAAAGTCTCTAGTCCGGTAGGCTTCCACCCTTACGCCCGACCGATAAGCCCGCATGAATGAATTACTTCCACCGAGACTTCTAATTATGAACCGGCAATTGGTTAATGTATTCTTGAAAAAAGCGTTCATGCAAGAGTCAGAGTGGCGAGATTGATTTTCCTAAATTTAGAGCCATGGCCGGTTAATAATTGTAGGAATTTTCATATCACACATAAAATATAATAGGACGCACACTGAAAAAAAATGTTGGCAGTGGGTTGAATTCGACCTAATAATAGACTAAATTTCTTTCATTCTGAGACGGCATGAGAATGAGAAAGAAGGGAGTGCATAGGAACGTGTTGGGCTTACGATCTGACTGCCCCTTATGATCACACAGCTATTATCTGCACAATCCTTGGTTCTGTACCCTGCAGTACCCTGCTCCCTTTGCTGTGTGGTAAGGTATATCTATACGTTAGCGACGAGCTGTCACTACATCGACTACGGAGGTGATACACCTCTCTGGCGTAATGTAAGGTACTTTGGATAGCACGTCTTGGTGGCTTGGTGGTGCATTGTGAAGCAAACGCCCCGCCAGCCAAGCATCTAGCACCTCATTAGCCATGTAAATAAGTAATTAACCGCGGGTTAGCTTACACTGGCACGCTGGGCCTAGGCGACACTACCTCTGCCTCCACCTCTGTACATCAACATGCAACAGCCCGCAACCAAGGTATATTATTCTGCTAATTTGATATTCACACAAAAAAGCTTATTTTTCCTCAACGGGCTGGATCATGGATTAGCCTCATGATGAGAAGTTTATTTAGATAAGTTGGCGCAGTTAGTACAGAAGGTGAGTGAGTGTGTTTGTGATCAGGCCACCCACTAATAATCTATTCGTTTTCTTGTATGTTCTTGTATGCTGCAAATTCTTAGAGGATTGTTTTTGATCTCGCTAAAGAAGGGAGGGTGGATTCAAAGTAAAAGCCATGGACTGGCATGGCAGTTAAAACGATCAATTTAAAATTGAATATGGTGTCCACCACTTTTAAGGAAAGAAGGACACTCACCATATCTAATTTGACATACAATATAAATATAAATGGTGAGTTTTTAGTGCAATACTCGTGAATCTCTTGGCGTCGGTTTTCATATGAACAGTGCTGCAGAACAGGCGGAGAAACACACTAAAATAACTTTTAGAACATTTCTACAAGCGCCAATATTTAACTGAGCCAACAAAATAATCACCTTTCCCTTTTGTTCTTCACAATAATTCGCTCCATTTCTCGTCCAACGAAAATCCACCTTTCATAAATTCTGGCAACCGAGCAAATGGTTGGCAGAAATGTGTACTGCAGACGCTTGACATTTTATTCGAGAACGCGAACAGAAATTGCACATCTGTGAGCATTCCAACTAAAACGTAATTTTAAAATTAGTCTTCAAATCGGGCGCATCCAGGAACGATACAGAAACGTTCCAAAAAAAAATCCTGACAAATGATTCAGGCCTATGAATGTGAACGTCCACAAAGCCAGGTAGATTCACGAAAACGCATCCTGTATTGCCTTAAAATGCAACTTAACAGGCTGAAAATGTACTTGCAAATTCAAGAGATGAAACAACTGTGAGTGCCCCTAAAACAAAGAAAACCTGCCAAACTGCCCCGAGCGCTCATAGCCTCTGGCTGCCCGTGGCTGCGCGTGGCTGCGCGTGGCTGCGCACGTTGCACTGCGCCCGCCCGGAGCAGCGCTCCCGGGCGCTGCGTGATAACGTGACCGTACGGGGCACGTGCAGAAGCTGGCACGTGCGAGACGAGAATGGCGTGGCGTTGGTCAGTACAACACTGGTAGTCTGCCTGCTAGCTAGTCTGGTGCAACAGCAGTAACAGGTACACCTCCTGTCAATCACCCGATGGAGCCATCACTCAATGGGCTTCTGACTTCTCGCTTGGCCGCCGCCCGCTCCCTTCGTTATTGCCTTCCCGGCTGTGCTGCGCAATTCTGCGCAATGCTGCCTAATGCTGCGCACAGTCACAAAAGTGACATCGAAGTTTGCAAAATGTGCGTGAATGTGCGTGTTTTTTCAGCAGGTAGATAGGTATTATTTGGATCGAACTTTTTTTTTCTGCGTTAATTGGTTCTCAATCTGGTTGCATGTATTTTTATTTTTATTTGTGGAAGCCAATCGAGTTGAATAGAATAACCATACTAAGCTGAAGTTTATTTCTAAATCTCAATAATTATTGCAAGTGAAGATAGCGTGCTGCTTCCTTCGAAAGCGCGAGTATAGTGGTCCAGCCAGTATCTGACGCGAGACCTTAGGCATACCTAGACGTTCACCTCAGTTCTCGTTGGAAGCTGATTTATTCGATTAATAGCGGAGTGTATCTGCATTGTGTAGTGCCGGCGGTCTGTTCTGGTCACCCACACCCGGTCCCGGTGGCCGGCATCGGGCTAACCGGTCCAGCCCGCTCCGGCCTGGTTCATCGCTGCAACGTCGGTAAGGAACCGCTCCACTTCGATCGCCCGCACCTCACCGCACCGCACCGCACCGCACAACACAACACAACAGCAACATTCTTAAGTTTCATTCATTTCCTTCTCATCTACTACACAATATTTCCCTTCTATTTTTAAGTGAATAGTTCACCCCTGAGAGCGACGGATGATTACTTTTTAAGAGGATGGAATGAATTACAGGCGCTCTATTTATAGCTAGCAATTAAGCAGATTCGGCCATTGGTTTACGCTGTACGCTTTACGCTTTAGGTTGCGTTACGTCGAGATGAATATTCTGCGAATCGAGTGTGAAGAATGTCCATCAGCCCACGGTCCGCAGTTCGCAGTCCGCAGTCCTCGGCTAGCAGCCAGAGTCCACGCAGACTCCGACTTCTTCTCCCTATACCAGTTGTCAGGATCTAGCTATAAATATGTTATAGCCAGTCTCTAGGTAATTCAAGCCTTAGGCAGGCAATAAACAGTATATGTTTAAACAACTAATATTTAGACTGGCCGGTAATAAATAATATTATTGAGCAGATGGAAAATGTTAAGTATTATAGCATAACATCGAAATTATTACATGTTATGGGGTTAAATTAATAATATTTCTTGTTTCGAATGTGACGTATTGCCTACTTTAGGGGCCCAAGGCGTAATTAGTTGTAAGTCATGTCTTCGCAAGATATTATATAGGCAGAGCAAAGAGAAGTAGGTACACTCGGTGTTGAGCATATGTGCATCCATGCATGCATCCAGCATATATAGATAAATCTAAAGCATGACAATTTGTACTCTGTCCCCATCAGCATTTAATTTAGAACAATCACAGAGACCAAATTCTAGCGAAATGTATGAAAATCAGAAAACATATTACGTCTCATATTTGCTTCTTCCAGCGATAAGCAAAATCTCAGTGGATATCAAGTAATTATCAAGGAGTTACTATGTTTTGGATCGCCACTGACTGGCTCTGTAACACCGCAGCATAGCATGAAATCTCCAGAGATATAGGTACGTGTCCCATGTGAATAAATCATCATAGGTCATAATAGGTAGGCCCCATATTCAAGCTCGAAATCAATAGATCATTTCTCAACCTACATGTCAAAACGCTACAAACATCGTTAGCATATTTTTACTTTGGTTTTCTTTTCAAAGAATATACACAACAAGAAACTGATATGATATTTCTTGTTTATTTAATTATGCGTCCCCCGGTCTTGTGTACCATTCACATATTTTGGTTTTATTTCGGAAAAAAGAAACAATGCTATCTGAGAAAAAACTCAAAGAAGAATCGTTCAGAGAAATTAATTTTGTTAGAGATGAGACGTCAAAAAGTCGTGAACAATCACTGAAGAGGCAAAACGGACAGAAGATACAAGATGTGTCTAAGCAAAGGTAGAGAACGAAGAACAAGACAATGCAAGAGTTATCGATTGAAATTTCGCTGGTATATCGGTGAGCAGTGACCGATGATCAGGGACCGGTGATTGTGAGGAGATTGTTTGCGCGCCGGCCAGGCCTTAGTCTAGCTAGTGATGTCTGACCCCACTCCCCACACCCCCGCTCTTACATTTCCAGCTTTGCTGAGGATTCTATACTTGACCCTGGGCACTATCTTCACCGAAAAACAATTCACCGTGAAATCGAACTATAAAACACGCTGAAAAAGAAAGAGCAAGATATAATAATTGAGTAGGTATTTTGTAAGAATTGTCTGGCTTTCTTAGTCCGCCTTCCTACTGCAATGCCTCAGGGGCGATGAGTCTTAGCCACGGAACGAAAAATCCTCCACAAATCGTTTGCTAACATTTTCACGTTTTTACCACATAATTACCCGTCTAGTTTGCATGCAAACTCTCAATTCAAATTATCACTACATGTTGAAAATTGGCAGGTTGGGTGTATTTGGGACGAAGCAAGGCACTTCCATCGGTGGTGGCCAGACTGCGTGGAGGTGCCGGTATTGGTTGTAAATTATCGATATTTGATTGACAGGACGGGTTTAGTACCGAGACGCGACAGGTCCATTGAGCGAGGAGAGGGGGGCGGGCGGCATGGCGTCGTCTGGAAAGTGGCTGCGGGTCGAAGAGAGAAGACCAATTTATTGGCCGCCGGCCGGAGACGGTCCGCGGTGCGGTCCACTGTGCGGTCCGCGGGTCGGTTCGCACATGTGCAGCACACGCAAGAATGGTCCCGAATTATATACCACTGACGCCACCAGAGTACACCAGCTCTACCATACAGTAAAAGGTGACGGCAAAGAATTTCGTCTCTCTTTTTTCTTTTTTATAAAAAAAAAGAAATGACGAACAAAAATAAAATCTCTCGAACAAAAAAAGGTTAGCACATGAAACCCTTTATGATGTTAAATATAAGATCCTGAGTCTTAAGCAAAATGTATTTTGGCGAGAGCTTTATTTACGCTCAAGAAACTCAACATAGAAAATCTTAACTGCCGAAAATTAGTGTAAAAAAAACGCACCGCGATCTTACGAATGGCTAATGTTGGCTGGCACTAACTTTGGCGTTTTGTCACCAATAGTCGCCAGAAAGTCGAATTTGAAGCGCTCAACATATAATTTCACACAATACGACTCATTTGCATAGGTTGTATGCACGTAATTGATCTAGGCGGGTAGGGGAGCCCGCTTGATATTACCATATGGCAGGCTCGTCATATTTTCTTGCAGAAGAAACTTATTAATGCACAATAAGTTTGGTTTTCGAACCAGGCAATGAACCAAGATAATATAGTCTAGAGGTTTTATCTCTCTCTTTTCATCTTAATTCATCATTCTTTCTCTTGATTCTGTGAGAGTGGTATTACTCTCCGTCCTGCTCTGGCTAGGGTTAATGTGTTCGCATGCCTACATGCATGCACCGCAGCTCACGGATATGCGGCCATCAGGCTCAGTCAAAAAACACACGACACTCTGCAAACGGCACTTTGCACACGACACTTTGCACACGGCACTTTGCACACGGCACTTTGCACACGGCACTTTGCACACGACACTCTGCACACGACACTTTGCACACGACACTTTGCACACGGCACTTTACCCGTCGGCACTTTGCACACGACACTTTGCACACGACACTTTAAACACGACACTTTAAACACGACACTTTGCACACGGCACTTTGCACACGACACTTTGCACACGACACTTTGCACACGGCACTTTGCACACGACACTTTGCACACGACACTTTGCACACGACACTTTGCACACGACACTTTGCACACGACACTTTGCACACGGCACTTTGCACACGGCACTTTGCACACGGCACTTTACCCGTCGACACTTTGCACACGACACTTTGCACACGACACTTTAAACACGACACTTTAAACACGACACTTTGCACACGACACTTTGCACACGACACTTTGCACACGGCACTTTGCACACGACACTTTGCACACGGCACTTTGCACACGGCACTTTGCACACGACACTTTGCACACGGCACTTTGCACACGACACTTTGCACACGGCACTTTGCACACGACACTTTGCACACGGCACTTTGCACACGACACTTTGCACACGACACTTTGAGCACGGCACTTTGCACACGACACTTTGCACACGGCACTTTGCACACGACACTTTGCACACGACACTTTGAGCACGGCACTTTGCACACGACACTTTGCACACGACACTTTGCACACGACACTTTGCACACGGCACTTTGTACACGGCACTTTGAGCACGACACTTTGTACACGGCACTCTGCACACGGATCTCGAGTAGGCCTTGCCGGGCAGGTTCAGGACGAAATGAATAGACAGGCCCTCTTGCCAGTTAGGATCAGGACGAGATGGATAGACAGGCCCTCTTGCCGGTCAGGATCAGGACGATATGGATAGACAGGCCCTCTTGCCGGTCAGGATCAGGACGAGATGGATAGACAGGCCCTCTTGACGATCAGGATCAGGACGATATGGATAGACAGGCCCTCTTGCCAGTCAGGATCAGGACGAGATGGATAGACAGGCCCTCTTGATGATCAGGATCAGGACGATGTGGATAGACAGGCCCTCTTGCCAGTCAGGATCAGGACGAGATGGATAGACAGGCTTTCTTGCCGGTCAGGATCAGGACGAAATGTATAGACAGGCTCTGTGGTCGGACAGGATCAAGAGGAGATGGATAGGCAGGCTCTGTGATCGGTCAGGATCTGGACTAGATGGATTGACAGGCCCTCTTGACGATCAGGATCAGGACGAGATGTATAGACAGACTCTGTGGTCGGACAGGATCAAGAGGAGATGGATAGGCAGGCTCTATGATCGGTCAGGATCTGCACTAGATGGATAGGCAGGCGACGCACAAATACATGACAGCGGTGGTGTTGGACAAAGACGGAACTGTGACGAGTGAAACGTGAATGTTTATGTAAATTAATGATGATTATTGAAATATCGCATGACTCATTTATTCTAGATTAACATTGTTCACCTGAACGCCTTATAGAACCTCTCATGGAGTCAGTTTCTCATGCAACGTTTCGCAGAAGTACTCTGGTCCATTGCCGCAGAATCTGACACAATAGCAGACGTGCATTTTCCAAAGTGACATGTAATTGGTGACCGGGGTCATGCGCATTGCAGTGCAAACTGCTAGACGTCTTCTGTCGGATCACGATATTAATCACTCGCGTCCGAATCTGGTAATAATTTAGGAGCACGCAGCGTTTAATTAGCGGACCAACACTGACACCCACAAGCACCGGTCTACTGGGCCGCCGGCCCTCAGGGCGTCGTAATCTTTGCAGACCAAGCCACATCTGCCGTCTGGCTGCCCCTGTACCCCGGTTATTTCACTCTGTTTCCATGCATTTCCACAGGCCACTTTCCACCGCACTCGTTGCCTTGCGCGACCGCAGTCGCATGACATAGTTTAAGCCTTGTCGATTCGTACGCACACTAAGCAACACTTAGACACCCAGCTAATTAATTAGTGGTCGTGAAAATGCGTATTATTACTAGTTTGTTTGATTTGATTACTATCTGCATTCTTTTCTTTCGTGTGCCAGTGGAACCTTGGTATTGGCAAGTAGTGGGCATTGCTTGCCGTGGGGGGCAGATGGCCAGCGAGTTGTTCTTGGGGAAGGGAGGCATTCGCATGGCTCTGCTGCCCGCTGCCCACCGCCCGATGCCCGCTGCACATGAAGACATCAGTAGACGAAAATGCTTTCGCTGTTGCCAATGATACGTGCATACATGGTACGTTATAATCTACCTACACATTTATTACACATGGTTTACAAGTTTACACTATGCACCCTGCCGTACGATTTTAATTGTTAAATTAAGTTTCGGTTGTTTTTTGGACGCGACTTCCGGAGGTAAGTAACGCGTTAATAAAGCGCAGGAAGTAAGTTTTTGCTTTAACGTTCAAATCTTGAGTCCCACTTCTGGCTCACCCCCTTGCTTCATGCAGCAACTCGACAAGATGTGTTTTCATCCAAGATCGGAGATCTCGAGATTCGAGAATGCGTACACCGCTCAGTTCTTCACGATTCCTACAGAATGCACGTGAACACACGCGGCGAAATATAGGAACTTCCTTGATGAGCCAAGCCGATCTGAACGATGTGTGCTGGAATTCAAATATTCAGAGAGTTTTTTTTTCGGCTGGTATATAACATTATGCTATGCTTTGCTAATATTCAGTTGTTCAACCTGATCAGAGCCTATTCGAGCGTCAATCATTACTGCTTTGTAAAAACTATATTCCCAAATCTTTTCCGAGAAGAATGAAAGTGGGTGCGATTGATAGTACAGACGCTTGATTATCACAGCAATACATTCTTTCTGATTGATTGCGCGGCCATAGTGGCAGGCAGTCAAGTACTTGATAGAAATACCAAGGTATACATCACATACTATATCCAGTGTTTCTAAAAGACGTGCTAGGAGAGGAGTGTGAAAATAGTGCTGTGTCAGTCACAGATGGCTAAGACCGTAACATTGGACATTTTACGATAGATTATCACAGGTACACGAGCCCCTCGATTCATTAATTTAACGGATCTAAACGTTTGTGGTAGTTGAATACGTCTTTGTAGTTCTTTGCTATCGACAGGGCACAATTGAGACATGCAGCTTAAGCATACAAAAGTATGTATTACCGTGAGTATTACTCTGTTCGGGCCTGGTATAGGAAGCTGTGAAGCTGTGCTTGGTGGTTGTAGGTGCTGGTAAGGTAAGGGCTAGGTGAGTGAGAGTAATGCAGGCATGACTGGCGAATGGAGCGTGCATTGAGCAGGGCTATCCAATTCACTAACCACTCAACTATGAAGTGCTTAGTTTTACAAAAATGCCAGTCGTTTAGACACATTACGAACACGAATACATTTGCTTCGCTTTTCTGGCCACACGCGTCAGAAAAACGAATGCATTACCTCTCTTGATGATGCTGTTTGATGTTGCAAATGGTAATAGAGGGTCTGTTATGAAAAAAAAAATCTATCGCGTTACTGTTCTCTTTCTTGATCTTTCTGTTTATGAACAGTTTTCAGACGTGTTCCGGCACTTGTGATTTCTACGGTGATTTAGTAGAAGCTGGGTAAAATTGCGACAGAAGTTATATACACGAGTTTTTTTACACCAACTGAAGGCTCGAGTAAACCCATCTCAAGAAACAAGTAGAATTAAGAATGTACTGTACTAACGAGTTTTCTGAGTTAGTAAAACTAGCGAAGATCGATTTATCGGTGATCAAGGAAAGCAAGCCGTGACGAACTTCTTTATAGAGGCGTCAAATAAAGAAGATGTCTCATGACACATTCTAGCAATCACAAAAGTGCAAAATTGGCTAGGCGGTTCTCCTCAGTGCTGACCGCGTAGAACAACGTGGACGGAGAACAAAATGCTCTGTGCGCCTAATTTTCCTGATGCTTGTAGCTATACCACGTGTGCGTGATGAGTGCAAAGTACTCCCAAGATTGGCACGTGGTGGAATAACTCATACTCGTAAGGAGCGCAATGTGAGAAAGCAGCAAATGCCACGGACAATAAATAGGCTATGTCTGCATACCACACTATTCACTCTCAAGAAAACAAAACAATTGTCGTATTTTAATTACAAGTCTCCAATTTACATATCGAAGCTGTAAAGGTAGATCCTGATGTTACAGAGATCACACTCCGATAGATATTAGATACGCTCAGAGATGGAAAGAAACAAAAGAACTCATTTCAGCTCTATATTTCTGAAACCAGTTTTATAACTCCTTCAGAATAGTCAGGCTGGACCGTATGATATTGTAATATAATCACGATTTAATATATAAATCCCTTTTTTTGACCTCGGAAAACATTCTCATATTTTGACAATTACAAATTACAAAAGAAGTCCAATAGATTAGAAAAAGGGCGTCGACAATTCTTCGTTTTCGAATAAGTCAGATTTTTCTTGTTCTTTTTCACTATGTTATTTATTGATAGCGATAAATTTACCTTGTCTTAATTTTCCCAGAAGCGAAATATTCTTCATTTACAAAAGTACGCCGTCAGAAAGACAGAATTTTCAAATCCTGCAGCTTTATGAATATTGATTGCGATCCTACCTTTAAGTATAGGGTGCACCCCGTACAGCACAAGAAAGGCTGTCCAATCAAAGAAATACACAACCACGAATTAATTGTTCGAATAAAATGGATCGTTCCGTGGATTTGGAAAAAGGTCCACTTACGTGAATGTGTCATGCATGATAAACTTTGCCCGGAGCCTTTAAAACGAGATAATTAACCAAATCGTAGCCTGTTCGTAGTTAGGCTATCGTTGCCGAGTTGATGGAAGCAGCAGCAGGACCACAAGAGACTTCGTCCACTTCAAATTACAAATAAATAAATACTGGTGCAAGAAATAAGAAACACAAAAATTCATATTAAAATTCAGTCCAACAAAATTAAACTCGTGTATAATTTCGAGCATTTCGTTCGTTAAGTTTGAATACCTTGATATTTTTTCGGTGGTTCGGCACGGTGTGTGCTATAGGTGGTACGAGTTACAAGGATTGAGAACGGTAATTTATTACGGCCGCTGCAGAGCAGGCCATGTAATTATCAGCTAATCTTCCTTGTATCATGTTAACCTCCCAATCGTCTGTTTCCAACAAGATTCATTTTTTTAAAATCTTTTCACACATCTGACAAGTCTTCCGAAATATTATTCATTTCCCAAATTTTAGCGCAACTCGGCGTAAAATTCGCCTAGAAGTTGACAGAGCGGTGGTCGTTCAACCCCCCCCCCCCCCCCCCCCCCCCAACGGCCACTCACACACTAAACACTGCATTTTTTTTAAGCAGAGTAATAACTTATTTCTTATTTCACTTCGATAATGGAATAACGAGCTGGACCAACCTCTTGAATGTCCCTGGAAAAACGCCTTTGAAGCCGGAAGGAGTGAATAAGTATTATTTAGAACCATCTTGACAGAAGTAATAAACGCTATTGGGGAGAAGTTGGCATAATTTTTTGTTTCTCGATTGAAATTTAGTTCTGCCACGCAATTTGAATGTGAATTAATTTAAGGATGAACCGAACCATAAAAGTTTTGTTTAGTTATGGTATAACCGTTCGATGACACTCATTTCTTCTGTTACGAACCATGCTACGCCTAAATGCGAACAAGATCTACATATTTCAAATGTACTTTTTTTAAATATCGCTTGCCCCTCGGTATAAATAGTTACACAACTTTTTATCATTTATAATAAATATATAACGATATAGCTTACAGTTATCAAAAGATCACAAACCGGTATACATTTTAATTTCTCAGCCTGGCAATTTTTTGCTACAATTCGAATAAAGGCCGATAAAAAAAGCTCTACTTTCGTGGCATTTACTTACTCATAAGCGTGAGTTTCTCTTCGTTCAAGCTCTGAAAATTATTATTATATTTTATATGAAAATGCCTGTACAATAAATAACACTTTGCTTGATTAAATTGGCGTGATTTTGTTTAATGGAATATAAAGGTTCGGATGTGTAACTTCTATAAAGTTAATGAAGTGGCTTCATGATATCCTTCAAGCTATATGCTTAAATCTAGGAACGCCGAACGTCTTGTCGTGGTTTTACTTATATTTAATACGTTAAACGCAATTAAGTAGATAAGCAATCTTGATTGCTGTGTAGCTTAACTGGCACAGAAGCTTAAAGTGAAATGATCCAATGAAGAACTGCGAATCTTTCAAGTTGTTGCTCGAGCATCAGGCATCCGCCACGAGCATCACGAGAAAAACATTTAGCCAGAGTGCTCTTTAGGTGAATGAAGATCCCAATTTGGCAGCTATATTTGAATTGTCTTTGAAAAACCGGAGATGTTGTTTACCTATTGGAAATCTTTCTTCTCAGAGTGGAGACAAGGGTCGGGTCCAGAGACGGTGGTTATTGCCCCCCCCCCCCCCCACACACCTCTTCACGGGCATGGGCAGTGCGGAAATTGGCGCGCGTGATTGCTTTGAATGGTGCCACTTCCGCTGGATACATTATAATGACACCATCAGACCATTCAGGGTTCAGACTTCCCAACTCCTGTCGCTTCTATTGAGCCGCCACCCATATTTCAGTGGCATGCCCTACACGTCCTACATGTCCTACATGCCCTATAGGCCAAGCGGGCTAACCTCTTGAGCTAATATATTGGGTTACCTATGCGACTAATCTATTGGAATGACCAATTGTGCTAACCTATTCAGCTAACATCTTGAGGAATCTTATGGGCGAAAGACCATTGGGTTCCCGATTGGATGAACTATGCGGGCTAACGTTTGGGCTAACGAACTGAGGTTTCACACTCACAGCTCTCAGACTCCAACTGAATACATCAAAAAGTATTTAAACCTGTTGCCCCTTCCCCCCCCCCCCCCCTCACCACCCCACGCCACTTTTTAGCCGCCCCACACAAAATTCTACATTTTTTGCCTTTTAACTCTAAATAAGTGATAGTGTTAAATTTTACGTGCTCTCGTGAAAACGTATTTGGGAAGAAGAACTCAAGTATTTTTATTAGAGTGTGTTTTATTGTTTTACTGTATCTCATATAAAATACAAAAGGTACAGTCGTCGTGTTTCTGTGTTGGTCGCCCGGTGCAACCAACAAACGGCTTCAGCTGAGAAGGAATCACGGTGATCTTGCAAGCAATCACATCGTCTTGATTGTCACTAATCAAGAAAAAAATCGATCTGTTGGGCAATCGTTGTCTAGTTCCTGCTTCGAATCAATTTCAATTATTTGTAAACGTAGGAGGTAAACGATGCGCTCCTGCGAGTCTTTAGATGTTGCCTCTCAGTTGTAGGTGGTAAACGATTCTAGCTGTTTCCTAACCACTTAACTTTCAGGAGCATTTGGCCAAAATCGATCAGCATTTCGCAGCGAGATCATTGACGATCGATCACCTGATAGAAGAAGCTCAAAAGGCACGCTAATTCATCGGTAGAGATTTCCACACGGGCATCGTGCAAGGTCTATGCGTTTCGAATAGGACTGTGCCTGGGCGTTGGTCGCAAGTTGCGAGGTGAAGTTGTTACGATTGGTTAAATCTGATAAGTTTCAAACTTTAACATTTCGATGGAAATGTGAAATGTACGTTTTATTTTTTATCGACGTTGTTATGTTGCTAGTTTCTTTTATATGCTTGATCTTTTACAGTTTTCCAACAAAAAATAAAGAAAACACCTCGGCGGCACCAGTGCTCACGGTTCGGCGCGGCTTCGCGCGGCAACCCTTCTACATGCCTAACAGCCATGAGTATGACCAGTCTAGAAAGAGACATCTCTCTGGCGACATCTTTCGCGACAGGAAGCGAATCCACTTACCGCTAATCGGTGTCTTTCATCGATGTGTCGTCTGGACCATGGATTTCCATGCCATGAAGCGGTCATCCTGAGCCTTGGACCACCCCACTCCCGGATCGTCGGCACTGGCCCCGAGGCAAAGTGCCACCGGCCCCGATGCCCCCAGGCTCGACTCACTTGTCCCAGAGCCCCCAGGCCCGACTAAATCCTCGGGAAGTGGTTACAAGATGGGACTGATCTGTCAAGTAAGCATCAAACGTGCCCGAAGAAAGATCCGCAGCATCCGCAGGATCCACAGCAGCCGCCGAGCGCAAGCCCACGGCACGGTACGCGATGATAATATGATCTATCTATGGGTTCGTGCTATATACACTCAGATCCATCACGATTCTACGCTATAAAGTATGAGTTTCAAGGTGTTAATAGTAATTGCAGGTGAGCATCTTCATTTGAAGAGTATATTTTTAACGTGTCAGTTGTGAAGACTGCTTTTCAAAAACATCAAAGCTAAGAACCCGAAATGTCTGTAGCTGAGCTTCTGTATATGAAATGGTATATCATATTCTGTGTTATTTGCGGTTCAGATTTTTACAAAGAACCGCCCGCCTTAATGGTAGCCCATGACTGGCCAGCTTCCTTTTTCGAAACCCTCCGCGTGCTTATTGCTCTTCGTTAAAACTAGTAAGCCATGCGATCATCAGAGACAAATGCAAACTCGTGAAAGAGCTAGGACCATCGCAGTCTGTTATAGTGGAATTAATTTATTATTATTCACAGCTAATAGCGTTATAATATAAGTAAGATGCCTAATTCTTTGTCATTCATTTTTCTACCCGCAAGAATGTGATGCTAGTGTAATACAGTGGTGGTCGAAAATCCTAGCAAGCAAATCATGTGTACTCTATTCATTCGCTTTGCGGTGTACTTTTTTCTAGTAATAATTCATCATAAGATCCTATTCATTGAATATTCATGTCGGCAGAATACGATTTCTTAGTCGGATGGAAATCAATGACACACGCTGTGAGCTTGTGAAAAACTTAGCGTTGGATGAAAAGCGAGGTCCCGACTTTTCTTGGCTTCCTGATCACGTCACGTACGGTTGCCCAGTACAGTGCCCAGATACGAGTACCTACCCAGTACCGTACCAGTACCTACCACAAGTTCTAAAAGACGTGCTGGAAGCGAGGCCGACTCAATCCTTAGTCCTTCTTGCTGAACATTCTCTGAACATTGCTCAGCAGACGAAAAGCCGCTCCGGCCATGGCGTTGAAAGTGAACAAGATGATTGTGTCGAGTCACTAATGCTTGGGTCAATAATTATATCCCAAAGAAATAACCACACAAAATGCATCGATGGAAAATGAAGCTACACAAATTTACAAAGCTTTACAATCAAGATAGAACAGTGAGCCTCCAATTTGTAAGTAGACTGCTAGTGGTGTATAGATAGGCGTCGATCATCAACGTCTGGACACCTAAGTCGCAACTAGTGCATTTATGTTCTAATGTGCGTTGAAATGGTAGGGTAAACTGGACAAAGTATTTGATAAATGTAATTTTGCAACGCACACGAGAGAATTTAAAGATCTGCACTGTCTTTAAAATAGATTACAAACATATGTTTCCTACATGATGTGAAGTTTATATTAACTAGTTATTTGAAATTATGTTAATTTCACATCCTTAAAAATATGTGGTCTCGTTAAAGGTGGGTGAAAGGTAATTAATCACCTGATTTAATTACCTCTTAAGAACTTATTAGTTGCCTTTTCTCTCTTATCTCCGGTTCTTCACGAAGATCTGTACGAATCTGATACGATGACACCAGTGGTTGAGGATAGGTTAATAAGTTTAACGAAATAATCCATAGTCATCTTCAGATGTAGTGACTTATCACTTTCGGAGCTAGCATCCTGCAGAGAGCTTCTAGCTATTTCACAGATAGGGAAAGAGAGAACCTTAACATACAATTATAAATGCATGTAGTTGGTACCTACGTATCACGCGTACCAAAGTAAGCAGGTCCTTATGTGCGGGGAATTCATGTCCTACCACGAACACTGCAACGGATGCCAAAATCAAGTTGGTACCATCAACAATCAAAATGCAAGACGATCATTCCTCTTCAATACCCGCTGATGGTAATTACGATTTGAGAAAACTACATACATTATTTTGTTTGCAAATGTGAGCTATACTTTTAAAACACTCTTGTTAAGTGACTTTTTTATGGGCAAGTTTCAGATCTGTCAAAACGAAGGCCTCAAATGGAAATCATTAAAAATAAGGATGATAAAAAAGATTTCTTAAAAAGGAGCGCCTTATATTAATGTTAAATCAGCTAAGACTCTTTAACTTGTTTTTCGTTTTAGTAAAATTAATAACTATCTTCCCTTTCTCGATACAAGCTTGGTCACGATGTGGACGTCAAAAGCTGAAAAGCAAATGAGAACCGATTCAGATCACTATAGTAAAGTACCCTCGCTGCATCGATCGCTCGTCTCAAGACCCCGCTACCTTAGCACCACAGTTCGCAATCGTAACTCAATTCACTCATACGTATCATTGTCTCAAATTTGCTCTCATGCCTCGGCAACGGGCTCAGGGTCCAGGGGCCAAGCATCTCTACGTCTACGACACTTTCATCCCAGCCGAATGCAACTCAACTGCAACTAGATGCAACTGTCATTGTATGGATAGTAACAAATTAATTATGCTAATAATTATGTCAACATGGTGAGAGGGAGGCTGGACGAGACCTAGTGTGTCTCTCTCAGTCTGTGGGGCCCCAGGCCCACGGGCCAGACTCGACATACAACCTGATTAATGCTATTGCCATCCACTCATCTCTCCTATCTCTGTCGTCTTCTTTGCGCCGTCTTGTCTTCTCTCCCTCGTCCGTCCCCCCCTCCCTCCTCTATGGCAGCGCCGTTCACGTAGTTTTTGAAATTCGGTGGAAATCAGATTGCTGCGTCGGCCGGTCCAGGTCGGCACGATCTGCGCCTAGGAATAGCCGAGTGGAGGTATTGTTTTTGTGGGACCTCGCTGTCGCTTAAGCTGGTGTAGGTAACGTCTTTTTCTGAAATGCTTCTCTATAATTATTGAGAGCGTGATCAGGCAAAGGACAAGCCACAAGGAATCTTTCTACAAAACCTATATTTTACTCTTGAAATGTCCCTGCAACAGATCTAGCCAGTGTGCGGCCGGACTGGTCGGGGACTTCGAAAACCGACCGTGGGACGGTAATTTCATCAAGAATTCTAGTTATTTAGTGTGAAAAAAAGACTAGATCGAACGAGATTAAAAATAAAAAAATCACAGAAATAATAAGATGATTATATTTTTAGCAAAAACGAGTAGAAAGAGAACATCGATACAGAATCCTATCCAATGTTCGACACAAGGTGGGTAATAACATTGTTATTCTCGATGGAAAAAGTAATCACGTTTTGTTTGTAAGTTTATCCAATTTCCGGTAAAACTGGTTGGCATAATGTGTAATTACTAAGTACAAACCTAAAAATGCTATTGCATCTTCCTAATTATTTCAATTAGATTCGATTTATTAAAATATTTTCAAGCGCAGAGTCGACATTGGGAGGCACATTAATATAAAACGTGCACGCATGCAAAGAAAAGTGAATTGGAAAATGGTTGGGAAATTGGGCTTGCAAATCACCGTGCGATAAATCGATCTGACAATCAAATGACAGAAATTTTGCACAGGATGTTCAGATATGTCAGCACTTGGTGGACACGTGAAATCTTCCTTCGAATTGGTGAGACGTGGTCCTAGTCAGTCCGGTCCGGTCGAAGTAATAAATGGCAATCATAAAATGTTAGGAAATAATACAGCAGATCGAGTTCGCTATGTCACTGCCTGGATCGCTGGGACATTTTCCTTCGGGCAGAAAGTCGAATTGAATTCATTTTCTCAATCTGATGAACGTGAAAGACAACATCTGTTTGATGTGAGACGTGCTTCGAGAATAGATCGCTTCTTATGGTCATATTGTAATGTAAAGGGTGTGTAGGAAGGAAAACTGTAGAGATATTCAAAACTGCAGGATGCAATCGGCAAGCGTATTTTCGGTTATCAGCTTTCATTGTTGAAAGATGAAGGTAAACACAGAGTTTAGGCAATCTTTGGTCCTTGAGAGTGTTCCTATATATATGGTCTCCGTGTTGATCTCCTGCCGGACTGATTCTGAATACCGATGTGTGATCGAGAGATCGAAAATGAATGCTGTTTACAGCGACACCCGGTACTGTCTCATCACCGCGGTGGCTAAAGAAAATAGCTCTCAGACTGTGACTCCCATTCGAACATTTCGTCTCGAACACTCCCTTATCCCAACACTCGAAACCCCAAGAAACCAATTTAATTGCCAACCTGGCTGCTTCGAGAATAATTCACTTTTTTTTATTGTTTCAGAGAAAATTACATGTTATTTTTTTTATCCTGAGAGATATTTTCGGTTATTTTCAACTCGAGTCCACCTAATTTTTAATAAAGAAAACTGTGCCTTGTAGTCTGATTCTGTAATAGCTGAGCGTCTTTAGCCGTGAAACTGTTTCCAGCATAGGTTCTACATTCACAGAATATCAATCGATGTAAATTGTAAATGTAATCAATCATTACTGGTTGGGTCGAAGTGTAGCAGCGTCGCTGCCCAGCTGGCATCAACGTACGTATCTCACAACTCACATCTCGCATCACCGCGTCGTAAGAATTGCTTGTTATTCATACCGAGAACATTCCTAATTGATGGCACACAAGTAACCCAAATTATGAATATATTAGAGTTTATTCAAATACGAAGACAGGGTATTTTTCATAAACTTGCTAAAAGCATGTTGGAAATATTAATATGAGACGTCGGTCTCATGAGACGTGAAATTGAGCGTCACCCTTTTGCACCCGTACCGACTCCCGAGTCTGAACCCATCCCAAAACCTTTGCCAAAAAACGTCAAAGTTTGATTGGCTTGCGAGCAGCAAGACGTGGACTATGTTACTTAAAAACCGGAGCACGTAGTTTTTTTCTTTTATAGAGTTTAAAAAACGAATGGGTCATAAAAGCTCTTAGTATAGAAATGAAATAAAATTCACGTGATATCTTCGTTTCAGGATCATTATTATGTGCATAGTGTCAGCCGCGTCGTTTATTTGAAATGTAAAAATGCGTTGCCAATCAACGGGGGTATTAAACCAGCGAGAAATTCGCTCAAGCCCAAAATTGGGCCTGATTAGGATGCAGAATCACCAAATTTTGACAGGAATAGTCCTGTTCCACGGTGAACTCTTCATTAGTTAACCTCGTTTTTTTGCATCTACCAATGTTTGGAAATCACTGTCTTACATTATCCCACTCCATTACGCAAACAAAGCTTTAAAATGCCCTTCTAAGGTGGTAAAAGAAAAGATTGGATTAGTCGGCCAAATGCTGTCTTGACATTGACTTGCCTATCTCGGGAGTAATTATGCAATCATCTGCATCAATGGTTCAAGTATGGTACCAGTATTGTCTTTGCGTAAGCAACTCGCCGAACACCGACCCCACCAACCAACCTTGTCTCAGATCAAGACGTCATTTTCCAGCAATTAAACTGTCTTCTACTTCGACCGGATTATATTGGACAATAAAATAGTTTATAAGTTTTCAAGAAACGAGAATATAAAAATAAGGATCTATAACGACTAACCCGATTCGACCATTCCCTAAAAACGAAATTTATTCGTTTCGACTTTTAGATAAAATCCGAGTTGCTGAGAAAAACCAATTAAAATTCTTGAAACCGGACCTTGAAATTGAAATCAATTGAAGACTAGGTAAAGTCATTTCAAATTGATTGAACCCATCACGAAACCGTAATTACATTTAATTTTAATGACGTTATTAAACGTTGTAATAATAGTTTAGTTATCATAAGAGGTTGCTAAAAGGACTTGGCTAGACAACCATTTGTTGAAGTTATTTAGGATAAGTCCGCCTATGTAGATAAACGTTCACACCAAACCGACGTTTAGTAAGAAATAACAATACTTTTAAAATAACAGATAATTACAGCTCAGTTATCTCTGCGAGATGTCCTGTTTTATCTTAATATATAGTTACACCATAACATTAGCAATTACCACTCGTTTGGCAAATCTGAATTCCGATGTCTGATTGCCAATTTGAAATCAAAATTTCCTGAAATGATCAATACGCTAATTCCAAAGAACCAAAAAATCATGCAGCAATTAGAACCTACCTTCTCAGCAAAGATGCGATGAAGGAGCCAACGAAAAGACGTTCTAAACCTCGATTACTGCTTCAATTTCTGCAACAAATAGAAACACCACTTTTAACGCAAGTCCCCACCAATTCACTGGCAAAAATCCATATTTTTATCAAAAGTACGGTTGAACCTTATCACTTGATATAAAAACAAAAGCAAACATATTCGATAAAAATAACTCGCGACTATGCCTATAGTTGTAAATGCAAGTTTACGTGAATGTGACTGTCATTTTGGCCATTCGAATTTCGATTGGTTTTTTTACGAGTGGTCGAGTTTTATTAAGATAAATGCAGAATTTTGGGCGAATGTGTAGTCTGAATTGTACAAGGTTTTTGGACGCAGTCGATGACTAAGTGAGAGGGCATGTGCGACTTATTCTGTCATCTGACTTAGACTCAGACTCCGATGTTGACTGCACAGACTCATAGGCTGCTGGTGTGCGTGTGCAGATAGGGAATAGCATGCACTCTCTTATCTACCTTGCTAAATATTAGGCACAGAGGAACATGAAAACCGACTACTATATTTATTATGCTTTATCTTATCGAAAAATGTGTAGCAAGTCCATATTTACGTGATTAAATTTACAGAACTAGATTCACACACTTCTCTCATCTGTTCAGATTTTTTTTGTTACTAAAAAAAAAATAGAAAGACACTTTTGTAGAAGGAGCTGAGATATGCATATTCATATTTCTTGTAGATAAACAGGAATATAAATAAAGTGCACCCCCTAACTGCATTCTTGAATCTCGCAAAGCAAGGGAGGATGCGCTGTTTTTCTTGTATTTCACTTTCAAAGGGGTTTTCAGTTTTGACACATAGGTGTCCACGAGACCGCTTAGAGTGAATAGCTTCTGCCTAAGACTAGGCACCGCTTTTAAGTTTGCATACCTGTTTTAAAGTTGCACTAGAAAACAGAATCGGTTGAAAAAACTTAGCATGTTCGCTGCAACATGACTGCTAAAAAGATTTGATGGCCTTTTCAACTGGGCACGAATTCAAATTACCTTCTCGAATTGACAATTTGGACAGTTTTTTTTTTCTTGTAGGTGCCACTTTTCTGGTCTTTCGGTCGGTGCCCCAGACAAAACAACGCTCATGGATGTCAACATTTGACCAAAGCGCCTTGCAAGCGACTCTTAATTTCGACGGCGATCGAATTGTTAGGCATCAATCATTCAGACATAATCAAATATCATCAACTCAAAAATAACTGACAGAAAGTACACCGCAAATGTCAAGCAATAGGCTCATTCCCAGTATGCCTAAAACTACGTCTTAATTAAAATTAAAAATCTCTTGGTAAAAACAGACATTAATGCTATGCAGACGAGTTTGGTTTTTTGTATGCGTTTTATGTACAGCATATGTTATATTTTGTAGACATTTTCCATATGTTTTGTCTAAAACATTCCATCTATGAATAATCCTCAAATAAAATATGATAAATCTAAAGTGGGGAAAGAACATATGTGCATGGCACTAGCAGGGAGACGCAAATCTCCCAGCCAAAGGGTTACAAAAGGAAGTGAGGACCATTTTTTTACACTTTTTTATCTTACTTTTCGAAGGGAAGGGGTTGAGAGTTGAGACGAAAGCATCAAGAATAAACAGCCTGCACTATTTCAGTGAAAGCAACATGTTTTTGAAAAAAATACTAACTGATTTATTCGTATTGTTTCTATAATTGTACGAACAACGTGGAAGTCAATTTGTTGCCTTCAAAACGCAATCAGATTTTTTTAATATTATTAACATTCATATACGTAGATCCCCTTCAAAACTGATGAAACCAAATATCAATCTCGGTAAAAACTTATACCAGATTTCTGACAAGACTTCAGGAAGAGAAGACATAATTCGTTGATTTATTCTTGTGAACAGCTCGAAGAAATGTTTTTCAAATCACTTACATTCTGACACGTGTCCCAGCTTTGACCCTGCGACTGAAATTTAACGAAAGCTACTAGTTTTTGTGCTCCATTTCGCCTCCCTTTACCCTAATATTTGATTCCCTCGTCCCCTACTCGCGCAACGTTTTCCTTTTGAAGAATGAGAGTGTCGCATTTCTGGGGTTAAACGTGCAATTAAACAAAAGCGGGAATAAGTAAATATAGTATTTCCAGGACGAACCACTAGTAAATATGGCCGAATCCACAGCCTTCATGCTATTATGGGTTCAAGGCCGCATCCACAGCCTTCTAGTTCTCATGGGTTGCAAGAAAGCTGTGTAATTGGATCCAATACAGCCAGCAAATCCATGAAATCAAATGTCAGAAAAGAGTGGACACCTTTTGCCGGTCACCGGTCACCTGTTACCGGTGAGTCATAGGTCCTCTTTACGCAGATATTTAGGATTTTTAGTCACCAATTCGACCAAGATTACAATCAACCTCCGACCCCCTAACACTTCATAACTTTGCCAATTCGTCAATATCCACTGAATTCATCCCTTTTCATTAATTTTGCTGGCGACAAAGCAATTAGGTGAAGTTTTGGGGCATAGGAGTTAAAAATTGTTTAGAAGAGAGCTTGCCACACCTCCCCCCGTTACCCAACCGTTGTTAGCACATAAGTAGGTGGCAACTATACACTTCGAATTAGATGATTGCTGAAGATACAATTAGATTCACCAGCATTGATTGAGTATGTTTGGAAGAAAAAAAACGCATTACTGACACCAAAAATTTTAGTTTTTCGCTCAACTATTAGTGCAAATTTGTTTAGCATTCTATTTCAAAGCATGAACCCGCCTAGCAGTTGATGAAAGATTTAACCGCCTTGTAGCTCAAAGCCCGAAATAAGAGCTCACGAATCTCAAGTGCTTGCTCTGATGACGCTGACCAAGATTCTCAGGAGCAGAGAGCTGCTGCAGATCACAGAGGATTTGATGGAAGGGGAGTGGTAAGAGGAGGGGTGGGGGGGGGGTGTAGGACCAAAAGGGGATAGGGGATGTCGCCGGTATGGAATGGGTTGAGAAATTTGGTGACACTGCAACAAGATCTATTAAAAACAGGAAGTGAGTTCTTGAAAGGCGGAAAAGGGTTTTATTAAAAAATAGGACATAGCATTTTTAGCATGACTTCTGAACTGGTGTAATTATTAAGCAGTGCGGGACTCATTTTCACGTGATTATCAATGAACTCGAGAGTGGAAGGGATGTGGGAGACTACACTTATTTTCACGCATATTATTTTTGAATAGCTCATGAAAAGGTGTTGCTTTGGTTTTGAGAACGACTTTGGGAATAGCTGACTACTCTTTTACCGATTCAATGATTTCCTTCAAAAAGAGCTTCACCTAAATTTATATTTATACTTTCGAGTTTGAGACAGACGAGCTTTCTTACAAGATCTTAATTCGAAATCCGTGTGTGGTGAACGAAGACACGTTTCATGACTTCTTGACTCTCGCCCTTGCCCGTCCCGTTCACCATTTGCCTTTAAATTCCTTCTCTTTCTTATCCCTTTCCCCCGTGTGTACTGTTAGATGTGTGGGATCACTATCTTGAAGCGTCGAGTCGAAGTCGCAAGTCCCATTTTACTCACAAGTTTACATCAGAAACTAACGCAACCCGCAACCCGTCCACAATGGCCCTTTATGTGAGGATAATACGTAAGATCGCATATCGTAGTATTGTAGTTTTGCAATCTCATTCAGACAATTCTACCGACACCAAAGATTATTTTCGACCAGGTTTATGAAATTTAACCATTTCTCAGTTTTTGTGACAGTTTCTTTAACAAAATATATTAAACATTTCCTTTATAATAGTTTGCCCTTTTTTATCCTTCTTACAATCAAATGTCGTCACGTTTGATCGAAAAACCAGTTTCCTCACGTTGTATATACTTTCTGGGTGAAAATAATATGTTTTTTAAAAGAATCCACCCCCGAGGTGATCTCAGCCGCTCCGTCTTTAGAAAAGAAGCTTGACAATACTAGGGCAACATAAAGGGTGAAGTCCTGGTGAGGTTAGAAGAGACCAAAGTCGGCAATCCCAGGGCCTGATATCAAATAACAAGGAAGTTGCTTCGCGGATTACAGCTTAGGCGAGCCAAGCTGGGACGAGCTGATGCATTTGTTGCACATTTACACTATATTTCGCTTCGCGCGGATTTGTACAGACCACGATGCAAGAGAACATTAAATATTTACGATATATCTTTTTGCAGAGCAATTTCCAATTTCACACAACTTATAGCTCAGCGATCCTGACTATCATGTGGTGCTAGTCCATAGTAATTTGTTATGATCATTATTAAGGATCATTAAAAACTGATTTAGCGTCAATAGTGTGAAAAGTGTGTAAATGTTTTTGATAAAGTCTGGTAATACAGATCTGCAAGAGTATCCATTCATAGGAACCTATGCGCTACGACTAGCTCTCTTTGTATCAATTACAATCTTCTTACGAATACGCCAATTATCAGTGCACATTCAATAACTTCGGAATTGAGGAAGGAAGGAGGAGGGGGGGGGGGGGGTGAGAACAGTTGACAGAGACCTCGAAAACATTCAAAGGTCGTGGTTTGCGCTCCTGCATCTCAATCGAAGACTGCACAATGATTAGTTCTCGATATTTCGCTGCATAATTCCCCTGGCTTCAGATGCTAGCTATAACGCTGCATGCGGCAGGCCATTCCAGACAAATGCAGACAGCTCATATGCCTAAATTCTTCTGGCTGGCTCATTTTTTTCACTACGTCTCCGACCGCATTTAATAACCGAACCTTGGAGTTCGCTCTCGACTGTGGCTAAATTACAGCAAATATGGCTTGAATTATAATATAAAAACCAAATCATCGTGTATTTCGATAAATTTTGCAATACAATACTATTCAAGGTCTTAATAATAAATGCACATTGGTCTTAGTTTGCCATTTTCGAAAACCGGTTTCCTAGAAAAACGAACCAAACATTATTTGGCCATCATAAAATATAACTTCCCACTCTACGAAGATATTTCGTATAAACGTCACAATGTGCACAAAGGAAGAACTTGTTTTTACTTTTTCAATCTTATTTTTACCCCATTTATAGTGTTACTGTTTTCTGATTCATTTGCCTTGTTCTTTGCAAAGTGTTCTAACCAGCATCTATCGAATCCGTTCGCAGTTCGAGTGCAGTTCATTAATGGGGACTATGCACAACTAATGCACGTGTTTTCGGGGGCTTCAGAGTGGAACGCTCTTAAAGCTGCAATCGTTTACGCGACAAACACATATCACTATATGTTCAGTAAATTGTTCCATTCGAGTGATTCTATTTCAAACCAACTTTACTTTTAGGGTACCAACCAACCATGGTCCCAGGCAGTTGAACCATCCGGAATACCAGAGCACTGGTCAGTAATTATAAATCGCGGATGTCTGCTGGGTTACAAAGCAAACGCACGACTATAGAAACATCTGTTTTACAAGTAATTAACTACGCTGAACAGGAAATTAATATCAAAAATCGGATACGGGAAGATGTTTGCTATGTGCCGTCAGTTTTCATAATCCTGTCAAATCAACCACCCGCAATTTTCCTATTAAATTGGTCTATGTGCTCCTTGTATTTATGATCATGCTGTGGACAAAGTCGAACCAGTGAAGCTCAATATTTTGGAAACAAGATTATAAAAAAAAAGCGAAGATCTTGATTTTATCTGGAAACACCCGAATCCCCAATCATGTTTCATGCATCGTGAAATATTTTTACATCAACCATCATGCATCAGTTGAAATCATTTGAAAAAATCACGACGAAAAAACCGTTTGAAAAATCAGCTTGGCAGAACAAAACGAAATAAAAGAAATCTCCCCCTCGCCTATCTTGTCTTGTCTAGTCTCTAAAGCATCCTTTCTTCGTTTTTTTTCCAAAACCCTTTCATATTTCTCGGTGGATTTTGTTAGGAAACCCTTTACCTGTTCACCAAAAAATTCACTAAGCACCCCCCTACAGATAAAACATGTTAATCACTCTTTCAGACTCCTCGAATGAGATTCTTCATTTCCTTTGGGGCTGAAAACCATGGGAACGAATCCGTGCTAGGGAGCACCGGGTATCTGACGTAAATCAGCCGAGGCAGATGACTGCAGGCTGCAAGATCTCGACGTCACCTCCTCGAGCACTAGATCGCAGGTTTATTGAAATAACATTACTAGAGAAGACTATTATTTCAGAATACAGATGAATGGCGAGGCCGATGTCCATGTTTGATCGATAGTGGTCCAGCAGGGCTGGTGGTACGGCCAACACGATCGCGGCTTACGGCAGCAGATCAGGAGCAAGGAAGGATGCTGTTCCCGTTCAATCCTGTCCCGTTCCGTCCCAATTGTATTTGTATCCTTATTCTTTTCAATGTTTCACACTTTGGAAAGGGTTCGCTGTTCGCTACAGATTTGTTCAATGAAGCCTGTGACGTCAAAATGATTAATTTAATACAAAATTATGCTCAAATATTTTTTGAAGAAACGATTTATAACTGTCAACAAGTTTTTTCCTATTTTTTTGAATAACCATTCACTATTGAAAACAGGTATTATAAGACATGTAACCTAAATGTGAGCCTAAGGTTTGTCAGCTCCGAATTAGTCATTAGTCCACATCAGTCTGCATTCGGAACTTTTCGTTCCATTTACACAAGAGCCTACATCGCTATGGAAATATTTAGGAGCGCCAACGTACACGCAGATACCTACATCCATACTTTTCTTTTTACTCATTTAAAGGAGCCAGTCTAATGGAAGAAGATCTAACTGTTCTGTTCTGCATTTGCACTACCAGTGAACGAGTATAATTTCGGCCCGCCTTGTGCGTCATCTGTAAGCACTCTTCTTATTATTGCCCAGGAATGTTTCGAAGTCAAAGTACGAATGCTAGTTTTCGGTCAGCTTCGTCGGGCAAATGATATTGGCGCACTGATCTGTCCCTGTCCCTAACCTCGTTCTTGTTCCTGTTCCTGTCCCTGTACAGTGCACTGCACGCTGCATAGCGTCGATTCCCATAGTTTCCTCCTCTGTGGATTACCGAACTTGCCAGCACCAGCGGAGTCGGTGCCGGTGTAGCCAAGGAGCTTGCAGGGAAGGACACGAAGGGGAGCCAGCCCATTAGAATCAGCAGGTAGTGGTGGCAGCAGTTGGTTTGTAATATGATCCCGCGGATATCGTGAGGGCCGTGGGGGCCACGGGGGGCCTTGGGGCTGTCCTGGGTAAACAAAACTCAATCCAATCCAATTCAAGATATAGGTGCGTACAGGTTGATTATTTCACTATTTCCGCAATTGCTTCAAAATAATTGTCAAACTCGCACTGAATTTGACAATTCGTGTTTTACGTCAAATGTAAATTCGAAATTGGGATTAAGTTTTACCGTTTGAATCGTAATCATTTTTCGTTAGGTTTTATGTACATGGTATGTCGCAATGTTGTTTATTATAGTTTTCTGATTCTAGGCGAGTTTCGTTGTCTAATGCAAGCCTATTATCGATGCGTGCTGTACAGATCCGATGCAACTGCACTAAGCCGAAAGCAGGCTGCTGCAGTTGGTAGTAGCTTAAAGTCGTTTGCTACGAAAGGGGTGAATCGTTCACCTCTTATATGATGGGAAATGTTCATAAAACGGATTAAAATTTGCCGACTAGATAACCCCAGGTGCATGAAGCGACCCTCTTGCCCACTCTCGCTCACAAATGCTCGCTATTTAATAAATAAAACATCAAATAATATTCAGAAAGGGAAAACGAGAGGAGGGTAAAATTTAAACCTCGCTACAAAAGGGTTGAAAATTGTAAAAAAATCTCCCCTTTTAACGTATCCTCGGTTTTAAAAGGGTTGTATACTAATTAAAATTAAACAAGTTTTCATAAAATAAATTCATTATTTGCTTCCATATTGGTGAGAAAGGTATTTGGTAGATGTGTGGTGAAACCTGATGTTGTTCACCCGTCTTTTTCCTGGGCTCTTCGTAACGCGAGACTTTTGTGTCCTCAATAATGCTTGCATTTTTTATTTGCTACCAGTAGAAAATACATAAATGTTTCAGAACCAGCGAGCATCATCTTTATCTATGTCTGATAGGTAAGTTCCGGTAATCTGCACATTTTTATCCACGAAAAGTATTTCCTCAAAAGAAAGCGTATTTAGGCTAAGCCCCCGCCCCTTTCATCCCTAGCATTGGGGCTTTAGCCATAGCCTCGCCCTTGGGGGTAATTTCTGGGCATGTAGGTAAAGTGAATCAGAACGAAGCTGCAGGACTTAGCACCCCTAGCAGTTACCTCCTTCCAATGAATTGCACCCCCGTTACCTACTTCAAATAATCAACGTTGGTATTAAAGAGGAACTTCACATATTTTAAAACCCTTTCATTGAAAAAAAAACATCCAACGATTTTTTTAAATTGAAATGCTCATCTTTCTTTGTTGATCCATCCATCAAATGTGAAAACACCCCCAGGGTAAGGGTCGTTCGCCGATGGATGGAAAGTGACAGATGGGCCCGGCGAGATCTGCAGGATTGAACGTTTTTCGCCAGCATCCCTGCTGAACCGATGCACCGATTCGATCAAAGACCGATTGCCAGTTATTGCAACATTCTTACGTGTAATACGGTCCTACGGTTTACTTCTTAGGTCAATCTTCGGTTCATGTTTGAGGTAAACCCTGTCCTTTTGAAACTATATCGAAACCATCTACTATTAATATATTTACAAATATGGGTGGCTGTTGAACTTGTACGTTTTCCAAATGACTGAACACATGGCCCCACGTTGTATAACAAGAGTGCAGCCAGAGCACAAGGGTGAAAGGGATAGATCCTTCAACGATTTATACCCATAGAATCTCTTTTTCGCTAAATTCTTCTTACCCTTTTTAATGATTGGTGACGAGCGAGACGAATGATCATGATTGACTATGTTTTGGGCTGACATCCACGGCACCATCGTGCACATAGGCTTGAATGGTCATCACACCTTGAGCAGGCGACATGGGAACGCGGATGCCGAAAGAGTCCCAAAACGCGGTATTTATCTGTGTAGCGGCAGGTAGCAGCAAAAACCACGTAAAAACCATTTACTCTGATGCTTGCACAAAGACCTTGTAACCTTTCATTTTTTACAGGGAGAAAAAATTGTGTTCGTATTCGAACAATATTTCGTTCTGAAAAATGAAATTGGTTATTGGTCGTCGATAAAAAGTAGCGATGATCTTACATAAGTATAGGTAATCATTGTCAAAAGATGAAAAATCCCTGAGCAAGTGTACTTTTCAAACAATTTCTTGGAGATAATAGGTACCTAGCACAAGTCTAATTTGCAGCAGATCATTAGAGGTGCTTGACTTAAGGCGGCCAGTGTTTCCTGGCTTTAACGTCATACGCCTGGCGGCTTAATTAGCGGTCAGCATATAATTCATTGAGCGTTGATGGTACAGAGAGAAGAGACGATGAGTTCGTGAACACATAGTGAATATAGTGAGGGGTCGCTTGTCGCCGAATGAAGCTGCAGCTCCACATGCAAGCAAGCACAGATCAATCAGATCACACATCACATGTACCTCTCGCCTGCTCCTTACCCCACCCTTCAGTTCTTTTCCTTTCCTTGCCTACCTTTCGCGCATTATCACGAACGATTCTTTTTTTAACGAAAAAAATAATCTTGAAAGCATGACGAAAACGTCACATACCTGTATGTTTTAAGGGGCTTTGTTAAAATAGTTCTATTATTCCTAACCCTTCTATACCTACCCATGTTAAATCATTGATGCTGGATCATTAATCATTTTTTGGAAGTCTAATGTATAGGTTAAGCTTAATCCTTCAAGATACGAAGCAAAGATCATCAATTTTGATCCATCTTTAAACTTTACAAAGAGAAAAAAGTCTATGGGTGGCTAGACCTGAAATATTTTCTGTTTTATTATTTATTTTGAAGAATACCAAAAAAGGGACGTTTTATAAAATGCATGAGAACGTTTCGGGTTGAAGATAACGCATTTTTGTAATAGTAATTAGTCGAGCTTGAGCCGATGCTGCGAATACTTTTTGACGGTTGGAGTGATTTTACCGCGTAACTGAAAATCTTGACAGCGGATCAATCGTCTTTGATACAAACATCATTATTCAAGTCATTCACCCATCACGTCTCGATTACGCTATATCCGAAAAAATAGCCCCTATAACATCAATAAAATAAACCATAAAATACTGCGTACATAAAAAAATAACTAATGTAATCAGTGAACTACCTCCACTTTCCTTTCCACATCCCAGTGCACCCATTAGTAATTATATTTAATCACAGTGCATAACTCAGCAAACAGCCTGTTATTGAAACGAACAACCCCCCTGACCGCAAGAAGAACTGACACTAGTTTCCAACTAACTCAACTCGGCTATCAACACCACTCTAAAAACACGGCAAAAGTGACGCCGAACCACCGATCACAATCAAGGTGGCGAGTTTCGATGAATTTATGAATGGGCGCGCGTACAGTGCGTGCGTGTAAGCATGCGTGAGCATGCCACGCACATTTTCGGTAGGTGCGCGATCAGTGTATATGCATTCAGTGTTTGGCTCGGTTAAAAAAATTTGTTACAGCCGACCGGTCACCGCCGTTTGGTGACAGAATTTCGGTGACAGCCTTTCGGTGACAGTCTTTCGGTGACCGGCGTTCAGTGACCGCAACTGGTGACCGACATTAGTACATCCTTAAAATGCTCTTGCTGCCCGTATTTATAATAGCGATTCTTTTCAACTAAGCACTGTATAACTCATTGCTGAATAAACATTATATTTCCTTCGATACACCATTCTATAATTCCATTTATTGTTCCTTGTCAATAACGCCGAATTTGAGTTTGTGCATTCCAAAACTAAAATGAAGCGCAATTGTGGTACTTTTTTGAAGAATTTTTATAGATAGGACAGTGCCAGATTCAAATAATTGAATTGCCAATCGGTAGATTTTTTTTTAAACCCGCAAAGCATTTTAAATGTCACGTCCTACATGCAGTTGCGTCTGGGGTCTGGGTCGCCGATCAGCTGACTAGGGCCACCACACGGGCGCAAAGGGCACCACTTGGACCAAGAGGCCGGCCATAGGATGGGGGTGGGGGATAAGTTGGGGGCGAGGCAACGATTGCTCACCGCTCACCGCTCACCCCTGCCAAACTCTTCTCACGCGATTGTGATGGACAATAGAAAGATATATATAGATGTATGAGCGTAAACGAGGGTGTAGTTGCGTACTTGGTGCATTCCCACTTTTTTATTAGTGTACGTATCCATCTACGTTATTAAAATTTCAGCTTCTAAGTCGGCAGGAATTCAATTTTTCAAATATTTTAAAGGATGCATGCATTGCTAATCGCAGTTGAAAAAACGCACGGTGAAAAGGTTTCGGATGGAATGTGGTTCTATAAATACGCAGATCAGACACTTTTGGTAAACGTATTTGAATTTTGGCTCGCTTATTGCAAGCATCAGCGATGCATTTTCAATGCTCGTTACCTCTGTGTTAACTTTCTGTTATTGTGATAAACAAGAATTTGAATAAGTACTTTTTAGTCTGATTTCAATTTGCGAAAACTACAAAAGTACCGTTAAACAATTTTTAACATGGCACGCTGACGTCTCCTTACATGATTTCCTACTGCGTTTTTAATGTTCTCGGTACATCTTTCCTCGAGTCCGACATACGAGATTGAGAACTGCAAACTTCTCATGCTAGAAAATGCTTCCAACATTTTCTGCAAACGTGGTATGGCAAAACACGTGTGGGTTCACCCGCACAGTTTGAGTAATTGCATAAATTCCAGACTCAGTCTGGAAATTTGTGCTGGGGTACGTTGGGTTTTACGTCATCTCCCTGATTTAATTTCTCATTTGAACGAAACGCAAGCATGTTAATTATTTATAATAAAGGAACACCTCCTTTCTTGCATATACCTACTCATATTACGGTTTTACTTTAGTAGGTAACCATGCTTGGTTTCGAAGGAAGGTATAACGCTATTATGCTCCAATCCGAACCAACTTCATCAACCTGCATAATAGATTTGAATCATTTCCAAGGTCTGAAAACATAAATATTATACCGTCAAATGATATCTAATTAAATACAATTATTATTTTAAAATGTTCATACGTGGATCGTAATTGTATACCTAATCATCTTGTACGAAGGTTACGCCAATTTTCCATGAACCAAATGTGATGGTTTCTCTAATTACATCAACAAGAAAGTTTTTTTTTTTTCAAAAATTGAATTAAAATTACATTTGTAAATTTATTTAAATTGCTCAGAGACATGATTTCTTTTTCAGGTCCTTCTCCTTTCGGATAAACAAATCAAGAGACACGTTTCTCCATCATTTGATTTGACAAGCAAGCCGTGACAATCACAATATATTATTTAAATTAACAAAAAAAAAACGATTTCGTGCCCAAATTCGAACAATGTGAAATGCTTAAAAGAATTCCCTTTGCCCATATTTTTATAACATGCTCAACTCCTAAAAAATGAC
Source organism: Protonemura montana (assembly GCA_947568835.1). Taxonomy (NCBI): domain Eukaryota; kingdom Metazoa; phylum Arthropoda; class Insecta; order Plecoptera; family Nemouridae; genus Protonemura; species Protonemura montana. The sequence goes on along the minus strand of OX387604.1, from coordinate 6,803,806 downwards.
ACTTACTGTCAACTAATACATACTATATGCATACAACTAAGTGACCTGCATTGGAAAGCGATTGTTAGAAATATTAGCTGGGTAATACTAATATTTAGAAACGATTTTGAAATCACGTCCAAGCAAAATGTACGAAGTGAAGCGACCAGCGAAGTGATTCCAAACATCCTTCGATTCTGTACGAGTAGCGACCTCTATCTGTGACATCTAGAACTGATTAGGATCTCACCCCAGCTCTTACCCTGACTTCTGACCCGTCCTGACCCATTCATCGTTCTCGTCATATTTGAATATTTTGAGTTTGGTGGTTAATTTTTGTGTAAGAAGTTAACACGGTTCCCAAACAATTAAGTCCGACCTTCTTGTATTTTTTATTATTATGTAGTACACATTTTTTCGTTAGATTATTTAACATTACCTGCAAGTCACGAATTATCATATATCTTATACCCCATTCGTGTGAAATGTTTATATTTTGCCAGGACCGTCTACTCTTCTCATTGTTAATACGGAAATTACTAGTAAATAAGTGAATAAATTATATAAAATAAATCAGGGTTAGTCTGACACAAGGAAAACAAAAATAGAGCGTATTCAAACTCATCCATCTAAAATGCCCTATCGTCAGGATAGCAGGAGTCTGGCAGGAAAGATCTGCGGCCCTCTCACGTGAACATGTGGAGCCATCTAGATGCTAACTAGAAACATACCTTACAACCTCCAAGCACACTTTTAACAATGCCGCATAGATGGCAGTACACATTGCTTACCTACACTTGGCTTCTGCAGCTTTTGTAGTGGCGTTACTGTTACACCTTTAAAAATACACGGGGGATTTAGGAGTGGTCCTTATGTGCCTACACATTTTCCCCCGGGTTCCACACAAAATTTTGTGAGAAATAATTAGGCTCAACAGTAAAATTATGGTTTCATCTCGATAAGTCTGCACATTGCTGCGCACTAGCTTAGTGTGTATTTGATGTTTTTATTAATGATATAAGGTCCTTTTTGACAGTTTTTTTTATATTCCACCGAACAATATTTACATTTTGCACACTACTGACTACCACATATCACGTTCAATGATCAATCATGGAGAATCAAACAAATAAAAAAAAAACGAGAAATCGCAATACAATGAACTGCATGAAATGACGTCTCACATTAATCGAAATACTAATTACAAACTAATTTTACCAACATCGAGTTAAGCTCGAAGACTTAAAAAATATAGCACACCATTAATAAAAAAAGAACATGCAAATTTACATTAAAACTAATTCAAAAAGAGACTGTTCTGTTTGTGAAACAAAGTTAAATTTTTAGCTGTCAATATTTTCTCTTTGTTCAAAATTTGAACCTAGACCAATGGAGGTTTAAATTTTAACCTACTTTTCAAGTTCAACGAGCATTGGAAAAGAATTAACCAACCGGTTTTCTATAAAAGAAAAACAACTATTTTGAACGCAAGTCCACGCTGAAAACTATATTTTTCTTGCTTCTAAATTTACTTACTATTAATTAATAAAATGCAATTGATAGATGGAATCAAATTTCCTAAGCCGAGTTAAAACCAAGTTAAGCATGATGATAGTAAAACTGGGTCTAGATAACCTGTGACTAAATTCGAACCGATTTAAATTAGTATATTTAGCTAATTTTTGTTTTTGAAAACATGCATTTTTGAATACATATATCAGGAAATTGATGGCGGTTCAAAATGTTTGCCACTCAGACAGGATCTGAAAAATGGCCCATCTTGCCTTGCTATGCACTATGCAGTCTAGTAGATGGTATGCATTTTGCATAAACAAAATATCAAGGCTGATCGCACTCGTGCTACGTGTAAATTACATTTACTTGATGTTAATTATTGCCTAGCAACTTTTCATGACCATTCGTTGCACTTATCCGCGTCGAGTTTTTTTGATCGACTTTGCTAGGTTTTAAACGGGTTTTAGGAAGAAAAATTACTTAAGTGCATGAAATAAAATAAAATAACCTATTTATCATTTTAGGTACATGGGTATGGATACGTTTTTATTCTGTTATGGTACTTAATATGTTGAAAGACATTTGGTAAACATCCTCGCAGTAAGAAGGACTCTTCTTCTGTGTACTTACTTTAAAGTATTACATTTCTGGGGTTTGTGATTACGCAATACTTTTATGTAAATGAAAAGAGCGAAAAGAGAAAAATATTTCGTAATCACATAACTTGTACATCAGTAGAATTTCTCATTTTTCATCCAGTTCACTCATCCACTTCATTTTACTATTTTTCAATCCCTTATTTTTTATTTTTTATTTCAGAGGAAACAATGTCATCTGAAAACTCTCATTTATAATCGTTTCATATCAAGTTCAGTGCTAATGTTATGCAATATTTTACTACACAGCCAAGCGTCTCTTCGTAAGATGCGGTTCTAAACTGTGATATATGGTTAAAAAGCTTGTGAAAAGCTCGTGAAAAGCTCATGGAAAACTCGTGGAAAGCCTGCTACATCGTGAGCGGTCGGCACAATTCGTGGCTGGTTCGGGGATCCCGGGGCGTAGGGATCTGTGATATTGGTCTGGTATAGTGGGGATCCCATTCTGACAGCAGTAGTAGTGGTGAGCCGTGATCAGCAGTGCACGATACTCGTCCGCTTCAAAAACTTCAGCTCTCGCAACGCTACGCAAGGCAACCAACCCAGTGAAAAAGTGACAGGCATGGATTCGGAAAGACAATGCTGCTCTACCACTTTACGACTTCTTAATGGTAAATTAAATAAACGCATGATTCGTTAAGTAACAGATGTGTTGTGATTACTTTGGGGTTAGCTTATATGAAGGCAGCATGGTTTGATTACATATGAGGATATGACACTTTGGCTGAACGTAACAAATCTGTTGAATGTTTCGTCAAGGTGATATCCACGCCGCATCTCAAAGTGCAATGTGTCGAGTACATTTGCGTAAGTAATTTGTTTCCATTTCAGGGCAACTGATTTTGATGTCCAGTTCATCGTATAAATGTATTAATTAAATAATTAGCAATTGGCAAAATAACTATTTTGCATGGGGTTAATAGTATACTAATTTCATTGAAGGTTTCAATATCCCGAGGGCTTATTGACTGAAATCTTATTTTGCGTACCAGGGAAACGCAAGCACATTTTCCATCTCGCAAACATACAGAGTGGCATAAAAAATACGGAAGATGCTTTCACGCCATTATACTGGGCCCCATTTATTGTTTAATCTATGCATAAATTATCTTGCTCGTGTAGTTGGCGATTTTCCCATTTTTATAGCCAAAGGGGAAGAAAGTATAATTACGATTTTTTTCCGAGTGTTCTTCGCAAATGTCCCGTCGCATAGTATTCTATTTTACTTAAAAGAGTTTAAAAACTTCTCTTTAAACAAATTGCTCGTTATTCCATTGATCAAGGCAATGTTATTGTTATCGCGTGTAAGTTAGCTTAATTAAAAAGTATGCAAAGAAAATCACGAAGCTCAAAAATAAAAGCAGCGAGTAATTTTTAAGTCTGAACCAGCTGGAAAAAACTTGCAATGAACTGGATGCTCAACAAAGAGCAACTGATTCCCCATCAGCTGTCGCTCTGGCTGAGTTCAAAGAGGATTAACGATCCACGATCCACGATCCACTAGCTTCGATCCACCCTCTCGACCCACCGATACATTGCCAATTAACATACGAGCGAGCAATTTCCTCCGATTGATGTTGCCTTCATCGAGTGATCATTCTATTTTTTTTTGCTAACAAATCGGTCAGACCACATCATGTGCAAACTGTGCTTTTCCACATTTCCCTTTAATGAGTCCATGGCGACTCCACTCTTTGGTCCCCTGCACACCGTACCCTGCAGACCTCCTGCTCCTGCAAGGCGCACCTTGCACCTATACCCATACCCCTATCCCCAATCCTACTCACGTTCCAACTCGCATGCGTGCCCGCTTTTCTCCTCTTCCAAAGTCCCTCTCAATTTCCAAATTTCACATTCCCCGCCACGATCAATCCAAAAAAACGCCGCATTTCCATAGCGCAAGAATTTCGAAAAGTATTTTATTCACAGAGTATCCAGCACACTGCGTTTCATATTATATGAAAATATTCCAAATTGCGGCAATTTCGTTGTGTCTCCGATAATGAAAAAGCAGCTAGAATTTTCTAAATTGCAACCTCTTTTCCTCTTTTTATGTTTTCTCGGAAACTAATCTTGCTCGCAAATACAAGCCGTTGCTCGCTAACTTTGTAATTTCGCCCGAACCCTTACGTTAATAAAAAGGCTGTTATTATTGTTCACTTCCTTCTCGCGCCATGAATTCGATGGTATCTCCTTCAGGCCACCGTTAAGCCAAGACGTCCTGGACCACTGTGAATCTCAGGAGTCAGGATTACACTAATCGAGAGTGCCGCTTGGGGCTGTTTCTTGCACGGTCGAATCTCTATAAACTGGCGTCTTTTACTCTTCGATTAGTTCGTGATTTCTGTGATGTTTGTATGTTGGCTTGCGCTATTTCCAGTGACCGGATCATGATGAGTGAAGATGAATGGCCGTTGCGGGTGGCTGTTTGGCTGGCTCGTGGTGCTTGTATCGTCGACGAGTGCCCGTGACAGTCAAAATTACACCGAGAATCACGACGCCCGTCACAGCCACGCCAATGATCGCAAACCCTCGAGGTTCCCTCAACACAAGGAAACGAACGCGACGAAAAGTAAGCAATCTTCCAGTTACTTCCAGCCTTGAGCTTTCTGCCGCTAAAATAATCTCTGCTATGCTAATAATCTGCCCTGTCTGTCTGGCATAATTGGCGAGTGTCGAATTGGCCTTGCGTGCAAAGTTTCGCTTCATTATGAATAAAACACAAGAAACATAGAAGTTACAAATTGTTTTAGAACATCTTATGTCGTGGAATAATAATACGAAAATTAAGTGAGCTCCTCCACCCTACGAACTATGTTTTAATCTTCCTTGCGTCATGGCTGTCAAAAAGATCAATGAGCATGGCTATATATCGATCATATTTTGGCTTACTATCATACGATAACACATGTAGTTACACCAAAATAATTAGCTTTGTTCGAAGTTTGGCATAATTATGAAGGAAATACGAGGAACAAGACCATGTTGTTATTTCAGAGGCGATCGTATTCTGTGGATATTCATTAATTATCATAAAATTTATGTTAGCCGCTTCGCCGGCGGCGGTACGATACGCATGTTAACGCGATGCACAATGAGTTGGAGTTAAATTTGCAAACCATGGGAACTGCTGGGTACTGCTTGGACTTGGGAACAGAGAACTGGGAACTAGGGAACTACTATAAACGATGGCCAACTAGATCTTGTATTTCGCGCCGCATGAGATAACATAATCAAGATTTCAACCCTCTAACTTTATACGAACAACTTACCGAGTGCATGGGGTATAAAGAAACGAAGCTATTTTCTCGGCACTCGGCATTGGTGATAAATTTGCTTCCCTCTGTATTCGTGCGCCACCGGTTTGACTTTATAGTTCACGTTCACCGGGAAGGATCAGTGTATCCTGAATTCTCATGGCATGCTGCATGCTCTGTTTCCTTAATCTTAACCATCTCACCTTCATCTCACCATCTCGAACCATTCTGCGATGCTCACAAAAACCTCTTGCCCCATGGCTTGTAAGAAAATAACGATATATTCATATCGTACAGGTCAAATTCAACCCCCTAAAGAGCTCGTTATTTTAAGTCTCAAAAGAGGGTATCAAAATGAAAACGAACTTGCACGGAACATTTGCCATCGTGATAGGTAGAAAGCGGCGCAGAATGTGCGAGATTCAGCTTTCTTATTGCCTTTTAATTGGATTGCAGATGGTGTCACGTGCTACACATGCGTAAACGTGTCGGATAATTTGGTGTGTAATCGATATGCTATCGATCGTCCGTGTCCCAGAGGTGAGATCCGACTAAATAGCAGCATGCATGAATCCTGCGTGTCGAGTCCCAGTCCTTGGCCGCCGTCCTTGGTTCTTCTTGGTCCTTGATCCCTTTTTAGGGCCCATGGTCCCAAATACCGTTTCTCTCCTACGATCCTAGTTCCGACCACACTTAAAATATTGAGATTTTGGCAATACGCGAAGGCGCATGCTGTTTCTACGAGCTTGGGTGGTTTGTATTTCTAGCAATTTATCGTAAAAGGAGTGATCTCCATTTAAAGGAAATTCAATTTCCCCTCAGTAACTTCAGCATCACTCGAAAATCAGATCGTCCTGACTGAATCCTAGAGCTTACAGAATTGAAACTGAAGGGACAAGTTTGCACTTAAGGTTACTTAGTGGATGGCATTTTGATTTCCAACGTCTCTGGTATCTAACATGGAAAATGAGTTAATATCAGAAATCATAAGCGTGGGATTTAACGCAGAACGCGTCACAAATATTTCAGTTACACAAAAATAGCCAGAGACGAAATTAATTTTAGACCTCAATTCTACTGAAATTGAAACGAAACAGTCCATACAAATGCCAGACAGAACATTCATCACGTAAATGTACTATAGGAGGTGCTATACTATATATAATGTTCGCAGCGGCAGAAAATGATCACACCAGTAATTTGTTTCTTCTCTCACAGGCGAAAGCTTTTGTCACACTTTGCATATAATGGATTCTCGTGGAGACAGTGTCGTTGTAAACAAGAAATGTGCAGATCACACCGAATGCTCCACGGAACGCGTCGGCTGTCTTCAAATTGATTCACAGAAAGTAAGCCACACGGAGAATTATTAATTGCATGTGCTCTTGCTCTGGATGGATTTATATAGCCCCTAGATAGAATACTGTGGAGTATAAAACGCTGTTTCGTAGATTCCTGCTGTTAGTCTAAACTCTAAAGCAACGCTGTGACATTTGAGTCTTTGAACATAGAGAATCCTAGTGTAGCAGATATCCCAGGAATGTAAGGGTATTTGCATTCGTGGTACGCTAGGGAGGCTTCCCTCTCAAACACAGCTCTGGATTGCGGGACAGATTATTGCAAGCCACAGCACGGAGTGTACCAAACATCACTCTATCTAGTCTTTCTCAACTCTCAAGGCGAAAAGAAGTATAAAATACTGTGTATACTCAAGTGACGATCGCTCCTGAGGGGTTTATGCAACTTTTCCCGCCAAGAGAAGCGCACGTGAATTTCTTTTTTGTCGACATCGCTAGTGGAACAAATGAACGGCGTTGTCTCTTTTCGTCGCGAGAAATGGAATGGAATAACGCTCGTAGGGGACTATGAAAAGAGATTATATTTGGCCATTTTTGTCAATGTTAACATTGAAGATTGGCATTCATCACCAGTTTCATTGTGTTTCGAATTCCGTGTAAGAATTTTCTGCCTCCAGGGACCGGAAATGTGAGAAAGTTGTTTTTATTCACCGCGGGCAGAATATTTGTGTGACACTACTCAGCTACAATGTGCAGCGAACTACATTGTCTGTTGTCTTGGTGATGATAATTAATAACCTGAAGGCTTAGGAAAAACAATGCGTTTGATAGGTTTGGAGTTATTGCAAATGGGAAGTTAATATTCCCTTTTACGGAATTCGTCGTGAACAATATGCAGCCTGTTCTTATACTTCTCTGAAAGGCGTAATGTCATTGTCAAGTCATTGTTACCAATTGGTACTACGACATTGATGATCTCAGGATTTCATGATCACGTATTTGATCGATTGATTGATTAGTGGGGTTTAAGTATAACGACGTACTGTTTCGACAACTGGCCCTGTGGCACTGGTCTAATGGCGTCGGTGAATGTGAGGATGAGAAAGATGATGCACCTAACCCAGGCTCGAAGGAAAGAGGGGAAATCCGGTGCCGGCACCTATTCCTATCGAAGAGCGCCAAGGAGACTACTGGCTAAATAACGCGTGCATCAGGATTCCTCCACAAATCTATGCTGTCGAGAGGTTGCGAAGCAAGGCGATTTAAAGTTTCTGAAGTTTCCATCCCTCCAATCTCTCACCCAAACAGAACTGGTCATGTGAATGATTTCCACCCATCCAATACCTGATCCAGCGCGTTGCTGCTTAACTTCGACCTAACTTTGCCAGTGTTTCCAACACGCCAAGCCATTCGGCATGGTGTAATGAACAATAACATTGAATAAATTATGCCATAGTGCCATAAAATGATTTGCTTACGTGTATTTTACGCATAAGAAGCATCAACGTGATTAGTCTACGGTTAGCGATAGAGTTAGCGATATGCGAGCAGCCTATGCGAGCAGAGGTCCACGCGGCCAGACTTTTGGGGGCCTAAAATTGCTCGAAAAGATCTGAAAAAAAAATCAGCGTAAAGAGGAAGAGTGCGTCTATGGTAGCTACCCTGTCAGACTTTGATATTTTGAAAAAAGAAACCAGGCAGGGTGAGGTTTTGAAAAAGAGCTAAAATGCACATATTTGAAGGCTTTGAGTGACCACATCACAGGTTCAAATAAAAAATAAAATAGTAGTAACCCAGCAATTCTCAACAACTCAAAAAACGCAAACGGCTTTTACTAAGAGTGTACAACTGGAGAGCGAAACAAAAGAGAGTCTAGCCCTCTTAATCAGTCTGATGGCACATTTCGCGAGGAAATTTGGTTTAGATGCAGCCCAATTTATTTTCACAGGTTTCCTGACACTTTGACAGGTTTAAACGATGAGAATTACACTCACACATAAAAAGGTGAAAATTTCCATTTAAATGTGGTGTCAATTTCAAAAGGCAGTGCCCTGTCAGGCTGTTGCGCAAAACATAATCAATTTTGACGCTGTCAATATTTTCTCTTTGTGCTAATTTTTGCAAATATCTGTTCAGTATTTGAACTTCGTCCTACGGAAGTATACATTTTAAACCAAACTTTGAATTCAGAGAATAACTGCAGATATAACCGCAAAGAATAAACTCTGAAAATACGTCATCCTTTTGGGCGAACGACCCGCTGCAGTAGCATAGATAACGAGCTCGTTAGCTGATTGATTCAGTAGTAGGGTTTAACGACGCACTGTTTTAACAACTGTGACACTGGTCAAAATGGCTTCGGTAAATAAGTTGGAGACGATAAGGACGTTGACGAACCATACCAAGCCTAGCCTATAAGATAGGAGAGGAACCCCGGTACCGGCAACAAGAGGACCACCAGCTTAAAGTCTCTTCAGAAGGACGGAACAGCTCAAACAACAGAATTTCTCACAACAAATCCATGCTGTCGAGGCTGTCGTGTAACTTTATGACTTCATCGTATCGTATGTTAACGTACCATAACGCAACTTAATAAAATGTAAAACTAAGCGCAGCGTTAAATGGAAAGCCGGTGCCGGCACGTAGCCTACTCCTATCGAAGAGCACTAAGAGGACCACTGGCTTAACGTCCCTTCCGAAGGACAGTACAACGCAAATAGCAGGATTCCTCCACAAATCCATTTTGTTGAGAGGTTGATAAACAAGATGAATGACTTTTTTTATTATTAACAACACTATAACCGTCTCAAAAATTGATGCCCAAACGCGTACTCGAACCCCGATCTCGACTTATCGCGAGTGTTGCTCTGAACCATTGAGCTATTTGGACACTGGCTTTTTGAAACGATTTTAGTGTATTTGATGAAAATGACAGTTTTCCAAGGAGTAGAACCATGAGGTTGTGAATACTCACTGTCACTCTGATTCTAGTGACGCTATATCACGTCACAACCTGTCAAACTCGAATAACTCCAATTTGACGTTGGATTTGTTGCTGTATTAGGATGAAATCTTACTTAAATTGCAAACGCTTGCAATGCGCGGGGTATTTTATTATTAACAACAATATAACCGTCTCAAAAATAGATACTCGAACGCGGACTCAAACCCCGATCTCCACCGTGTGGCGATCTCCACCCCGACCTCGCGGTTGTTGCTCTGAACCATTGAGCTATTTGGACACTGGCTTCAAGAGACGATTTTAGTATATTTGATGAGAATGACAGTTCTGTGTCAATCCATACGACATCTTAACGAAAATTAACATAATTGAAATGATTACGTATTAAGGAACCCCACAGACGGACACGAATTAGTTTATGTTTAAAACGGCAACCTTTTTTGGAATGGAGGTGTTGCATTGTACCATGAGGGAAACGATGGCGACAACGGCTTCTTACCCAGAGTACGGGCTGTAGATGGGGCTTGGGTGCCAGGTGTGTAGCCTGGGTGCCAGGGTGGCATGGTTGGGCTTTACTCACTGGCCCCCTCTGAGGCCAGCGAATGGGGCCAACTTGAAACCTGCATGGGTGCCAGTGTGGCGTGGTCGAGCTTAGCCCATTAGACCCTGCTGAGACCAGCCCAGAGTTCAGGGCATTTTTCTTTGTTAAAAAAAAAGAGTTTTCGTAGCAGCGTGGATCCCAAATTTGGAAAATCTGTCAACACTACCAAACTACACATACTAAAAATAAAATATATGAGCCAACCATTTTGAAAATCCTCCCTTCGTAGTCATATCCAGTGTTAAAAATGTCCTTTTTATTTTAGAGCGGATTTTCCGGAAAATGTACCCGTAAAACGAGTTTTTAGTTGGTCAAATAAAGAATTTAAAAAAAAAATTGAATATTGTTCCCTGGAACCTTCAGGAAAAGATGGTGGAGGCGATACAATCCCCTTAAAGCAGAGTGAAATACTGTGTAAGCTTTGTGCTAAAAACTTTATTTGTTGACTACATTTCCTTGCATCAAATTTGCAAAATGTCGTTGACAGAGAGTTTCGCTTGATTTTGGTGAAATGCGTTGGTGTAAGGTGTGCGTTGAATTCCAGGTATGCGTGTCATGCTGCGACGAAATGTACTGCAATGTATCGGCTCCCACGAATCACACCACCGCCTCGTTTTCCAACACAAGGGCCCGAATGATCAAAAATTTGCAAGAAGCTACCAACAAAGCTGACACAGCCTGCTGCCCCCTTCATACGACCTGCACGTCAATCATCTTGTTACTCGCTCATATTATGATGCCGGGCATGGTGGTGCAACCATGGCTGCCATCTAGACCGTGAGACGTCGCATTCTCAAGACGTCTATGGGTGCAAGTTTTGTGATCGCATTTTAAAAATCGTTTGATATTTTACAAGAGATTTTTTGCCGGTATTTCACAAGGTCTGGTAAATTCAGTAATTATCTGACAGAGAGCTTGTTAGTTCAAGATGTATGTCCAAGACTGTTTTTCTTCGGTGAATACGTGCTATGAAAGGCGAATGCAAAGAAATATACGATCGGCATGGCCAGGGAAGAATCATAGGAATCATAAGAATCATACCTCTAACAAGCTATGGAAGATTTTTAATGGAAGCTAAGCTAAAAGTCAGCCATTTGTATTTATGCAATGGGATAATTACTCCACACTGCATAAAAGTAAATGGGAGATAATACCGAATTTGGTCTGTGTACAAGCGAACTCTATTTCTAATCTGATGTAATAGTGAAGTTTTTCGAATATTTATCTGCTCCAGTTTTCCAAACGAATGTGCGGTCTCGCTTTCAAAGGACCGGAACCCGGGACCCAGGAGCATTCCCCTGTTTCAATGACATATCTCAAGCGGCATTTGTAAATCTGCAACCGCTGCTGGGGCAGGTTTCGCTTGGTAATTGTATATTGCTGTCCATAATCTCGTTACACGCCTTTTCTGTTTCATTGTTAACAGTGAAATTGGTAGTGGAAATTCGAGCTAAACGGCAAATATCCATGATATTGCTTTCTGTAAGCGTATTAACAACATGTGAACAATGCAGAATTCTCGTTGATTAACTTACTAATTGGACATTCAAATTTGATAACAAAATTATCATCAACCTTGTACTGGGATATTTTGTAAAGATATTCTTGATCTTTACTGCAAAACAAAGTATAACCCGGTCATTGTACAAATAACCTGCTGTGTTTAGAAACCATATATAGCTGAATTATTATATGAAAATTGTTAATAATAAATAATGAATTAAAATGAAATTTAATTGCACGTAGTTGATTTCAATACTAACTGTGAAGTCCTGGTTTTGTTGTCCGATTATTTTTTTATAGGGTGTGACAGTTAAATGAAACTCCCACGGAGTGCATGAATGCCTTTTTTCCGAAACACTTTTCCCATAAATAATTATCAACAATATTCCCAATTGAAATTGTAATAAAAAGTGATTTAATTTATGTTGATCACTACAAAGTCAAAAAGGACGGAGAATTTTATGCCCGTAAAGCTAGGAATAATTTTCCACTCCACTTTTCTTTCAGCGAAACACATTTTCGTATTTTACTTGCAACTTGTATCTGCTTCATAAACAAGAGCAAACACTCAAGAAGGTGATGTCAAGATCGAGGATCACCTTGCATAATTTTCCATACAGCTTTCCGAGACGAAAAATCGATTTATGTTTAAATTTTCAATTTATCCTCGCGTAGACAGTAAACGTTCGAAGTTTCTTCAATGTAAGCAAAAATATCAATCCAATGTCAAAGTAAAAAAAGGGAAAAATAACACGCACTCGTGAAATCAGCCCCCATGACATAGGTCGGCATACACGGACAGCGAACTAACAAAGCAGGCACATCAGGGAGGAAATCTGTCACACAATTCGCGTCCAGTATACTGGGGACGCGTGGTTCGGGCTACACCGGCTGCCCGATATCCCAGCGTTGTCTGGCATCATCTCTCCCGTCCTGTTCGTTCCGATTGTGTGCCTGTATTCCGATTGCAGTTGATGCCTCTTCTATGCCCATACTGTCTTTCAATCCCCATGCCCCCCTGCCCCCCTGCCCCACCAAACCAACTTCCCGCCTAGCGGCGTGAACATCGCCACGGAGACGATGTTGAAAATCATAAAATATGCATGGTATGATAAATGTGTTTCATGGCCAGGCTTTGTGTGACAAATTATTATATCTTTTTATTATATTATATATATATATATATATATACGTATATACGTATATATATATATACGTAGCGTACTCTTGTCGAAGAGCACCAAGGGGACCACCAGCTTAATGTCTCTTTCGAATGACGGTACAACGCGAACAACAGGATTTCTCCACAAATCCATGCTGTCGAGAGGTTGATAAGCAAGGCAAATGAAGTTGCTGTACTTACTTTCATACCTTCAACCTCTCTCCCAAACAGAACTGGTCATGTGTATGGTGGTCATCCATCAAATACCTGACCCAGAAAAATGTTGCTTAACTTCGGGGATCTTATGAGAACCGGTGTTTCCAACACGCCAAACCGTTCGATATATTACCGAAGTTAAGCAACACTCCACTGGCTCAGCTATTGAATGGGTGACTATTATACTAATGACCGGCTCTGTTTAGGAGGTTGGAATGATCGAAGTTAGTAAAAAACGTCACATGCCTACCAACCTCTCGAGAGCATGGATTAGTGGAAGAATCCTGTAGTTCGAGTAGTACCGTCCTTCGGAAGTGACGTTAAGCCCTTAATGCTGTTCGACAAGAGCATGCTACGTGCCGACACCGGGTTCCGATTCCTCCCTTCTAAGCTAGGTTAGGTTCATAACCAACGACATTTGACTAGTATGCCTCATTGCCCGCGGTCAAAATAGTTCCGCGTTAAACACCACAAATCATTCTGAAGGTGCGTAGGCGATATCACAAACTTGACCGAGAGAAAATTATGATTTCCCTTTTTTCCCTACGCAGATAATTGAAACCACTTCCCGCCCCGATCGGTGAGTAGCCTGCTCGTTCTAGCTTGTAATTTACCGAGCGATAGTCAGGAATGAGAACCAGGGACGATTGGAGAGGGTGGCTTGGCAAAGCGAATACCATATACGCACATGGCTATATGCTTTACACAAGAGCATGCTGAAATTGACATTTATGGGTCTTTTTCTAAAAATCGAATGTTCCGGAAAAATTGTACCGGCACCTTTTTTGTGAATCGATTTTGCTAGATCATTATTCACAAGTCAATTCAGTAGAAACTTTACGGCACAAAGATTATAAAGTAGTTTCACTTGTAGGGAATGCTTCATAGTTATTAAACAACTTGTAAAAATGTGTTATGCTTACATATTGTGGTGTCGCATAAATTATCACTTCAAATTAGAAATGTTATAAGATGGATGGTGTTACGACCAGTCCCAACAGATATCAACATCCATCACCACGTAGAAAATAACTCTCTTCCTCTCTCTTCCTCTCTCTTCCTCTCTCTTCCTCTCCTCCCCCCCCCCCCCCTCCCCAAATTGGGAATCACACAGATTGCATAAACATTTCATTGACATTTTGATTAACGTTTTCTGACGGCAACGAAGTTACGCGGATCGCGGGGTACGTTTTCATGAAAAATACGAACGAAAGTTATTAAATCCGTCCCTCGAATATTTTGATGGGTAACGCCAGTCGCCAAACCAAACGCAGTTTGGGCACCAACTTTCTAGATTTATTTTGGAAAAGCAACATGCCTGCAAGTAATTAAGTACCAATCGATTTTTTGCTCTAATGAAATTTACTTGTTGTAGGCTGTCATTTTATCACTAGCTCCCGATTCGACAGCTAACTGACTTTTCGTGTTGAAATATGCTAGAAGTTAGCGCAAGTGAGCGCCAAAATTATTTCCTGCGCGATCCTCATCTCAGAAAGGGGCGGGGTTGGGGGGAAGAGGTGGAGAAAGGGGCGAAAGCTTTCATTGTAAAAGGATTTCCAGACAATGGAGACAAGCGACGAAAGAAATGGGAAATCTTTGAGAAATCCGTGCCCGTCATCTTTCTCGTTATTCATCACTGCGAAGAGCTCAATCCGAAGTTATCGACGAGCATTGCTACTCGTTGATTAGATTGATTTGAATTTTATCCCCGTAGGTCGGCAGTCGGCACCTGTGTACTTGCTAGCGAGCTGTGAAATATCATTGGATCTGTTTCCACTTTTCCGGTAAGTGAATAACGTCGTTACATATTCACGCGCCTGCTCTGTGTTACGTATGCAGGCTAACGAACTTGGCCGAGTTCTCTTCTGATTTTATAATAAATCATTGAGACAGATGGTGTAATCGACCAAAGTACACTGTGTCAACCAATTAAAAAAGAATAGAATCTCTGCGGATATTTCGAATCTGTGTAAATATCACCGAATTATTGGTATATTTGCGAGCTATGAACATATCTCGGCGTTTGATTTTTCGTGGTTTAGATAGTTTCCAGCACCTAAAGACTGAAATTGGTGGATAATGATTCTAGCTGCATTCACCAGTTTCCTTCTGAAGAATTTCAGATTTCCGTTTGACATTTCAATGGCTCAATTCGACATTCTACGCTTAGTAAATTATTAAAAACATTGCCTTCAATGACATTGGGCTAATCTGAACTGTTTATTGTCATTTGTGCATCTTATGTAAAACATGATATGTTGACATGTTAGTAAGTATGTTACGAGTTCTTACGTGTAGTGAGTAATGATACAATTATTGTAGTAACTATGAGTTATTTTATGAAACATATGAGGAGGAGGGGTCTAAAAGTCTCAGGGGCTAGTTGTCTCAGTGTTAAAATCTCGACTCCAAATGGTACCAGTAGCAAAATACTGATCCGGGTTACTTCGACGTCTAAATTTCTTACTATTCTGAAAATTTCATTCGTTTCGGTGCATAATTCACACTCCTGGAAGAGATTGTTTGTTTTGACAGGTGGTTAGTAACTTTTCTGCTGCTTAGTTATTTCATATTTTACGTAAAAATATCCATCTAATTGAATGTGCATACTTATATTCTTTTAAGCAAACATATTGTCTGTTTATAATTTTTCTTATATGATGAATATATGCACGAGAAGCATATTAATTTTAAATGTAAAGCTGAAAGTCTATGATGGGTCTAGTTGTCACAGAATGACACAACCCCAGAAGTAGCTTTCAATATAAGCTCATTTTATTTGTTTTGTAAGTAATTGATTTTTTTTTACTTGTTACAGAACCAATTTACAAAAATTACCAATTACGAGTTTATAACGAGTTTATCAAAAAAAAAACTCATCGGGGGCTGGTAGCACCCGATGTCATTGTACGCGCTGCTCAATTTGTGTCGCGGCGCCAAGTGGCAAAAGATTTTGACAGAAATTATCGAAAATTGACTCGGTATTGTCATAAAGTAACTGATGCAGATTTTAATTAAATAAATTATATGATCACACGACGAAATTTCTCACTGAGACAACTAGCCTCAGTGTGTGAGACAACTAGACCCACACGTGGGGTTAAAAGTCTAAAACATTTTTAGGTCAACTAAGAGACATAGCAATTCAACTGACGGTCTAATAAATTGTAAAAAAATTCACATTATAACCAAATGTGTATTAATCAATAAAAAAATATAACATAAGAATAACTAAATTTTTCTAGAAGATATGCACACATAGGTAGATTTTGAGACAACTAGACCCCTCCTCCCCTACATTTGAAGAATAAGTGACTTGATTTTAAATAATTCCAGTAGGTACTAGTGACTATCAATAATAATAATTGAATATAATAATAATAACATGCAATAACTTAATAAATCTTGAACATAATAATTATTACATAATAAAAACAAAGAAACAACCCGTTATAACATCACGTTAGCAGATAATAAAATATGCTAGAAAAAAAAAATAATAATAATAACAAAAACTATTTGAAATAGGTTTTGAATGCTAAGTAAAGGACAACTAAATTTCCCGACGTTTCGTAACATGTACTAGTTACTTCTTCAAGGGTTAGAGCAGTCCTGACAATTTTCCGATAACAAAAGAACCACATAAAATTATAACAATTACCTAATTCAAAAGCATCCTAAACGCATCAAAATAAAATAATCACGGTCAATAACTCAAAAACTAATGTATTTTGTATTTTCTGAAATAAAATCCCGAACACATTGGCGCTTTTTACTAACTAACCAATTATGTGAACTAACCAATTAAAACTAGTGCTAAGGATAAATCAAGTAGACATGAGTCTAAAAACTATCATAACATTAATTAATTACTAAAGGTTGATTAAATATAATTATAAAGAATAATGCTTATGATAATGGTTAAATATCATCTTACAATATTACACAAGGCCTCTTTTATACAAAAATTAAATTTTATCGGATCTAATAGCCGACTTTAATTCTTTACATGAATAGAAAAGCCGCAATTTAAAGCCGGGAAAGAATCTAGTTGTTTTTATCATATGGACGAATGCATTATGAAATGTAAAAGCTTTAAAAAAATTGTAAACATTTGTTGACAATTTTTGTCAACTATATAAACTATAGACTATATTAATATTGGAAAGGAAGCTAGACTAGAATAATGTGCAATCGAACTGAGATACAAACCCGTGACCTCCCAATTGCCGGTTGAGTGCTCTACCTACAGAGCTATCCGGACACACATATTCCAGCTTTCGCGGGGTGGCATAAGGGATTCCCTCAAGGGGGGGATTAATAATAATAATTATTATTATTCACCCGTGATGAGAAATTATTTCAGCTTGTTTTTAAATGTACTGAACTACAGTCCATGAGCTCAATAGGGAGTATGTTAAATAAGGCAAGGCCAGACAATTTTACTTGAGCTTTGATTTGAGATAGTGCTAAAAAATATTTTTCTAATTTGAAGTCATTTTTGTTTTGTGTTGAATGGTTGTGGTTGTGGGTAGGAAAAAGGATTGCATTTGGTATAAAAAATATGAGGAGCTTGAAGATATGTAAGCTAGGTTAAGTCATTATATTTAATTTTGGTAAAATGGTTCCGACAAGACGTATTCGGTTTTAAATTACAAAGGATTCGGAGTACTTTTTATTGTAGCGCAAAAAATTGTTTTGCTCTAGAGCCTCGAAATATGATACCATAACTCATTTTTGCCTCAAAGAAACCGTGATAAATAGTTTGTATAGTGTTAGTAGCCGCCTTTTATTTTAGTACTCGAATGGCATAACATTGTTTAGACAGTTTATTGTTATAATTAGCTAAGTTGTTCATCCATTTTAAGTTACTGTCTATTTCTAGTCCTAGAAAAGTAGCATGGCTAGTTAGTTTTAAGTATTCTTCGTCGGCTAATAATTGGGGAATCTCGTTTACATTGGATCTTGTGTTTTTAGTTTTAAAGAGAATCAGTTTGGTTTTTTTAATGTTAAGAGACAGTTGATTTGATGTAAGCCAATCAGAGAGGTCCTGAATTGTAGAGTGAGCTTTTTGTGAAGTTGTGCCTCTGATAAAAAGACTAGTATCATCTCCATGCATTGTGACTTAGGCGTTATTGTTATCAACTGGCAGGTCATTAGTATAAATTAGGAACAGTAGAGGGCTTAGGATAATCCCTTGTGGAACTTCTCGTTTTATTATTAAGCTTTTTGAAAATTAATTTTGAAAATTACATTTAGAGTGGCTATTATTTGTTATTAAAATTGGATTCCTGTTTTTAGGTAAGATTAGAACCAGTCATTTGCAAATGCCTCTTATTTCATCGTAAGACAGTTCCGATAACAATTTGTCATGGTTAAAACTGTCAAACGCTTTGCTGAGGTCGCAAAAATGCCCAGGGCCTTGTTTTTCGCACTAAGAGGAGAGCAAACGTTTTAAATGTATTCAAAAATTGCTGCTTCAGTGAATTTGTTTTTTTCTAAATCCAGAATGATTATCTTTTAATACGTTTTTACTAGCATGGAAATCGAATGTGACTATGGCGTCGAAGTTATCAGCTCTTCCAAAAATAATTTCAGTAAGGAGGATCCTCCTGTCTTCAATTACCCGCTGAGTCTTCTAATATATACACTTTTGAACCCTTCAATATTTTTTTATTTCTAAATATTTCCTCTCGTTTTCTAAAGTTAAGGAACTTAACAGCTATAGCCATAGGGTAATTCGTACCCGCCACCCGGTGAGCTCTCTCAATATTATTCACTTCTATCTGCACTCCTAGCATCTCCCTCGTGATTTCCAGGGTGCAGTCCTCGCAATCAACCTCGCAATCACGCCACGATTCCTTTCCGAATTTTTTTCTGGAACACCCTGGAATACAAGATTGTTTCTACGGCTTTGACTTTCCAGATAGTCTTCTTTTTTATTCAACACCTCAAGTTTTTGACGTAAGATCGAGTTCGATGCCGAGAGCGATTCTATCGATTCCTCAAGGTCTACGATTGTTTTTTTCCGATTTACTGACTTTAGATTCCACACACGCCATTTTATTTTTAATTTCAATCACATTTTCGTCAATTGAATCTAATTTCTCTACTTTCACCATAATAGCATCTAGTTTATCATCAGTGGTCGCGCAAGATCCTGTAACTGGATTTATTTCCACTCCCCCTATCACTAATGGCATCGCGATCACTACGACACACACTCCGAAACACACTTTTATAAATGTCATACGACAGTTTGCATCTCGTCACATGTCCCTTGCCGGCCCACGATCCAATCCTAGCTCGCTAGGTACACACGTCAATCATAGCTAACATATCTGAAGGAGCTACCTGAACAGACACGACCAACCTCGACCGCTCTCAGTAGTAAATGATCTTGATAAATAAAAAACAGAGCGACTCACATTACATTTTTCTGAATGGCACAATGCATTCAGAAAAAATTGATAAAAAAAAGATTCTCCAGCCCATCATCTATCCCTGAATGAATCTCGTAATCTCTCCATAAACATACAATGATCTCTTTTCATCACTTATATGACATTAGGTCAGCCTTCATCTACGAGCCTTTGTTATCAGCTGATGCTCGTTACTACGTCAGCTCGACAGCTAGACAGAATAGAACAGAAACCCATTCGCGACATTCAGTAGACGATCCACCGTCACAGCATCACATAGTCATACCTCTCCCTTGTGTCTAAACTGTCCAAGCAACGCAAGTCCTACGCACGATGCGTGCTTATAGTCTCTCTCTCGACGCTATCCAGGTGTGCGTGTGCGTGTGCTTGCTGGTACAAGGCACATGTAGCGTACCAGGTGTCTTAGGTGTTCGCTCGACAGAAGGTAATCACTTGGCAGTGACACTTATCGCTCTCGCATCTCACCTAAGTGGTCGCCAAGATATGTATCCTACCTTATTTCAGGTACAAAATTAATATACTATGTGCACCTATGTCAGCTGATTCGTCGAGAATTTATACACGATCATGAAACAAACGTTTTAAGTTTAGACCTAAAATTGAAAGGTATTTATGTCAACTCTAGCATTGTGTATGGACTTTGAAATATAGGTGAAACTTTAATCGGTTTACCGATATTTATTTGCTCCATTCTGATATTATCATAATAACAATGTAAACATTGACAATGTGTCTATGCCTCCGTGATTCCTGTACAAGCGGTAGCTGCTCTTTGTTCGCATAACTGCAAGTAGCGAGTTATCGAGGCAATAACGGTGAATGAGTATTAATTGATAAATTATTGAAGATGATCGACTATCGAACACTCTAGTTGCATGAGAGTATATGCCCGTAGACAGTAGGCAGTTAGGCAGAAGGCTATTAGGCAGCAGGCAGCTCATTCATGTGCGAATCCAACCGAGCGACAGACCGACGATCTGAACTGAGAGGAAGTAAGTGTTATATGTGTGTTGCCGAATGGGGTATATGTGCTAACTGCTCATGGCCACTTGCGGATGGATAATGAGTTTTATTAACGCATCCCGCATTAGCCAAACCGTTATTTTATAGGACACATTTATCTAATTGTTTCTATATACAATGATATAAAAGAATATCATGAGAACTACTTATGAGAGAAAAAAAAATACGTTTTTGTGTGACGCCACAGTGCGGTTTCTAAGCACCTTGTTCAAATCAGTAAACCATTTTGAGTTTGTTTTCGGGTTTGTTTCCAGACAAGCACCACTGGACAGCGATAGGTCAGGAAGAACTGAACACAGCTCTACGCATGAAGTGGAACGAGAGATCGGCGAAGAATGTCATTCTCTTTGTCGGAGACGGGATGGACCCAAATACGATCACTGCTTCGCGAATCTTCAAGGGAGGTGAAGAAACGAAGCTCAGCTTCGAAGAATTTCCCCACATGGGCCTACTAAAGGTAAATTAAAGACATGTTAAAAGTATGAGGGTGGAAAGTTTTCCTAGGTTCCCGGTCGCTTTTTGGGGCGCTGGTATGCGGGATGAGTATACATGGGTTCGGTCTAGTTTATCGGGGAACACGAGGTAAGGGAAATGAAATGGAGACTGGAATGAGACGGTCCTATATAGGCGAGGGAAACTATTCCAACATTTTCGAGTGGGGAATATTTCTCGGTTGGCCTGATCACATAACTCCCAGCTGGTTTTTAGAAAATAAATACCAAAAATGTTAGCGCCAGGAGGTTTGCGGCTATAAATAAGTAATGTGTAACAGCGGTATATATACTAACAAGGTGTGCACCCACTTGGCTTTAAAATTATTAAATGCAGTCGCACGGAAACGTTACTCAAATTGCAATTGATAAGTAGAGTTTAGCGATCTGAGGATAAAGTTAACAAAATAAATGCACGAAATAAAAAAAAAAAAACTACGAATATTCATAAAAAAAAAGAGGTAGAAAATGCTCGGGAATTTATTGAACGGTTTAGCTCGATTTTACGATGATTGGCATGAAAAACTTGAAAAGCGACACATCTAGAACTGGATGGCAAATTGTGGATGAGAAGTTGTCGACGAAATGTCAACGCTTTCGGTTCCGTGACCCATTGAAATGATACATCATGAGGAAACTTTACAAAATCACTCTCCCCTCCCTCCCCCCACCCTAAGTGGGTTATTCTGAAACTTTTCTCGGGAATAAAAAATATAGAAACCCAATTTAATAGTTTATTTTCAGTTTTTCATTGCAAACTTATTTGATTCTTGATAAAAATGACATTTTGGGTTTCAACCTCATACTAACAAAATGTATACATATATATCTACAATATCTACGATACTAGATATACAGTAGAAAAAAGTAGCGGATAAAAAACAAGATTTCAAGAATTTAACGAAGCAATTTCTAAAATTAAATTCTTATTGGCACAATGTATAAAAGTCAGCAAGAAGTCCTAAAGGGTTCATTAATTCAAATAGAGGGATTTAAAATAGTTGGCTACAATCGTAAAATTACATAAACTAATTACAAGAAATCAGCACAATGCGCTTGCCAACTAAGAGAAAGGTGTACTTATGGGTTGTCTTCTCTTCGAGAGACTAGTTCGAGAAAAATGTATCTCTGAATATATATTGGGCTGTGAGAAAAACCAGACTTAGGCATATGCGTACGGTGAACGAACACAGGGCCCCGTAAATTTGGCTAACACATGGATAAAACACCAAAAATTCCAGGTGGTTTTGAGGGTGGTTCCTCCCACGGTTCCTGAAATTTATATTGAGTTTTAGGTTACCAAGCAATCCCCAATAAATTATAGAACAAAATAAAAATGTCTTAGAATATAAACTATGCTCTTTTTTTGCTCATAAGGATCCTATATCATCAACCTCATTTTCCATTGAAAAGCATACATTTGCTTAAACAACTTCAACTCTCTCTGATGTGTGGATCTCGACACCCCCTCTGCAATCTCTATAAGGCTCAAAGTGACCCAAAATCCGCCCGTCAAAGAACAATAACCATATTGGAAAGGGATATGGATTGGAAAACGTCTAGCTCCCTAGCTCTAGCTCTCAGCTAAAACAATCTGCAATAATCATAATGTCAGCTTGTGTCATTTTCTTTTCTCAGACATATTGCGTGGATAAGCAAGTAGCGGACTCAGCGTCGACCGCGAGCGCCCTCTTTTCGGGAGTCAAAACCAACTTCCACACCATGGGCGTTGACGCCAACGTTAAGTTGGGCGACTGCGACGCATCGCTGCTCGAAGATAACCGCATTGACTCAATTTTCACGTGGGCTCAAAACGCAGGGAAGCACACAGGTATGGGTAACAACCCGGACGTAATTCCGGTTTTGGGCAGGGCACCCTTTTCTAGCAGGTCAAAAATAGCTTCCATACCAGATTTTAGGCAACCAAAGCAACCAGATTTTAAGCAGGGCGCTATTTTCTAGGTAGTCGAAATCAACTTCAGAGTAAGTGCTAACACATAAGTACATGGGTAAACACTCTAAGCACTATTTTGGGCACAGCACCATTTTCTCTGTGGTCAACCCTAACTTCCCTAATTTATACCCTAGCCACCCCAACGGCACTGCTTTTCAAAATAAACACGCCGAGACCCACAAAGTAAAAATCAACGATCTCTTAAATTGCTGAGTTGTGTGCAAGACTATGTTGTTGTGGACGTCATGTTTACCCTGCGGTATTTTTGTATCCTCAGACATTGACTTGCAACTCTGACCGTGTGTTTTAATAATGAGACAGCTCGCGAAACGCATTTATTGAACGTGCTGATTCACATTCAAAGGAAGATAGTTTTAGATGTCAGAGACGCAGTGAAAATTACTTAGGGCGGCATGGTGGGCTTATTTGGCAACGAAAGACACGAAAGGAACGGCTTACCAACAAGATCCCAAAAAATCACGCTACAAAACTTCCAAGTCGCTTATAAGCCGTGTTCGTGTTTGCTACACAAATTTAAAAAAAAACAGTCGGGAAATGTTTTTTTTTGGGCTATTTCGGCAGTGATGCGATATACTTTCGAAGTAATAAATACGAGATTTCGTCGAGATTATAGGCTCTCAAGCCCTGTACCCTTAGAGAGGAATATTAAAAAGAGCATAAAATTTAGAAAGAACAAAAGATATACAAAAAAAATAACTGATGACCTGCTGGCTGCTTATCTCTTGTCCGTGACCGTTGCCGCACGTTAGTTAACAATGCTTGTTTTTCCGACCCACTTTGTTTCCATAGTTAATGCAAAATTGTGTAAATTTTCCACCGAAAGGTTTCGTGCATTCAGTCAATATTTTCAACTCCATTATTATATTCACGTTGCTATATTACGGCGGATTAATAAATAATCCCCGTGTCGATTATCAAATAAAATCCTGTTCAAAGATAAAAGATAGCCAATAAAACTGTTGTTGCTTTGCCATTATGATTAATGTCTAGCTGGATCAGTCCAGGTGAACTTTTATAATTTGTAGCATGATTAAAAAAATGGAAAATTTTCTAGTGGGAGTCCATAATTATCCATAGAATTTGCACGACTCAACTCAAGACAATTGATATTCCCACCTGCCACCATTGTAACGGAGCTACGGCAGGCCAAGTCTAGAGGAAAGAGACCCCTTTTTTTTCTCTAAGATGCAAATGCTGAAAGGCTGATGTTGCAAGATCGACTGACTTGGCAAACATGTACAAAAGAACCAACAAGTACTTTGTCTATGTATCATCATTCTTAAATTCATCTATCAAAAATCCAATGTTATCACCAACCGAACTCTTACCAATAACCGGTTGGTTATTAACCAACCGAACTCCTTTTGTTTTCCCAAAAACGAGCAAATATTCTAATATACAGAGAAAATTTGTAATTTGTGGGATTTCATGTCATATGGAAAGAGAGTGAAGCTGAAAAAATCTTGGTACCTTACCAGCTTTCTTCCTTTCCATCCTTCGCTTGCTGATATTCTAGTGTTCCAGTGAAACCAAAAATCCTTGATATCAAACGTCTCTTTTTATAAAGTTACTATAATACTTGTGACGAACTTCACTTATTTAATATCCAGTTTCCAAACAGTACATTTTTGTTGAAAAAATTGTTTAGCCTCCTCCAACCACTAAAGTTAGAAAAAAACAACCAATAGAGACATTACAGCGGGTCCATTCTATTTCTTTCCTCTAAAATGCCACTGTCCTCGTTTTTTTGACAGGATTCGTGACGAATACTCGAGTGACCCACGCCACTCCCGGGGCGCTGTACGCCCACACAGCGAGCAGAAAGTGGGAATGTGACACCAAAATGCCAGCAGGTTCCAAATGCAAAGATATTGCTAGGCAACTCATCGAAGAGTCGCCGGGGAAAAATATCAAGGTTGGAATACTTCAATTTTTCGATTTTATTGTTTTGTTTTTGATTGGAAGGTTTTGCTTTTTTCTCTACCTCCTTTTCCAGAACGAAAACCTCACATTGAATCTGGCCGTGAGTGTTGGAGATTTGAAAATGACTAATTGAGAATGAAATATCTGCGATGGGCAATTAGTAAAAAATAGTCAGGAAGCAGAAATAAACTTTTTAAAAGATCTCGAGCTAATTATATCTTAAATGCTGGGAATTTTCTTACATCTTTTGTCTGTTGTTTTGGGGTAACAAAACAGAATAAGATCAGAGAAACTAGCGTTGCTGGTGAGCACAGCAAGATTTTAATTTCACTTGACACAAGAACTGTTTCTTGTTAGCACTCTTCCGTCCAAAGGGACGCTACAATTTTGATAACATTTTCACGATTAACGTTCTCAACTTAGAACCCTGCGTTTTTCAAAATTTAAGAACATTTTTTGAATTTGTATAAATTTACCAGCCGTCTAGGGCCAAAAGCTCTGAATACAAAACAAAGCTCGCTAATGTTTCGAGTACTTTTCCTTTTAAAAATATCTCTATCAGTTTTTGTTTGCCATGTTAATGGCATTATTTGGCAAACTATCATATTTCACTTTTTACGGCGTGGATTTTGTTGAATACATTTTCCGGTGTTTTATTATTGAGGGTTCATTGATCAGACTTGTTTTGCTCTTTTCGTCGGCTTACTTTCACTTTAAATGTACCACCAATAAAATCTCTGCTGACCATCAACAAAATTAAAATTGCTTTCGTGGAGCCCCAGTTTATCACTATACACCTCTTACCGGTTTTAATAAAAATCTCTGTTGTCTAACGACCGACAACCAATCGATTCGGGTAATTCCATAACCTCTTAATCAGTAATTGTCTCGCCAGGTGATAATGGGCGGCGGTCGACAATGTCTGCAAACCAACTTCACTGTCACCCCTGGGGACCCTTTGGACACTTGGGCATGCACCCGTGCCGACGGACGAAACCTCCTAGACACATGGGTGCAGAATAAACGAGATTCCAACGAGCGATTCAGCCTTATCAGCAACACGCGGGGCCTGCGCGAATTAGACGTAAACAACGTGGACTACGTCATGGGGGTATTCGCCAATGGCCACCTTGCTTACGACTACAACAGGGATCGGAGTGAGATGGGTATGCCCTCGGTGAAGGAGATGACAAGTGTTGCGATACAGGTGCTTAGCAAGGCATCTGCTGGATATCTACTGGTGGTAAGATTGTGTTGCGAATATTATTTTAAAATGTTACAGGTATGATACCGTCTTTATTAGGGGGCTGTGTGAAAGAAAGCACTGCTAGCAGTTTGTTATTAGTGCCGTAGGAGAGCATTAACATCTCAATAGTTGCAGAGAGGGAGAGATAGGGATAAAGGTTATGACAGTAAACTTTTCCGATCATCAGAAGTGCGAGTGATACAAGAATATGTTGCAAATAATGCCAGTAATTGGAAGAGAAGAGGTACAAGCTATTAACGCTTGGTGGCGAGGGGAATACCATAAAACCTTTTGGGGCTTCCATAATACATGCCCAAGGTCTCGAGTAGCAATTTTAATCCAGGATGGAATTTCTGTGTCAGCTGTATCTGTTGTAGTGTGTAATATTTTTAAGTAGATGCCCATGAAATCTGGACCGGGAAATTTTGGATATGCATTGTTAATAATTTTGAAACTTGAATTTGAGTGTGAAATGTATACTTGGTGATATTATATAATGTCGTCCACTGGTGTTTTCTAAACAGTTTTCCACTAGAGTGGAGCAGAGTTGCATATTTTTATGATTTTGTTCAAATACAGGAAATTCCTGAATCACAACATTCAGTGAGCCATTATCCGATTTATATAAACTATTTAGCCCGGAGGTTTCACTGACCGTATCACAGTCACATTTACAAAATGAGTGTGTTTGTACCTTGCAAAATGAATACCTTACAAACTTAAAACTTTCAACCGTTGACAGGTCGAGGGCGGCATGATCGACCAAGCACACCATAGGGGATACGCAAAAAGGGCCCTCAACGAAACGCTGGGCCTGGACGACGCAATCGTCGAAGCACTTAAGATGGTCAAAAGTTTGGCGAGGAAAGGGGAAGACACATTCATCTACGACGAACCTAAATCAGATACACTTATAATTGTCACATCGGACCACGCACATTCTCTCTCGATTAACGGCTACCCCAAAAGAGGAAACAGTATTCTAGGTAAGCCTGCAGTAGAATCGCTTGCATGAGAGCTTCTCGGTGTTATCTCTTTTCCCTTGAGAAATGAAGTTTCTGACAGCAAAGTTGTGCTGTGTTTTTGGATTATTAATTCTAACATATCGCTAGCAACCACGAGACGTGGTGCTACTGCTGTTTTAGCACACGTCAGAAATATAAGCAATTTTTTGATGAAATTCTGAAACTCAAATTGCATTTGAGTTTGCAGCTAAGTCCCAAAATAAAGTACGATGGAAAACGCTCACTGCGAGCCGTAACTACGGATTACAAAATAGCTTGACCAGCACTTCCAGTTTTGATTGTTTTTAGACTCATGTCTACTTGATGTAATTGTAGTATGTACTTCCAGTTTGTGTGTTTGGTTTGGCCCTATTTAGAATCCCTTATGTTCCAAAAATGACCTTGGAAGTTGACGACTTTTCGGCTGTATTGGTGCAGACATCTTCTAGTTTGATGTTTGCGCTGGCGCAAAAATCCTAATGAGATTTCAAAAAGCACTGAAAGTCATTCTCTACACAGCAAAACCGTTCCAAGCATACACATCATAAAGCGGCACTAAACCACTCTGTCATTCCGGTTTCTACAGTGTACAATTGTTAAAAAAGATGTAGAAACTGCCCAAAAACGCATCAAATCTAAATTAAATTAGTCACACGTGACCGACGTACCAAACAGCTTATTCAACAAGCTCAAATTATGTGCCATGCAAAACTGAAATTTTAGTTTTTGCACAGGCATCGCCCAAAACTCGGCAATCGAGGATGTTCCGTACACTACTCTGCAGTACACGACCGGTGACCTGTACGCTTATAATTACACGGTGGACGAAAACGGGACCAAGGTAGTACGTGCCGACCCCAGCACTATGGACACAGAGAGCTTCGACTACCACCAGCAGGCGGCCATTCACAACGACGAGGCGTACCACGGGGGAGGCGACGTGGCAGTTTATGCGACAGGTGTGTTGACTAGAACTACCATTGAGATGTAAAATTCTAGTTGAAGAGTCGGTCCCAAAAGGTCAGGGACCTTATCAAAGTTTGTGCACAATTTTCCCCAGAACAAGTCAAATTTCTGGCCCAAATGGTCGATGACCTAGTCAAATCTCGAGGCGAACCTCCAAGGTAAAGTCTAAGCGTGAATTTGGACTTGAGAAATTTAAATGATGTTTGGCCGAATGGTCCAAGATCTTGTTAAAGTGTGGGCCCACTTTTCCTTGATAAATTCAAATTATGTTTAGCCGAATGGTCCAAGATCTTGTTAAAGTGTGGGCCCACTTTTCCTTGATAAATTCAAATGATGTTTAGCCGAATGGTCCAAGATCTTGTTAAAGTGTGGGCCCACTTTTCCTTGATAAATTCAAATGATGTTTGGCCAAATGATCCAAGAGCTTGTCTTTACCGTGGGCCCACCTTTCCTTGATAAATTTAAATGATGTTTGCCCGAATGATCAAAAGATCAAAAGACCAACGATCTAAATAGCATGGCTCAAATGTATTATAGGCTTTACATATTTGAACTAGATGATTCGGCTGGACACTTTAATTAAATCTAATTGGTACTATCATTTTATATTTAGGCAAACATTCGCTCCCTTGAGTCAGAAACGTGAAAAATGAAAGAAAGTGTTAATTTTTGATTTCGGTTGCAGGTCCCATGGCTCATCTCTTCCACAAAGTCCACGAGCAAAACTACGTCGCCCACGTGATAGCATATGCCACGAAAATAGGACCGTATTCAAAAAGTGGTGCTAACACCTTGGCGTCGTTCAACATTCTATTAATATATATCTTTAGTTATTTTGTTTGCAGATAAATAAAATGGACGAAATTATTGTTTTATAAACTCATCAATCTAAAAACTAGTTAAAGAAAAGTGTGCTTCCTAGTATTTAAATAGAATAGATGAAATGTGTGTGTGTGTGTTTTTTATCGGAAAAGTGCGTACATTCGTGTAAAAACAAAGCGATTCCCAAAATGATATATAATGTATGATTGATTGATTTATACATATATTATTATTACAGTTAAAAATGTCAATGCTCATACCATCAACTAAATTCAATATTTTAATGTAATAAACACTATAATTCTTACCCTGCATAACTTTTCTATAACATAAAAAACACTCTTATTTTGAATGCATCCCCTAACGCTTGATAGTTCAGTTAATGAAACAATTCATGGTATTGTTATGTATTTTTGCTCTTTGAAACGATTGTTTTTGGCGGGGACTCCTGAAATATTTCGCAGGATTCATGCTAGATGGCGCAGGTAGTCAGCGCTGCGACGCGCTCGATGCTACACCGCAGACAGTGCTGCTGATGCGGCTATTTGACTAACTACGTCCGCAAACTGAACCCACCCCATTATGATACATATTTTATATTTATTAAGATGTATACGTTATTTTAAGTTTGCATATAACACCTTTCAAATATTATGTAATTCAGATTTTTTTTACGTTTCTTGCCATATTACATATTTTCGACTGCAGCTGTCCAGGTTCACAAATATAAAATGTTTGAATTCTTCTCAAGGCCTTACATTTTTTGAATGTTTGACTGTTTTTGACTATTTTAACGTTCAAATGCTGAGGGGGTTTTACAAGCGAGAAAGTAGAAAGTAATCGCTCACCAATTTTTGTAATTTATCAACATTTTGAGAAGCGCATTGAATCATAATTGTTGATTCGTGCTGTTTGGCGACGCTCTGTTTTGACAACGGGCCATGTGGCACTGGTCTAATGAGGTCGGTTAACTAGTGAATGATGTTGAGGATGACGAACCTTACCTAGCCTAGAAGGCAGGAGAGGATCCCGGTGCTGGTACGTATAGTTTACTCCTGTCGAAGAGCACCAAGGGGATCACCGGTTTAACGTCCCTTCCGAAGGACGATACAACGCAAACAACAGGATTCCACCCCAAATGTATGCTGTAGAGAGGTTGATAAGCAAGGCGAATGAAGTTGCTTTACTAATTTTCATCCCTCTAACCTCTCGCCCGAACAGAACTGGTCGTGTGTATAATGGTTATCCATCCAATACCTAATCCAGCGCAGTGTTGCTTAACTTCGGTGATCTCATGAGTGCTTCCAATGCGCCAAATAGTTCGGTTTGAATCATCATTTGATAAAAATCAAAAGAAAATAGTTTGAAAATCAAATTTACTGTTAGCTTTGAAATGTGAATTATATCAAATCCAGTTATAATTCAAAATCATGTGAACTGAAAGTGCTTTAGTCGGCTGAGCTTAAAAATATCATAAGAACGATGAAATATTTAAAGTTAACCATTCCTTTTCTGAGAGTTTTATACTGATACGTGTTAATGGCATGATCCCTAAAATAACGAGATTTTAGTTACGGATATGATTAAAATAAAATCTTAATTAATATGTCTCTCACTAGCATCTATAAAAACGAACTACGTGGTCGCAGCCTCAAACCATCTTCTTCCAGAAAATTATTTCTTTTATAAAACAGTGAATCATCGATAATTACATCTAACATTAAATTTGGGGACAAGAACAAATCGGTATTATTTTTAATTTTTGCGCATAACCGAAATAAATTACGCAAAAATAATCGTCAACACCGGTCGGTTGCGATTACCTTAGCCAGTAACTTTCGTCCAAAGTCGTCGCCTGCGCTTTTTATTTCGTTAATAAATGCGTATCAGTCTC
Source organism: Protonemura montana (assembly GCA_947568835.1). Lineage (NCBI taxonomy): Eukaryota > Metazoa > Arthropoda > Insecta > Plecoptera > Nemouridae > Protonemura > Protonemura montana. Next base: position 6,772,870 of record OX387604.1, on the reverse strand, counting down.
CAATCTTATTGCAATCAGACGATATCTGCACCGCTTACCGCACACCAGTCGCGGACAGTCCACTCACTGGCAAGTGGAAAGCGGTACGATCGCAGAATGTGCACCAGTGTGCAGCATACAGTGCACCCATGCCCCTGTTCAGACCACAGCTGTGGACAAGCCAATAAGAAGTCAAGAGGTGGTCAGCTATAACCGATTTACGTGTTCTGCTTTTTTTGTCACCTTGAGCTTTTTTCATATAGTTGGTTTTCATATCATGGTTTCGTAGTGACGAGTGATTTATGATCCGAGCATAGCACCGGGTTGCAGATAGCACAAGTCGCCACACCGCCAGCCGAATTGTTCGGCGGTAGCGTATTAGGCAATCAAAACGCGACAAAGCTGCTGGCTGCTGCTGGACCACTGGACCAAACGAACCAACCCCGCAAAGAGCCACCGCTCTAAATCATCTTGCATGCGAATATCCTCGAGGGCATGCCAGCGGCCTCCCGGCACAACTGTCTATAAAGTATTAAAGAATGAGGGAGTTGAGTGGAGCCACCCTTAACACTATACTGCAACCACATGTATAATATAGGAACGCTCACAAATGGTCCAATTGAACATACATCATGCTTTCAGTCATCACCTCTGAAAGAAACCAATAAAACATAACACGCCAGCTATAACTTGTGGTCTTTTTCTGCTTTCAAATATCAAATGTCGTTCGATGAGACGTTATAGATGTCATCTCCGCCAACTATTTTGGTAGACCACACCGTTTATCGTTCAAACGTCGTAGTTTGGCTATTGGCGCGGTAAATTTTCATTCATTATATTATTCTCTTCCCGTTGCAATGGATTTAAATTTTTGATTTGACCACGAAGAGTTGCCATGGTTGATTGCCGGCAGTCGTTCGAGTATGTCTTTTGACCTCCGTTCTGGTGGCTCCAGTTCTTTAGTCCTTCCTCTGTACACCTCTGTTACACCTCTGAAACACCCAGAAGTGGTAAGCACTCTTGTTGAAGTAGCTGCTATAGGCAGCGCCGAGTGCTGGCCCAATTCGTTACGCTAGACCGATACGTGATTGTCCATCATGAGGTACGGCCAGCAAACAGCAATGTCTAGGTAATTCGGCTGAGGAGCGATTTTATGCCGCCTTTGCCGGTATTCCGTGTATACATCCCGGTTATGCTCGGGTCCATTTCGAGATCAGACGTTTTCGTCGAAATCTTCGCCTGTCTGCCTGCACTCACTGTCAATCGGTAGATTGGCTACGATATCTGGTACAGACAAACGCTCGAGGAGAATTACTGTTGCTAACAATCACAGAGCTACCCACAATTCTGGTACTTTCGGTGAGGAGGCAATTCTTGCAAAAAGACGAGACGCAATTTTCCCGGTGAGAGGTGACACAACACTGTCCGTCGAACAGCAAGGACCGGAGACAAATCAAATTCGACCCGAAGAAAGAGAAATTGCAAATCCACGTTGAGCCAAAGTTGACTTGGAGCGGCGCAAATCAAAATCAAAGTGGAAACTTTGTGATTGCACTTTGTTCATTTTAAGGTGTACTAGCATGCAATGCAATCTAGCACGGTGCTAAGATATAGGATAAAATGATTGTGGTGTAGGTACATACAACACAAAAAGGATCGAATTGATTTACAGTTGATTGATCAAGCATTAAGGAACACACGTATTTACCTATTTAAATGGTTTAGTTCAATGTGTCTGTGTGAAAAAATATCATCCGTGGTAAAAACGAGCGTAACTCGTGCAATGGATTTCTTGGACATAATAATACAGGGTGGCCCAGTTGTAAAGGCAAGGTAATTGCTTTCCAATTCTTTTCCATCCCTTCGAAAAGTATACATCGTTCTCAATAGCACTATCAATGCGGTTTCTATATAGTTGTGCAGCATCAGGAGATCACATCGAGCATCAATCTGAAATTGTCACAGGATCCATGTTGGTCCTATCCGACGTCCCTTCATTGTGGTGCATGTTATATATGTACGGTCGGTACCTGCACGCCATGCCTTTCGAATAATGCGGAGAGCTACCGTGGTTTTTGTCCGTGCACGGTCCGAGCATGGTCCGAGCATAGTCTGAGCCCAACGCATAGAATAGGTTGCGACGGACGGACGGCCAGCTTCCACATAGTTGATAAAAACGAGGGAATCGAAGCCGCGACGAAAAAACCAAGCGGATGGCATCAACTCGTGCATTCGAAGACAAAATTACCGAAACACCGAGCCTGCATAGCATGGCTATGATAAATATTCTAATGAGCCAAACGAGTCGCTAGAACAAATTTCGAAACAAATTTTTTCTTCTGATGTTATTTTAAAAAATCGAGTACAAGCATGAATAATTCCGTAAATTGTCTTCGAACGTAAATATTGAAATAGCACGGCAGTTTTTTACTTGCGTAATGGGGGCTACTTTCCGGTACAAAGGTTTGCCAAGATCAATTATTGCGCTACACTGTCTTGTTTCGACAGTGACTAGCGAGGCAGGTCAAGCCAGCTCAGTCGGGATCTGTGATCTCATGTCCTTATCATATCAAGATCAGTCTTGGGAGCTAGGTATCAGAGAGCACGTTCGCATCACTTATCAGACATCAGTGATCGCTGAACGGTGATCGCTGATTGCGATTGAGAGAGGTGACAATTCGCTCGTAATTGCACTAGACTGATGCGGATGTGATAACAGCTATCATTGCAAATCAGTACAATCCATGCAAACCACTTTCAAGAACAATTCCCTATGCAACATCCTACACGACACATCCAGACGTTAAAAATACACTAAATATCACAGAACAACGACAATAAAAAATATGTCACTGAAAAAATTTAGCGGAAAAATGGTTCAGAGATTCATTTCCTTCGCTAGCAAACACAGTAGACCTCCTCGAATCGTGGGGAAGAAGTAAGTGGAGTCCGGCGCGTTGGCAGACTTTGGTAATTAATTGACGGACAGAGGACTAAAGCAGCCCGTAATTGACATTTAAAGCTCGTTGAAGCGTGCAGGACGAAGTTCCTGTTGCCGTGCCGTGCACTGTGGCTAAGTGAATGACCCAACAGTGGTATGCAGACGAAGGGTTACACTTACGACGCCGACGCCGACGCCGACGCTTCTTGGTACCGATGTTTTGTGCCGCCGAGGGTGGGTCATATGATTTATGGTATTAAGGAGGTGGGGGAGGTTTGGTCATAACTCAAAATGACCCTCAGTTTTACCCGTTCCGCTTTTCTTTAGAGAGGGCCCCAGGAGTAGCAGAATCAGAAAATGCCAGTAGGCAATTTATCATAAGACCTAGCTAACGTAACCTTGTTTTTTTCATACACCCCCTACGTATTTTTTATTTCCCTTTAAGCACTTCCGGTTACGGAGGAAATCGCACTGAGCCAAAGACATACTACTTCTTTTCGATTTAACGGAATCACATTAAAAATCTCAAATTCTTTGTCCTCACTTGCTGGAAATTCGCCATGCGCAACGTTTTGCGAGCCACGCCGGGGTCATTACTTGCCCATCCGCTAATTTCGAGTGAGTGCGAAAGAGGTGGTGTGGGCAGGGTGGGAGGGGTATTGTTAAAACAACAGCTGATGTAATTGATCTCGAGGTGACAATTTATCACTCGATCGGCCGCAGCACCATTCACCGATCTTGCATAGCACGCGAAGACCTATGACAGTGCTATCACTTCTTCCTCACTAACTATTTCTATAAAGCAAAACGCATAAAGCATAAATCAAAAAAGCGTGCACAAGTCGAGTCGATAATATTCTGTGACACACTTTCTCAGTAGGGTGCGCGAACTGAACCACCCTGCCCACCCTGCCCGCCCTGCCAGGTCTGCACCCGGCTTCCCCCGAGACATGAGCCACGACGCCCGTTCGACCAGTTCCCCGTACAGGGAACGAGACCCAGCCTGCACTTTTCAGTTTTCTTCCTTGTCACTTGCACCTCCGTCGCCTGCGCCGCCGAGGGCTGCCCCTGTTCCTGCCCCTGCTCTGCTAAACGTGTAATGATAATGTGAGAATGGGGGTGCGTCGTGCCACGACGCTGTTATCAGTGGCGTTCTAATCTCGCTACGTGTATGACTGATCGGCCTCGCCACCGTCGAGTGACCCCTTCCCTCTCACCCTGCCACCGAGAAGGGAGGTCGTGGGGTCGGGGGTCTACCATCAGCACGGCAAATCGGCTAGCAACTAAAGAATTCTTAGCTGTCCACAAAATGTCCCGACTCTTAAGTATCTTACTAATGCACTAGCGCCGCCTCCTGCCTCCAGCCTCCCTGCCCCCAAGGCCGGAAGATTGGCACAAAACTCTGGCTGGGGATATATTTTTTTCCACGGAGGTGAATGTCTTTCTTTGAAAAATGACAACAAGCGTTTGTGAAAGGGGGTGTGGAACTCTTGGGATTGTGGACGATCACGGAAGGGATGATATATCTATATTCGATTTAGCGTGTACCACACGGACCACCTATACGGTGTACTTAGTAATCACTGGGTAATCGCTTTCGGTAAACAGTCAAATGCGTGGTTGCTTGTGTGCACCTATGCCACTGTGCCTGATTGAGGGAAGGAAGCTGTAGAGTTGAGTAAGACGTTGGCTGCAGCGGCGAGGGATCCCGGGAGATAATGACTGGTGATCTTCGAGTGAGCTATGAGGAGAGGGGGTGGGGGGCGGGTGGCTCATCAGTGTCAGTGGTCTGCTAGTGACGTCACACGACCATCTATCCAGAGCCGAGGGGCCATCAACATCCAACATACACACACACACAACATACAACATACGACATACCTATGCGAAATTATCGATCTTTAGCGCAATTTAAAAAGATAGTGCGGCTTCTACACCTATGCCATTGTTGCAAAACGAGCCGGAATCTAATCAAGTATACTCATAACGATAAGGATGAGTCCATCTTCTTTTTCATTGCGTCAAAAAATTATAGGATTGCATGATTGAAAGAATGAATTTACCTAATTCTCGATTAAAATGATTCACAACATGCTGAAAGGTTACATTTTAACCTTAACCTTAGGGTTATGTTTAAATTCCTTACAGCCCTTCAGTGTAAAGTGTTGTTTGCAAAAGAGTAATCGCTTAAGATTACCTGGGTTGTAGCTAAAATATGCCATATGCGGCGTGTCTTTCAGCGTTTTAGGACGACAGAGCGGAGGGTAATGCACGTAGGGCACTGGTAGGGGCAAGGGATTGGGCAAAGGAATGGGGAAATAATGGATTATGTGTTATTAAAATGTAGGAGCAAACGTGCCCCAGCTAATCCAGCCTACAGCGGCGGGACTACGCGAATGTGATGCATGTCACACATAGTACGAGGTAGTACGAGTAGTGGAAGCTTTACGACCAAACCGCCTACATCCATGTAAAGTGATTTTAAACACAATCTTGTCTCCTTGCATGATTTCTTGGATTAAACCTGTCTGGTGATTTTACTCGTTTCATGGCTGAAAATTTACCGTGTAATACCATAAATGTGCCTATACTTATATCATCACACGCTTTGTTGTAACATTTAAGGTTCTATTAAAATGTTCTGTGGTCAGTTTAATTTACATTATCTTGATAGCGAGGGAGCGACCGTAGAACGTAACTTCATTCATTTGTAACTATAGGAAGCCGAAGTATTCTATGACCAAGCCTTGATTGAAAACTGAACATTGAATCAAGCGATGCTGGTCGGCTCTGTCCCTACTATTTTGCCACTATTGGCTTTGGGGCGCTGTAGCCACTATTGTTGTCTTCTAGTTTGATTTTGACACATTTGAGCTTTCCCAAAGAAAACGTGGTTTGCTATGACGCTCCTATTGTAAACGCCGTTAACGCCTTTACGGTGTAAATATCAAAGTGTAGTCTCCCTAACTTTGTTATAGACCTTTAATGACGCATCACATTATCCAGTCCAATCTGTCAGCGGGCCTACAAAGCCAGTTTTCGAACATTACGAGCAATACTGTTTCAAGTAGAACGCTTCATTGTCCCTGGTCAGATAATGCAAGCCAGTTACCTCACAAGTTTTGATTACAAGCTGTTTTTATTCGTCTAGATATCTGAACCTACCACATAAAATAATATTTGCATAGCTGATAATTTGTTATTTTCTATCACGAAAATTGGTCCACAGTCGTGATATGCAGAGTGTATTTGATTATGATTGAATAGTTATTGTTTCTGAAGTCACTGCTTCTATAGGATAATGCAAGCTTTTCACTGCTACTGAGATCATCATTAATAATAATCCACGGCCCCCCAACCATCCTACACAGCTATCACCCACCCCTAAACCACCATCCCTCTAACCTAGTTATTTTCTTTCGTGCCTTTTTACTGTCACTTTTGTCTTGGAAGGATAATGGCGTATTTGATCCATTTGTAACAATACTTCATTCGCACTGCAAGGATTTCGACTCCACTCTTTCGCGAATTGTTCCTACTATAAATATTAGCTCGGCATGAGCGAATTCTGAATTGGAATACTTCTTTCGATCGAGCTAACTGAGGGAGATTAAAAAAACTCGCGACTTGGTATGTGCCTTCGGTTTAATTAACGCAAATAAAAGTATTCGAACATATCCAGTATATACCTTGCTGAACATACACACCAACATTGACACAAAAATGTCGAGAAATTGAGACGACCCGGCTAAAGCGAGAGAGAACAAAAAAAAAACACTCGACCATATAACACCTTCTCTCTAATTGTTCGTGTAGTCATATGCAAATAGCCGAACCGAGCCGACACAATTGTCATCTTCAATTCATTTAACTTGCCGGACGAATAAAGCTAAATATACCGTCAGGTCCGAAATTCCAATTAGAGACATCTCCCTTGAGAACGAGTGTTATTATTTAACTCGATTGGGGTATCTAAACTGCTGTACTTTATATGCGTTATAACAAATAGCATGCTACTGAGTGGATGAATACATCAAATATATAAACACGTGACAATTTTTAACTTGTTCGTGTATTTAGAATGCCACATTTTATTTTCTAAAAGATGAAAAATATTTTATGAATGCCGTAACGTTTGCACATGCCGAACACTGAAACCAAAATCCACGTTTTAGCTCTTCCCCAACCGAGAGGACGTGCTCGAATACTTATACGATCACAAGCTGGATATTTAAAATAAGAAACATAAACCAATAATTAAACTTACCGTTACACCAAACGAGTATCTCTTGAATTCAAGCAGAGGAGCTCTGTTTCCAACTTCAGTCACAAGCACTTGTTTACAGAAAACTGCAATAGGACATAGTGACGCACTCATTGGCTGTGCAGAGTATAATTAATGTTAAAAACTGAGGCTAATAAAATAGAGTTCAAACCCTAAGTTTGTGGGTAATGATTTCCTGACCGTGGTCCTCCGAACACTGACTATTCTCGTCATACCCTCGAAGTAGTATTTCTATAACCATTTTCAGTACCAGCACAACTCTGATAATAACCGGTCGCTTTTATTGCGCACAAAACAATTCGATCTCAAATATATTCCTGTCAAAACTCGGTTATTGAAAGCGATCCTAGCGAGTCATTGATAGCGCCGCTGAAAGAAAAACGTTAGAACCAATTCAAACACAGTGCGAATTTTAGATGGCGGTGACCTTTTGAAAGAAACCTCTCAAATTTAGAACCAGTGACGTTTCAATATTACATATTTGTTTTTTACTCGAAATTGAAACGGAAATATCATCACTTTTCTAAGTCAACAAATTAGTGACGCTTTTACGATCGATTATTTAGTTACATTTTGCTAAAAACCAAAAGTATAATTTAGTGCAAGTTGGTGCTACCTGCTATTCGCCATCCTCTTACACGATGAAGTGAACAAACGAACATTGTTTCCACTGCTAAGGTGAGTAACTAGTAACTACCCATATTGGAATACTGTTCCTTTTGAGTGTGGGTGATTTTAGTAAATATGTATGAAGCATGAGGTAATATGTAATAATATGTTTGTGTATAAAATATCAACAGTAATACATTTTTTGGGCAAGATCAAGTGTAATTATACCACAGAAAGGGTTTTGCGTAAGTCATAGCCACTATAGTTCATATGCAGAATTATATCGTGTTTGATTAATTTGTGGTGTTTAACGACGCACTGTTTTGACATCTGGCCATGCGGCACTGATCTAATGGCGTCGGTGAGTTAGTGGATGATGATGCGGATGATGATAAACCATAACCTAGCCTAGAAGGGAGGAGGGGAAACCTGGTGCCCGCAGGTAGCGTACTCTTGTCGAAGAGCACCAAGGGGACCACCGGCTTATCGTCCCTTCCCAAGTACGGTACAACGCGAACATCAGGAATTCTCATCAAATCCATGCTGTCGAGAGGTTGATAAGCAAGGTGAATGAAGTTGCTGTACTAACTTTCATCCCTCCAACCTCTCTCCCGAACAGAACTGGTCATGTGGTAGGTATCGTGTTTTCAAACGTATTATTTTCAATGAGCTTCCTTATAGGAAGCACGACGTCAGTGTAGGTATTTTCAGTTCGACTTTCGACTTTCGATCGCGTCTGATCGTTTGGGTGACTGCACAGACAGCGTATTGTGTGCTCCTCAAAGTTCGAGCTGATTTATGACTAGCTATTACCCCCCGTCCTCCCTCTCCACCCTTCGCCATGGAGTCAGTTGCTGGTGTTGTCAGCTCATGTTAGCATGGCCCTTGCAAGGGACGGCCGACTTAAGAAACTGCGCCCCTTCGCAGATATCTGCATGACTTATTGCACGTTGGTAACACCATGGCCCTCCAGAAAGGCTTATGCACTCTGCACTCAACACTCTTTAGGATCACATGATACACATGCTAGGTTACACAGTTCAAACCCGATGGAAATGACGTGCGAGTAACGCGACTAGAAGTAAAGATCTTGGTCAAAGATATGGGGGGGGGGGGAGGGGTATGTTCCCGAAAATTGTGGAATTGAAAATTAATGCCTATGTTATAGAGTCACTCCTTATTCTATAGTCATACCAAAAGATGTGAACTTTTTTGTTGTGTTTTGCGGTTACCGTAAGGCGTGTGATTAGTGTGTGACTAGTAGTGAGCTCAAGTTTTTTTGTTAATCTAACTCGGGTTATTGTTTGATTATTTACCAAATTGCGGTTTCTATTGATCCACCTAATGGAGATCGCTTATGATCAATAAACAACCCGGATGGTCCAAAACCATCACCAAACCGTTTCTCAGAATTCTTATAGAAGAGTTAACACGAAAAAATTTGAAAATTAATATTGCAAGGTAAAGTTCCCAATACAGGTTTTCACAAGTGGAGTTTTATCTGTTAGTGTACACAACAAATAACCCCTATGTGGGCATGAAGCAATGGATGGAGCAGTAACGGGCTGGGGCCGAGAACATGTGTCAGCCTAAGGGGTGGAGGTGGTGCCGTGGATGGGTGGGTGGGTGGGTGGGTGGGTGGGGTTGAGGGAGGGGGGGGGGGGGGGGGAGCATCGACCTAAATTGCAAAATCAGCCCGCGAATTCTTTTTCCATTGAAGAGAATTCCGAATGTGTAATAGGATTTTAATCTGTCATAATATTGTGGCCATGTTCCCGGCAATCTGTCGCATGTTTAAATAACGTCACAGATGCATTGCTACATTATACACAACCCTTATTAACACTAATGGACAATTAATTACTCCAAAATTTGAATTAACTTGCATAGAAAAACAGTTAGTTCCTTATTTACATTGTAATTATCGCTGAAACTGATTTGCATAATGGGAAATAACACCCTGGCATATTGCGTGTGATGAGCCTAACACTGCACAGGGAATTTAAATCCTTGATGCGCGCCATGAATCTGTTACCATCAGCCTAAACTCAAAAGTATGATTAGCTGTGCTCAAAATCAAAATGTCGTTCTCAATTCAAATCAAAGCAACCGCTATCTTTTCGGTGAAAATATCATCGTGCGTGTTTTTCAGTTTAGGAGAAAGAGAGACAATAGAATGACTTTGTCGGCTAACTCGTAACAGGCTGTTGGAAAGAGCAACAAAGAGCTTCATATTATATTAAGAAAAAAAAAACATCTTGACGCCTTTCTCGGTTTCACAGTTGAGTTGATTTTTTGGATGAGAAAAAGTTTCGAGTTTGGATGCTCTTCCTTGTAGCGTCTTCGTCTCCATAGCGACCGCGTTGTCGTCGCCGTCGCCCACTAATGACAATCATATGCAAATCATTGAAGACTCTATTTTCTAATGATGATCATTAACTATGGCTAATCTCAGGCAACTCCCATAAACATTCCGCCTGGCTTCTTATCTACGTTTCGGAAGTGCGAGTCGCCAGCAGAAAGGGATGCTGAAGTAAGGAGGTGAATGCGCGCAGTGATTGTGTGTGGGTGAAGGGAAAGGGAACGGGGAGTTGTACCAAAACCAAACGACTACTGGGAGTACTGCATGTGGCATTTTAGAATAGTGTTGCGTACCTATCTATCAAAGAACATCAAAATCTACTTTTGAATTCCCCATTCGGTTTGTTATCAGGTACATTTTAATTGTAGTATAGGTATACCTAATAATTACCTTCGAATGAATAGTGTGGTTTATAGGCACGTCAACCTTTTGGTCATTTTGCGCCATAATTACCTTCCCAATCGTAATGTCAATAACAACTAAATACAGATGAATAATTTGCCTAGCGATACCGTCTAATTTTAAATGGATAGTTTTTGTGGGGAACGGATGTAAACATTTGAATGAGTGTAGCAAGGGTGACAGGTATTTCAATTTTCTTTTTACAGTTACAGAGCAAAGAATCGATTTATTTCTTGTCTTGACTCTTTATTTTTGTCCGCGTTTATTCAATAAATTATCAATCTGTATCTAGATGTGATATAAGCCTCTACAATTGTACCTAATTATAGATAATATATACTGATACAGTATCTAGGTTCAAGTCAGTATCATCGGATACAATATATCTGGAGACTTTTCAACTCACAGAACTGGCTTTAAGAAACAAAACTCCTGGCTGGCACTTCTTCGCTGAAAAAAGTCAGTGCTGCTCGCAAATTCTCTCTAATTCCGGTTCAATGCGACCCAATCTCTGAACTTGCATACTTGTGCATTGACCACTGGTCTGCAAACAAATCCTCCTAGTGAATCAATTCCAGACTTAATTCATTATTTGACTTGGCTGACCACGTAACGCTCTACTTGACGCTACTCGACCGGCTAACGTTCCGTTTTGTTTTCGATGAATTAATTGTCCGTGTAAAAGGAATAATTTCCTATTTTAATGCATGTTTTCTCGATATGGGATGCTAGCTCAATGCTACGTTGCTGTTAGAAGGTCGCACAATGAATAAAGTGTGTAACGTGTAGACGCATTGAAATTGAACAGTGCTGGGTTTAAGGCAAAAGGGGCGGCTCGTGTTGGCTCAAGTGTTACTGTGTCACATCCACCGACTTCAAGTGGTTCCCGATGTCTTCGACTAACTGTGACTTGTGGTCATAGAATGTGAATGCCGATTAAACGCGACTTGCCAGTGAGGGTGTTAAATTGCATAGCACTTAAGGGAGGTTTCTTTATGGCCGATTTTCTTTAGGTTTTGGTCTTGAATTGCTACTAAAGGGACGAATCAATGGAGATGATACAGTCATTCAGCGAAGATTGAACAAAGTTTCGCGAGCAGCAGCAAGAACCGTACAAAAGAAGACAAACAAACTTTTGGAAACAAATTCAAACTTTTAAAGCGAAACAAATCAACACTTCTGGTGATGGTGAAAGGAGATAATATGTTTATATAAATTCGTATCTTTCGGGAATATGGGCACTGGGCAGTCTGTAAATGCAATCTTGCCGGCTTGTTCCCACGGGACATTTCTACAAGGAAAACATACGAATTATGGATCATCAGTCAGCTGGCCTACGCGGTATGTTTCAGTTACCATCTGAACCAAATTTCTTGTAATTTACATAAAATCTGCATTTTAAGTATAGTAATTATTCTTCTAGAAGCGATAATTCAATAAACGGTGTCCATTAATCAAAAGCTTCGATATTTGCATATTCTACAGTTAAACTGGCTTTATCTTCTAAAGATCTTAAATCATCTTTGATCATTTACAAGTTTAAGGCTGTGGCTCGTAGTTTTAGAACTTTAGGTTGGCCGTAAGACGAGACGATACAATTAAAGTTATCTTAGGAATGTTCCGAAATGCATAAGAAACAATAGAAGTGCCTTTGGTATTCCAATGTGTTTCTTACCCATGAGTTTATAGCGAAATTAATGCGGCCTATGCCCTCACGACAGGCAGCACACAGTAGGCTCACTTCTCTGCATTGCTGGAGCTCTCTCGGCCGAACCCAACATAGACCAGGGTAACACAGGGTAAACCAGCGCAACCCAGCGCAACCCAGAGCAACCCAGCGCACCCAATATCCAAAATTTCGCTAAAAACTTTGCGAAATAATGTGTATCGGGTAGAAAGGTGCAAATAGGCTATGTGTCACTTTTGTTCATTCCATATCACGTACGAATGTATTTGGCCCAACCAGTGAATGCAATGCTGTGAGAACAGTTTCATTGCCAAAATCTTCTAGTGCGGTTACTCCTCAGTAGATAATTTACTGGCCTTAATAAAGGGGTGCCCGCGATGCGACACGAGTCGGGACCATGCACCGTCGACGTCTCATAGACTTGGAACTCGCCTTGGAACATCGGCACTTGGGGTGGTGTATGCTTAGTGGAGGGTGGGGGGAGGGGGGGATGGAAAATAGCAATGAAAAGAATATTGTATTATTATGATGTAAGATGATAGAATTCACGAGTTGGCCTCCTCTAGTCACCCAAGCATTATGAATCGTTGTGTGCTACGAAACAAAGACAGTTATTTTGACATAATTTTCGTGCGCCACTTTATTATTCTCTCCCTCTCTTTAATAATCTGCAATCCGAATTAAGCGAAACCATTCGCTTGTATTACTATTACAACGTTATTACAATAAAGAGAAATACATATAATAAGCTAATTGCAAAGTTTTCCTTCACATTAGTAAATTTAACTGGAATTGCCATTTGTGTTACCATTCCAGAACTTAGTTGTTTTTGCCGCGAGTTTCGTTCTAGTCTCGTGTAGAAAGAAGTTTACCAGTCATGGCACGGCAAGGCACTGGGCAACACGAGAATGAGATGGCATTGTCGACCTCGTGTGAGATGTTGGATGCTAGATGCGGAATCTTGCCCGATGCCCGCGAATGAATTGTCCAACAATTTGCTGTGGTCACTTCCGAGGGGTTGGCCCAGAACTAATAATTCACACGGAAACCCGCAAATCATCGTAATGCCCTATCTAGGATACTCTTGAGATATATCATCTATTTTCTAACTGTTATAGGTGCAGGCCTGTGAGTTGAGTGCCAGCACGAGCGTGTGTTGGTCGCCGATCTACTATCACACTACAGAGTACAGAATCAGATTCACCCCTGTTTTCTTGTGTACACCAATATTCAGATTAATTTTAGATTGAGATTTGTCGCTGTACACACAAATAATTGGAGCCCGCTCGTTTTTGCTCTTCCAGATATCCAGCTCGCTTGACCACTGCGTTAGTAGTTAGGTCCTTACATACATAATTTACCGATAATTTAATTTCATCAAGATAGAGCTTGGGGCGATGCAGACATAAATATATAGGTATCTGAATCTTGATCCTCGGATCCGAGATTGCTACAGTGGAAATTTGCTTCGAAATTAGATGAAATCGAGCAAATGTATTTTTCGGAAACGAATCCAAATGCTTATACCGCCGTAATAAAATACAGTAATGTTTTAATTGGCATACGTTTTAATTATTCATTTGTAAATATTATTTTATCCAGAATTATTAATGAGAGCCTCAAGCAAACTTGTATACGGTTCCACATCTGTGTACGATCTGTGCTCCAGTAAATTAAAATTCAGGGTAAAAATCATACTCCGTTATTAATATGAAGCGATATAAAACCGAGTTTTCTGTTCTCGATCCCGCTATTCCTATCCAATTCCCATATACACAGCAAGAACCTTTAGTTGATACGTCTAACGTAATAACATTGTCTAGTGAGATAGTATTTTGCGTCTTTACTTTCGTGACGCGGTATGTCACACTGCTTTCCTCGTCGGCAGGACCTCGGCAGGACCTCGGCAGGACCTCGGCAGGACCTCGAGTCGAGGTATAATTAAGAGTATCCCGCAATACTTAGGAACGTGATGCCTCATCCTCCGCTCCTTGTTGCCGGTCCCTTGTACCAATTACAAAGGGGTGTTTTCAACCCTACCCTTAGCCTTATCTCTCGCCGTGCTACGTTCTTTACCATGCGTTTCGTTCAGTTGTTTCATCTACCTTTCTTCACCCGCGGTAGCCCTCCCTCTCCCCCCGCCGCCCACCCGCCCTGCTGGCCGGCTCCCTCCTACTGAAATCTCGTTTAGTCCAGACTCGTAGATAGAGATGTGAAGGAGAGAGAGCGAGCGATGTTGATCCTTAATTACTTTCCCAATAAAATACCAAGTGCATACTGGTCATTGTTTCTGTGTGTAATCAACAGTACCGGCCTCCGGGCCTAGTGGTCGCCTCAAGTCGGATGAAATTTATTTTGGCTACCGCACCCACGACTCTGCCAGAAGGAAAGCAACCCCCCCCCACTCCCTCCCCCACCCTTCCTACGGCCCCAAACAACTCACCCCCAAACGGCCGAAAATTTGTCTCCGATGTAGATGTCACAATTTAGAACATTTCTTGTCTCTTGTTTAGGTAAAGAAACTTATTTTTCTTCGGAATGTAAATGTTCCATTCACTGAATGGTAGCCGAAAGAAAATTGATATTAATAACGATTTCTGTTTTATTTTGATGAGTCGAAAATATTTTTGGGAATGCTCCTTGTGTTACATATGCTCAGCATTTTTTGTAGATCGCTCTTTGTCTGTTTTGACAGTACGAATTAAGATAAAATAGTCGAAAACACTTTCTTTCCCCAGACTCTTGTTATGTGCAAAGAAATTTCTCACTTTCAACAAACGTGTCATAAGTCAGAACACATTTCTTTTTAGTTTTTGGCTAACGTCAGCTTGTATTCTTAACAATTCTGACATAAATCCAAATCTCGAAAATTGCCTTCAAATGAAACAAAGAATGATATAACAGCTTGTCAGCGAAGCAGCAACTGATGAAAGATGCTGCAGCTTCTTGGGTGTAGTTCATTACGCATGCGTCCGAGATGCGTTTGTGTCTTGTGATTACCCCCTGGATGGGTCTGAACATGTCACAACAAAGTCTGTCACAAGAATATGTCACAACAAAGTAACAACGAAGACAACACGGAAGTCGCGCCAAAGTCTAGCCACAACAAAATCGCCACAAAATCACAATTATATCACGTTGAAATCACAACAAAGTTACCAAGAAGTCACAACAAAGTCACAACAAAGTCACAAACAAAGTCACAAACAAAGGCATGGCAAAATCACCAAGAATATCACAGCGAAGTCAAAACAGCGTCGCATGCTCATAAAAGATATCGACTGTAAGTTTTTATAATTATCCGTGAGCGCTTCGCTTTTCACAAGGCGATTTTGCAGACATATTACCATATTACCATTCCATCATTAGGACTTAATACGTCTACGCAGGGAAGCATTGCAGACTGCTCTAGGCCTACGTTTAGCGACGGAAAATCTTGCGGTTACTTTATGCCCCAGTCTTCAGAAGCAGCGTCTTACCAGTTGACATCTTACGCACAATTTCAAATCTTTGATCAAGATGCTTTCAACTCCAACCTCCTCCCCAAAAGCATTTTAATACGATTACGGTCATTCCCTAAGATTTAAGTCTTTCTCAAGTTTCAATCTGACGTTATTTACCAAATATCGCAGTGACAAGTTTTTGCTCATTATACATTGCAACGGGTATTAGTCAATGGCGCTGTACGTTTCTTCGTTTCTTCTAAGCAGCAAACTGCAATAAAACAGTGCTCTGTTTTGGAGGACGATCGCTGCAAAAGTACGCCGACTTGGGCACAACCACAGAATTCAAGCGACAAGGAACTTAAAATTATGATAAATGTGCTCAAGGGAAGTTTCCGTTTCTAATAATCTTGTAATGTTTCATATATATATATATAAGACGTAATACTTTTCTGCGCGAGTGGATTTCGCTATCGACGATGCAAACCCCCATCTTCGCATCATCAATAACATGCAAGAAACACCTGCCCAGTAAAGCAAACACATTCACGATTTGTCGCGAGCGAAATCTATTACCTAAATAAAGTACCTATCTACTTATCGCTATTATCCAACATCAACATCTTGGCGCACATCTTCAACGGCTCTCGTTTTGATCTTGCCGCGTGCTCAGGGCTGATATTGCTCAACTGCCGCCTAGCGGTCGTTCTCCTGTTTGGCCCATGTGGTTAGGTTACGCCGACCATAGGGATGGGTACTATGCTTTGCAATGCAAATGAGACCCATGACATGTTAGGAAAAATGGATGCATAGAGATATGGGATACTTCCTACGTGTGCGTACGATATTCTCCTGTTGACTCAAATTCAGTTGCTTAAAAATATTTAATTTGATAGATATTTCAATAAGATAGGAATTTAACGTGAATTAATACATAATCTTATATTATACACATGTTAAATGTATGCTTCTTGAATTTTTAGTATTACTTTTAGTTAAAATGATGTATGAGCTTAAATTGGCTTCCAGATAGCATCTTCAATCGGTAGATATTCAAATATGAGATACCAATAAAGATGTCATAAATAATGTGCATCTTTAATTGTCCTGAAGCAATGATGGCAGCCTTGGATTTAATATCACAGCTCCTCCAGCAGGATGCTGTAGAGAAAACAAAACACACCCTACAATATGCAAGGTGTTTCCCGAGAAACTTATGACGATATCTCCAATCAAGTTCGTCTTACCGATAAGAAAAAAAGTTTAGTATCAATTTGCACTCTGCAGACAATGCACATACACGTTGCAACAGATCACCCCGATGCGTGTAGAATTCTTCTGGCAAGTTTCTCTGGTACAAACTTGGCACCCTCCGGGTCGTGCTCTGGTGTGGAGAATGGTCCACCCCTGGCTCGGATGTGCGCTAGGGAAACACGCGAGGGGGCAGGGGGCGCCGGGTACGGGGGGGGGGGGCTTGCCCACGTCTTCGCTAGGGGTGTTTCCTGGCGTCGCCGTCTTGGGCCCGACCAAGGGACGCCAGACGGCGACTTCCGACTTGCGATCAGCGATTTTCGGGCTGTGGCGGCGGCGTCGGCGCTTGGTGGAAGGGGGGGGGGGGGGGGGGGGGGGGGTGCCATCCGCCCCACAACGTCAACTCGGGACTCTTACAGGAACTAACGGAACTAACGGAACTTACAAGAGCTCGTGTCCCCATGCCGAGTCGGTGGCTTATTACAAACGTTTTATTATTCATTCGTTTCATTCGTGCCAATTTGAACGAATGCGACGAAATTTTGTTCTGTTGGCTTCTTTGATTTTACGCTACCGGGTGAGTTAAGAATGAAAAGGAGAAAGAAACTGACCGCTTTCTTAACTCCGTCAAGGTCTTCGTTTTCAGTAGATGACTATACGGAGATTAATTCAGAAGCCATTTGAAGATCTCAAAGATTGAAATCTTAACACGACTACGAATTATCTTGAAAAAAAAAATCTTACCTATAGGCGCCGTTTTGACTACAAAATACATTTCAACATACTTTATCATTACTAAATAATAATAACAATAATTATTTAAAGTATATTATAATGACAAGAAGTTATAATATGAAGTGCTTTTTACCCTTTAGGCGATTTTAATGCAGTATACTTACGATAGTCCGTGTCATTGGATCTTGCTTTGGCTCTTCTGATTGCTGTGCGATCTGTAATTCATTGTGGACAGTTATCTCAAGAAGTACTGCCAATGAATAGGTTGTACCTGATGATACCTGCTGTACCATCTAATTGCTTAGAGCCGAAGTCCAGGCTGTCGCCAGTTAGCCAGCGACGCGGAAACGTTCGTTTTTCACCAGGTAAACAAATTACAGAGCTAAATTATACATAAAAAGTTATTTACAAATGTATTGATATTATATTACTATATCTGCTGCAAATCTTATGCATGCAAAAAAGGATGGTCCCGCCCGCGTCAGACCCCGTCCACCATGTCGCACACAATACGGTAGCGGAGTGCCTTGTTGTGGATAAGCTACAGCAATACGCTGCGATTCTCGGTTTAACGAGAAAAGACTGTAAGATACCAGTGTAAATGGAGCATGCATTCTCGAAGGGTTGCAAGGGTGGGGGATAAGGGGAGGGGTGACAGAAATTGGGTTGGGGTCGAATCGGGAAGAGCGAGAGTATCCACTTCTTCGTCTCCTAATGTCTGCATATTATTTAGGGGTGGTTCGTTGGTCCAAGTTATGATAAAGTGCCTACATTTTGGCGATGGCTTGTTAGCAGAAAGACATTTTGTATAGCATGTACGATTGTAAAGTGACCAGTGGCCAGATTTGAAAGTTTTCTCCGTGCCAAAGCTAAGAGGGGTCAATTTAACATGATTACCCTGCGAGGCATAAGATTAAGGTCACAAAAACCGAGTGAGGCAAGTTGGCATGTAGAGTGGGCCACCCTCACCCACCCACCCCTTCCCCAACATCAGCCCACTAGTGGGCACGACACTGAAGTCATCCCACCAGGAGCATGGAAGCGGTTTGCTGGGCCCTGCGTATAGCTGTCCACTGCTCAGTGCCCGCGTCCATCCGATTGCTATGTTTGCTTACTTGGAGTTGTATGCACAACGTACTAACACATACTATTACACAGGATTGAGAGAGAACAGCTCTTGAATGAGAAACAATCTGTTGATCAAACAAACATGCTCTTTCGGCATCGAACAATTGATAACATATAAGAAAAAAATGTTAACAATAATAATAGGTAGTCAGTTCTATACAGATATGTAGTACCCCTGGGTAAATTAGCATGAGTGCGGCAAAGTATGTGTGAGTGTTTGTTTCTCAATATTTATCGTTAGCCCTCCAGGTTAGTAGAGATTGGCCCAAGTGAAGGGATGTCTGTGAAGGGTATTTAATCATCTGCTAATAGGAACAAAAAGTTTGGACAGACACTGTTTTAATGGTAGCAACGGGATGGGTGAGAGATTTCGAGTTCGGGTGTGTGGGAGGGGTGCGGGGTGGGAGTGAGGGTGAAGTGTAAAGGATAAGAGTGGTGTGAATTATAGAAGATTATAAATCAAAGTTAAGTGAAAGTCATCGGAATGGTCACCGATGTTATAATCTTATATGACTGAAATGCTGGCATGCCTTGGACTGGGCAGACCACTGCCCAGGCAAGGGACGGTGGCAGTCCAGAGACCAGAGGAAGGGTGATTACTGATTACTAATTGCACTTGAAATCGGGCTAGCTCGCGCTACCAAGACCTTCAATCTACTAACTACTAAGCGTCTCAAAGAGCAATCGATCTTACATTTGTTTCTGACAAACCATGCATCTCTATTCTGTGCGGGATATTGTATTACAAGTGTGTTTGTCTATAATACTGGCTGACCTAACTGCAGGGTGCTGGCCTTAAGCGATAATCGTCCTTAAAATGTGCTGCTTTCGGCGCTTCGAAAACCATGCTCTTGTCAGGGACGAATTCTTGGAGCGAATCAAAACATAATTTATCAATTGGGACAGGTGGCTTAGATATGCTAATACACCAGGCCGTAAAAGTACAGGAAATTAGGAATGGGTTACACTTTGATTTTCCCATATCAGCTACATCGATTGAGGAAAACTCATTACACATAGAAAAATCGGTTTAAAACGTTATTAATACGCGAAAGGAATGTTTTAAAATGAAATGCATAATTAAACATAGATAAACCATTTGATAGCAAACTTGCCAAAAACAATATCCTTGTAGTGATGTGAAAGGACAGGAAAACCTGGTCATCGCCTAGAAGACCCAAAACATTCCACCCTCTGAGGAACACTAGAATTTTGCTGGAAAATTCTCACCCCCACTGCGCGTCCTGCACCCCTCACTCGTGAAGATTCCGGATGAAAAGCAAAGATATCAACGTTGACCAATCCTTGGCCAATAACCAGGGGGTCACCTTAACGTTTCCTGAAAAATGTATGCCCGACATAATTGATGACCGGATCAAATCGTAGATTACCTGCGATCATTGGATAGGAATGCTTGCAATACTCCGCGATTGGAAAATTAAACAATGACAAACAAAAAAAACATTTGAAAACAAATGGGCAGGAGGGTCTATCTGTTTATAAGTCTCCTCGTACTATAACCAAATTGATTCGTTGGGCATTGATTTGGCCTTTTGGGCGGCGTGGTTATAAGGTCCTCAAGAGAACGGAATGGGGGACAACCCTTTTAATGGGCACGCCAGATAGTATGCAAGTATTGCGGTGAGGCTAGTCGAAGGTATATGGGATGCACCGAGTGTATGGTAAGTGATGGTTTGACCCGTTAGATAACCTTTCATTAATTATCTTATCTCGATTAATATTCACGGTGCGTGGTCAATACGAGTTAACCTCTCATTGAGCGATCTGTCCGAAAGAGGTTGCCTGCTCTTAGCCATCTACCATCTAGCTGCTTATATCTCTGGTCTCCTATAGCTTCTGTCCCGGCACGGCAAGCTACTCCACATCAGACAGATAGATTCAAATGTCGAACCGTTTATATACGTGATTGTGATAAACACGTCTGAAACAAGATAAAGTAACTCATTCGTTCTCATCCGAACATTCGGATTCCTATTAACAAGCTACCTATACTATGCCTCTCTACCTGTACCTACATTATTTCGATGTTTTATTGCTTTGGCTATAATATAATGACTTAATTTGTAATTTGATTTTCTGATTCCGTTTTCTTCTACTACACCCTTTACACCTGTCGCACTCTGATATAATGACATTTTAATCACACCGTGTGATAATTTATAGTGCAAGGTAATTTGGTGTTTTGATTTTTGTTTCTTTTTCGACTTTAGTGCGTTGTTTTCGACTTCGGATCCAACGCAAATTACCTGAACATATTTCTTTACAGCGCGCAAACCTAATCGATGAAATTGTGTCTATTACAAACGAAATCAAATCGTGAAATGCAATGCCGGGAATATGCACGTCTCACATTTGATATTCCGGTTTAGCACGAGTAGAAATTTTTGAAGTTTCTAAACAAGCTTAAGGGCGCATTCATGTTCATTGACTTGTTGGAGCAGAAAAATAGTTAATAAGCCAACATTAGGGCAATTCTTAGTTGCGCCAGTAGGTATTCCTTCGCTCGGGAAGTTAAATGATAAATTAATCGGCTAAGGGATGTTTTTTCTCTCTTCGAGCATGCTGTAGACACTCATCTTCGCCGACATTCTTGGATTACAAGGAGCAGCTCCTTGACAAATATACATACAGTGATATTAAAGGAAGGGTACACTTACCGGCGATAATTCACTGCTGTCTGCGAACCGTATTATTTATTATATGTTATTTTAATATGATGCGACGATGAAATTGTTGAGGTTTTGGTTTGCTCTGTTCCCGGCGCAGGGTGGGTTTGGGGGTGGAGGGGCGCCGGTGCTATCAACCTGCGGGTAAGGAGCAAGTAGCAATGTCTTAGCATCTCACAGTCTCACCGTCTCACCGTCTCACCGTCAGAGAGCCACGTCACGTTTTAAGAAGGCAAACTTTCGTGCAATGCGTAAAAACAGGTGCCTTAGAAAACTATACATTTACCCACCTACCTGTAACCTGTGCCTATATCTATCCACCTGCACAGCGCTTCTATTTAGTTTTAAACCACTTTCATTTGATAATTGTTATCACCTGCGCTGCGCTGGCCGTTTATTGGAATGCACGCTAAATCGTAATCGCTCACAAATTTGATACTTTTGTTGGTAATAATTGCTTACGATAATTAAATTACTCTAGCCTTCGCGTGGTAATTGGTTAATAGGTGTCTTATAATTGTTTCGATGTTGTGATAGTCGGTGGTGGCATTGTTTTGTTCATTCTTATGCGTGCCGCGGTGAAGGTTCAACTTCCATCAGCTTTTTTAAAACAACTTTAGTGCCAGAAAATGATTTATAGCTAAATTGCTTCTTTAGAGTTACTCATATTTTAGTTACCAGAACAACAATGCTTTTCTTATTGGTCGTCGCTAATGGGAGTAACTTTAAAAAAAGTACCTACCTTCTCCGTTGTATGTCAATAAATTATTTGCGAGGAATAAAATGGTTTCATTAATCCTCAGGTAATTATAAATGTAAATTTATCGGCTCATCAACCTGTTTTCGAGTAAAGTATATATCTAAGTGAAGTCTAGGTAGGTAGGACATAAGTAGTAAGGTGCTATGCGGTTAGGTGCAGTGCGTACGCCACCACTCGTCACCCTTAAGGCGATTAGCTGGCGCTAGAGAAATGGTGATTGATTCGATCAACAACCCAAGCAACGCACTTAATTTCAATGCTGCACTTCCAAACACACTTTACTCTTTTCAATTTACAGCTTGGCACTCGCGTCGCTCTGCAACAACGTAACCGAGCAGACCTGAACTCAATTGAGATTTAAAAACATCAACTCAATTAATATCACAAGAAAGTGGTAACCAGACCGCCGAATCAATTAGACCGAGTTCACGATCAAGATATGAACCTGTATATTATAGTATCTGGTCTTCGGGTGCTCATTTGCATGTGTAGCAGGAATGGGGCAACAAATCTCGAGCATGCAGCCGGACGCAGCACTCGTCCACGATTGCTTGTATGTGAAACTAATCTTTTAATTCGACCGTCAAATATTCGACTATTTTAATAATTAATTACTTACTCGGAATGTGCGCATCAATTTTTGGCACGTCTTAGCACGTCTTCTATCGCTCGCCCGTCTTCTCGAGTTACGACGTTAAAAAGTATTTTCATCCCCTGGTGGGACCGTTGGGAGTGTGGTGCGGTGAGAGAGCGGGAGGCAAGATGTACTCAATGCTAGACACGTCTGCTTAGCGGGTCAGCTGCTTGCTCGAAACTAAGGGGTAGTTTCTTGCCCACAAACCCACCCGCCCACCCGCCTTATAAATGTTATATTAATCCATAGAGACCATCCAGTTTCATATGCCGAAGAAAAACTAAAGCGTGAGTTTTTTTTAACTAGTTTTTAAGTTGTGTTGGCCACGCTTTTGATAAATACATACTTTGAATACCTAATGATGGAATACGTTAGATAGCTGGGCGGTGCATAGGAGGACCTATCACGAAAACGAATGTCTGCAGATTTAACATAGCGTAGCCAATGCGTCAGACGTTAACGTGAATGCTGCAATTACACACTTGGAATAATAATAATAGTAATATTAATAACAATATTAATAATAAGATACATCATTATGTTAGGACCAAGTGATGGAAACTGATCAAAATTTTAATTAGTCTTAATTTATGTATTTCATCGGCGAGCATTCGCGAGCCGTCGTGTTCGCTATACTGTGTGGAGCCGCGAGACGTTCATAGTCTTGCGGTGAGGATGAGAGGACAGCGATGTCATCTCACGACCGAGCCTCATCAGCGACTGGGGCGAACGTGGTAAGAACCAAGAAGCCAAGGGGTTGAAAACCACCGACTTAGGCGACCTGCATTTCTCCCAGCGGATCTTAAGACTCGGTAACTTAAGTATGCTGACAAGATGCCACTCGGAACTCAGAAGATAATTTAATGACCCAAAAATAGCGGAGAAACATTTGCTAAGCGACCTGTGCGTTCAACCACTGAACCCATAATTAAGTATTATTTTTCTCAAATTCTATTTGTAAGCTTCCTAACGATGGGAAATAAGACGGATATTCTTCTTGTTGGTCACCACATCTCATAGGTGTTCCTTTTGCGATATTACATTTATTTAGATCGTATTGTAATATTGAAACCTGATCTGTTGCTGATCTTCTTCGATGATTGATTTGTGATGTTTTGATAACGGGCCCCGTGGCACTAGTCTAATAGCGTCAGTGAATGAGTGGGTGATAATGAGGATGATGATGCGCCGTACCTTTTAGTATTCAAGGGTAGTAGGGAAACTCGGTACCTTCCCGTAGCTCTGTCGAATAGTACCATAGGAACCACCGACTTAGCTCGAACATTATTTCTCCACTAAGCCATACTTTCGAGAGGTTGGCCAGCAAGACAGGCGAAGTTGTTGTGTACAACATCCTGGCCCGAACAGAGATGGTCATTAGAGTGATGGTCATCCATCCAAAACTTGATCCAGCGGAGTATTGCTTAACTTCAACGATCTCACGAGAACTGATGTTTCGAATACGCCTAACCGTTCGGCGGATCTTCTTCTAATCCAGGAAACAGGAGAATAATCTTGTGGATCTTGTGAACCTTCCACACTGCAAGAAATATGGGAGGAAAATTATACTTTGTTGCCAACCTTCCGCACATCAGTGCAAGGGTTTGTATCAATGATCTAGTCCTGTGAGTAAATAACTTTTATAATCGACGAACTCTAGGCGTTGATTTTGACTAGCATGTGACATTAAGAGAGTAGCGAGCACTCAAGCAATTGTACATTCTACATGAAAACCCAGGTTACAACTGGATCAAAGATTTGTTTCCCCAATTTGTTTTCAGAATTGCTTTGATCGTTCTTATGATAAAGAGTGTATAAAGAGTGGGTGGGATGGTGGGATGGTGGGGTGAGGTAGGCCCCAACCCCAAGGGTACTTTCAACTGGATAGTTGCCGTATGTAGAATGAATAGTGGCTATTGATCGCTGAGCAGTGTTCAAATGGTTGCTTAACACAACCAGTAACTTGATCACTTAAGGAAATATGCTAGATTATGTTTGTAATGAGTGATGACTACCCTAAAGTACATCTCATGCCAGGAGCCGGACGTGCCTCTTGTAATAAAGAGCTGCTTTCATATGAATTCGAATACGGGACGGGACCCGACCGATGGGTGTCTTGACTTGATACACACTTTTACGAGTGCATGGTTCTAGTGGTGATGTATTTGAATTACTTTTCATCGCGAATTGTTACGCTGACGGTCAAACTCGAAATGGGATCACGTGATTATTGCGTACATCTTGTCATGGAACGCACTTGAAATGACAGCACAAATATGCCCCTTGTATAATGTAGAGTACAGTACAAAACAGAAATAAAAATTAAAAATAGATAACAAAAAATTAATAGCATCCTTTTCCATCACTTACATGTGTTACCACCACTCTAACACAAAAAGATAAGCTTTCCAAGTATAGGCTGTTAAAGAAGTACGAGTCCCATCGTCTTTTAAATGCATTGGATCTGGTAATTCGTAGGATGCGGAATGAAAGATTGGACGTTCCCTACTCGAATGCCTAAAGTCTAAGTCACCCTTCAATGTCAACATCAACAATACCACAAAGTCTAAGAAGTCATTGGGTTATTTTCTTGACATGCCAAGGGTTATATTGGTTAATTTATTATTTCGATTCGAAAATTGCGATCAGTTGGAGCTATTTTTATTAAAAGTGATATCAATGCATTATTGTGTACCGCGGTCTACCACTAAATCGAACGTTATTCTCATTCTCATTGGATTTATATAAATCTTGTTGAAAGGAACGTGTGTTTTTTTCTGCAACTCTTTAGCAATAAATCCATCCTCCTTCCAGTTTTCATCTCCATTCATGTGGCCAACGAAATTAATCGGGAAACTGAAATATGTAATCAATAGTGGGTATACATTTTCCAGAGCTGTATTCTCAAGTGCTCAATTGGCAATTGATGTAGCCGTCACTGTGTGCCGACCTATTTACCAGGGGGTTGGAGTACATAAAAACGGTGACCAACTTGAAAGGTAGCTCAAAATTCATGTGATATGAAATTGTCATGTTTTTTTTCCAAGCTTCCTACTGGTTCTGTCCAGCACTCTAAACAAAGACGATTTTATTAACGTGTAAGTTTAAATTATGAAATGGAAATCAAAGTCACCAACAGTTCGTTTTTTTTCATCACAATTTCTATGCGAAAGGGGATTTTTAATAAATTCCTACAGTGTTTTATTTATCCTTTTAAATGTTTGTCGTGCGGTATCATTTTTCCGAGCTTTTTTCCGCATGTCGCTAATATCGAATGAAACTCTTTTGTTTGCGGGACCGTACATATAGCGGCACGATTCACATGGTGACTCGGGACTACTGCGATATCGCACGCCATGAGGAGTTCCACCGAATGCTCCTTGTTCAAACATCGTCTCTCAGTACACCGATGCTGCCCCCAACCCACCCAACCACCCCCATCCACCCCATCCACTCGCTCTAGATGCTCGAATGAAATAATAAATCCCGCGATGCATCAAAGCACAATGCCCTGTTCTTGTCAAAAGACACCGGTTCTAACTCAACCCTTTGATTGAATTCATTGCTGCAATATCGTTAATTTTAATTTGAAAATATTCTCTCATAAAGTGTACCTCAAAAACGCAGGTACAAGAGTTCTAACAATAGGTCTTTGTTCACGCAATTTTCAGAAGTCAATATTTACCTCTGAAACATGTTAGCTGTCAAATTTGATTGATTGGGCTTCGTTGTCAAATGTATTGCATTGCATCGCAATTATATTTCTAGTGTAAGAGACGGGAAGGGGTGAAGGTAGGTATGTGAGTCGGCAACATAGCTTAGATGGTCGAGTCGCTTGGGGTTGAAATGTTGACACCTAGTGGGATATACACTAATCGAACAAAGCCGCTTCTAATTGCCAATTGAAAACATTACAACCAACGCACCTGAGTTTTTGGGACATATCGTACCAGCTAAATTGTTGAATTAGTTTATGGTCCTAGTATAGAAGAAAATTTATCTGGAACACATGGTGTCATATTAGTCATTATATGTGATCTGTTGAAGAGCATTAAACAGCTGTTTGTAGATTAAGAAAGGCTTGATATTCCCACGCCTCCCACTGGCTTCTAGCTGGTTGTTTTACTCACACATTGAGCTAAGTATCATGCATGTGCAGTAGCTAGCAATGCGTGGATGCGGCAACGCGTTGCGTAGATGTCACATGTGGCCAAGCTGAGCCAAGAGGCCCAGATATGCAAGGAGCGAAGCAAGGAGCCAAACAAGTAGCTAAGTAGCCAAAGAGCCGGCCGACATCCATATGAGCTGAAAAGTGACAAATGTCATCTACCCGTGGGCCCGAATAGTTAACTGAGGACCCACAAGACAAGGTGTTGTTATATTGATACATATTGGTGTATTGATATACAAATGTTATTACTCTGGATAATGACAGAGAATGCACGTACTGGACCCATTCGTTTTGCTGTAGGTAACACGAGGAAATCAATTTTAAAAGTAGATGAGAGGAAAATTATGAACATCACTCTATTAATTAGAAGTATATCTGATGAGCTGACGTGCTGTACAGTTGTGCTCTAGTTCTGAGATGTTTGGGGCCCTAAACAGGGCCTAAAACCTGACGTTTCGGCGAGGCTTGCCATCTTTAAAAAATGTAGCACGTCAAATCATCAAACCACGGCTTTGAAAGCCATAACGCAACCAGAATTAATTCTGTTAATACATTTTTTAATTAGTGGTTGCTATACTGCACTTGATCGGTAATGTGTGCGAGTGTGTTTATAGAACTACGAGTCTCGGAGTTTAGGCAGGGAGTGGAGACTCTAGGCCTAGGTGTATATATAGTCGCTGAGAGAAGGGTGCATTGCTGAAGACCCTTTCTTCATTCGTTTGCTTTCTGCTACGTTCTGTAATTAACGGAAAGTATCTCAAGAATGTCTTTACTCATTTTCTAAACTCATTACACTAATTGCAATGTAATTAGATTCAAACCAAACAACCCTTTAAATAATTAGGGTGAATATTTGTGCATGTCTTTTTTCTGGTGGAATTATTTTGCTTGGCTACGTGTTTCACTTGTTTCACCGCAGAATATCCAGAAGTCACTCGGAATCTTAGAGTGTTGTATATTTGCTGTAATATTTCCAAAAATGCTGTAGGAAGTTCGTTCGTGCCAAATAATTAGAAAAAAACTAACAAAAAACGATATCAGCAATATAATTATCTCTTTTCTGCGTTAACTACACTTAACAAACAATTTAAACATTTCCACAATTTTTCCGCTCCATGAACCTAAACTCTGCCATGTCCTAAGCGGGTCATGGACTGCCAGTAATTTGATAAATCATTGACAAATGCCAGTCGTGATTGGCCATTAGCCCGTATTGTAGGCGTGAGTAGCGTTCCTTTGCTGCATAATCAAGAGTCGGTTAAAGCTACGGTTGGCGGACACTTTTGTGTGACATGTTTCAACTTCCTTCAGTCCGTGCTCACGACAAAATCAAGACGGAAAATGCCGAGTGTCACGCACATAGCAGCCCCAGCACTGTCGAAGCCGTTCATCAAGTGGCTTTTCCGTTTGTATGAAATGTCGTGACAGAAATGTGCGATGCCAAATGTGTTTTGAAATTATTATTTGCCAGGCGTTTTATTTGTTGGCGATAATAAATTCGTATTAAATATCACATTTAAGCCGCCTTCGCACCTTGCCACATTTGGTAAACCAGGTGTCTTTTTCCTTGAGGGGTAATATTTAAGTGTTGTTGAGTCTTTAAGGGTGCATTTAATGTAAATCTAAAGCTACCCTAGTTCGAAGGAGAAACCTTATAGATCAAGCTGCAGCGAGAAAACAGCCCCTCCGGCCCGTTTTTTTTTGTGCGTGCACTGTGTGTGAGCATTTCCCCAAATGAGATATATTACGTGTTAAGTTGTTCATCCCCTAACCTTTTTGATCAATTAGTTCGATGTGATTGATTCGTTGCTGGTATACCAGGTTTCGCGTGGTGTATCTGTATACTTTCACTCTTATGCCTTGGTGATCAAATAGGAGCACATTCTTAACCTACAGATTCTTGCTTGTTTGTGATGCTTTTTTTTGCTCGTTTTTATTTTCACCTAATTTCGGTCACACACACTCACATATATATAGCATAAGCGTAATATATTATTATATAGTGATTTAGAAAGTATGCGTATACCTACAGCTACAAATCTGTATGGGCAGGAAAACATCTGCAATAGATTCGGCAGCAGATGACTATTCTTAAGCTCATGGCACCTGATATCGTTTAAATTACACAAGATGCTTGTAAATCGTCTAGACTCTTTTATTATCCTTAAAAGCCTACACAATTCGGAAAGTCTGCTAGAGAAATTAATCAATCCACGCTTCAAACGAATAATTGACCAGCAACACCTGAAAGTTGAAATCCAGTCCGACAAGCACACTGCCTATTTCACCCTTTTCTTTAACGTGTGATCTTGTTTCTTTAAACCTAACCTCTCCCCTTGTGTGTTGCTACATTAAAATTATTAATTTGAAAAGGATACCCTGTTTGTTTGGTTTCAACCCCCTTGTTAAAAGTGATAGATTTTAATTGCAGTATAGGCGATAAAGAATTTTGTTTCCAAAGCTACAATTAACACATCACTATCAGCTACTCACAACTGCTCAGGTGAATCTAGCACGCTTCAAAGAAATGCCTATAAACACATTTATAAGATAACTGCTATATCTAGATGATCTGCCACTATCTTCTGCTTCTTGTTGCATAAAATTCTCATATGTTTGAAATTTTAGGCACAGGTTTGATGGCCTGACCCAGCAACTCAGCTTGGCCTCTGCCACGAAAGGTGTTAAAACACAAATTAGTCATGGGAATCACGTATTCATATCGTTAACTCATCAGAAAAATATCTCCTCATCATGCTGGATTGCAATGGGTGTAGTGTTTGGTACTACCTAAGTTACCACCTAACCTACCACTACCACCTTTTCATGTGGCGGCGAAATCGCCTTGATAATTGCTAGTCGAATGGGTAAATGAAACTCTGTGCTGTTTCATGATAATTAGATTTGATCATTTGAATATGCTTTCACATATCAAATGCCGAGACAATGGTTCCGTATAGTGTGTAGTTTCAATTAAAAATAGTAATCAGTGACGTGTTTGAAAATTAATTGGCTCCCAGACGAACGTCATCGAGATACAACTGCTTCATCGTGGTGGGATGCGCACCAGTCCCAATCGAGTGATTGCTTGCTCCATCATTAGTCTAGCCCATGGACTGCTTGCCCATGGAGTCTAGCCCACGGAGTCTAGCCCATGGAGTCCAGCCCATTATATACCTTCTCATCTCCTCGCTGATTGTAGCACCTTAGAGATGGAAAACTGAAGTGATTCGGGAACTGCACTTGCACTTACGACTGTCCATTTTCCTTAGCAGCAATATTCCTTGGCAGCGGATCTGTAGAACTATTCTGCCAGCCAGCCGATGCTGGGATTACTGTGATCAATCCTTGTAGATGTCTCCGTATAGATTTTGAGCGATTCTTTCATTTCGGCTAAAAGCCCTACAGTCAGGTTCTTTCCTTTATTCCATTGTCGCGCATTCACAATGTCACTAAATAAGATTAGCGTAAGTGAGGTGATTTCTCAGTTTACGGGTTCTTCGGAAAAACACTCGAATACTCGCGCGAGATGATCATGGGAGCTTAACAATTTTTTCTTTCTCGAAATGGTTTGGCGTGCATAAAATGATTTCTCATAGTTTTAGTTTTTCTTTGACATGCCACGCGATAAACGTCCATCTCAGACTGTCGATGGCGTATCGTAAATTGATTTTCTCTTCTGTCTTAAATTCCGGTACCTGCACAGAAAATCAAACGCGATCCGACTCTTCCACCCATCGCAGGTCGTTAATTAATTAATTTTCCTAATGGCCGCTAAAAATCCAGTTTGTATCCAGTCTCCAGTCTGAATTATTATCGTCATTACCTACTGCATGCGCTAAGAATGGCGCTTCCAGTTCCAGCCGCGCGGTGAAACCCTATTCGCTGGAGGAATCTCTCTGCAACGACCCCCGACCCCTACCCCCGATGATGGCATTGCATCGAGACAGGTCCACAGTTCACAGGATGCGAAAGTATTAATATAAAAGGAGTACAAAGAACCAGTAGCCGAAAAACTCCGTGGCAAATTGGTGAAACAAGATGGGAAGTCATTTTTTCCCTTAGATCTTCGAAGATGGCTTCTAACAAAAGTGGATGAACGTAATTTGTCTGTTTGGTGGGCTGTCGACGAGGATACGAGCGACACCACTCTTCATGCAGCTAGATCGCAGAGCCAGCTCCTGCTCAGCGTCCTGCGCAGCATCCTGCAATTGTTTGCGCACACTGCATTGTTACCAATGGCTTAATCGGCTGACTTCCATGCTGCCGCAGCACTGCCATCAATTACGCGGATCGAGCCGCTTTGGGGGGCGCCTGTATAGCCTCCTTCACCGCTCCTAATCAGCAGACAAAAGTTTTAATAGTCGATTAAATAACTCAGCAGTATGGTAAATCAATTGATTGACTGCTAAGTGAATGGCTGGCCGGCGCTTGTTGTCGCGGCAATTGCTGTCGTCTCGGTGTTCACCGGCCGCCACTGTCTTCCCGACTAGAATCGTTTCGCTACAAAGACAAACAAAAATCGAGCGGCTCGATCATTTGTCATTTTAGACAATCAAATGTATAACAAAAGCCATTTGATTTGATTGTTGATTTCATTTGGATGACGATTAGCGGCATGTATTCGGATAATAATAGATTTTTCCACCGCAGACGCCTAAATGAACTCTCAATGCAGTTGAATCAGTAGAGGGTTATTATATAAAATAGCACAAATAGCCTAATAGCAGACATGCCGCTAAACCCCACAACAATAATAATAAAAAGAATATGCATACCTATAACCTAACCAGTAAAGCTCTCCATTTGCGACACGAGACCATATCAAGATGCTGTCACGGGCCATGCCCACTCATTAAATGAACAAATTTTCGAGTACTGCCTTAGTGAGTACTAAGCACAGGAGGTATGATCGGTAGTCACTTACCCGTACGTGCTTGCCTATCACAGCAACATGACCATGCAGCGTTCAGCGTTCATCGCTGAACGCCGTGCGGTGAGCGTTAAGCGTTCACCGCCAAATTACCTCCTGTAGCGAGCTAGCTATTTATTAGCTCGCATGGACACCTTTCAATCACCGGAAATTACCTTATTACATCATTATACTATTATACATACGATACGAGTTGAGCAACTATCGCGATGCACTATATAATTATTTCGTAATGTGGAATAATGGCAGAAAGACAAGCTGCATGCAGAAAATGCATTTAAAAGCAAATCATAATTAATAATGCGGTTTGTACTGCGTTATTTTGCATGTCCCGTGTTTTCGGAAGCCAGACTGCGTTTTCGAGCAGAGATAAGGAGCACTTAACTCTGTATGGTGTGCGTCCTGTACCCATCGGAATGGAAAATCTACTTGTCGAAAGATTACCAAGCGAAGTTAGCCGGGAAGGAAAGCAAATTGGGCGAGTCCTCTTCTCAGTGTTCTTCTGTCACATGCCATCCCCATCTTTCCTCGTCATCTTCTCACCCATTTCCTTTATTTGCCGGCCTTGCCTCTCACTCTTCCATTCACTCGTGACTCGACACTCATCCAACAATTGTTCGTAAGAGTCAGAACTCACGAACAGTCAAAACAGAATTTGCAAACTACTTCGGGGTTTTATTAATGAACTGTACGCCTTTTTTCTTTAGCTTAGCTAATTTTCCCTCCTTTTCAATGTTGTCACTGTGACTGAAATTAATGGCACCTCCTCTGCAGTTCGCACGATTCGATGAAGATTCTGAAGATGTTGAAGATGGTGAGTTTTCCGATCTGAAGGTTGATATCAAGTTAGGGACGCATCGACCATAAAACCTTTCTTGTGTAATCCGTAATGATCCCTTCCTACAAAGTTTTCCAGTCTTCATCTTTAAATGTCGCCAACCCGAAATCCGCCCTCAACTGTCTTTAATTCGCAGTTATAAATGATGGTAAAACTTACTTGATTTTTTTCCTACATTCTAATGCTTCTAGAAACCTCCTCTTCCTCTGTATCCTGCTTGAACAGCAAGCGTCTCTTTATTTTCTCACCGTATGGGTGGGAAAAGGGGGAGGTGGAAGGGGGCGCACCCCACTGCAGCTCAACGAATGCAGTGGGGAGATGTTTGGCTTGCCCATCTATCAATAGATGTCAAATGCTATCAGATTCAGATACAATTACATTAGAAACAAACTTTGCAGCTTTGCACGACACCTTTCCCGTGTATTTGACGTCTTTGGGGAAGATGTTATTCCGGGATCAACTAAGCTAATCAAATCACTAAGAATTTAAACTAATTTAGAACTAATTTAAATGCCCACAGCATGCTGGAGATTGGTAAGGTACGGTACCTTCAACACCAAGCCAAGTTCTCGCATCTTGCTGGTCATCTTTGTCCATGGCCTACTCATTCTTACCATCGTACCAATTATAATTGAACTATCGAACGCGTTGATTAAGATAACGAATTGCAATTTTTCGAGGTGATTTTCAATCAGTCCAGATTAATACCAACTCGAAGCCGTCAATTTTTCCATTCAATTAGATTCAGATAATGTCTTTTATTTTCATTCCTTGCGTTTAATTAAGATAGAAGAGTCGAGCTCAGAGTTCCTTCCAAACCTCACGGACACTGAACTTATTTATTCTGAGACAATGCCATCATTGAACGCGAGCGTACACTGATTATTATTAAAATTGAACCTGAAGTGTTTTTGCTTTATCATTGTGCAAACATAATTTAACACGAAGATATTTAATTTATATATTTTTTTATATATGTACAAATTATAATATGGCTCTAAAGCTTTATTTTATTTGTGATGGCCTATTTGTAAGCGGTAGCGGAGGTCTTTTGTTTCATCTTGGCTCACTCAACATTATCATTATATATTGTGACGTCACTAGCCATATAGTATCCATTAGTAGTTGACGCTTCTTCTGAGCAGATGAGGCCCGCTGGCTCCATTCAGCATCGTCCAAATGACACAGCAGCAGCAGCAGCTTAGCTACATCCCCGTGTGGTGCTATAGTCCTGTGTGGTGTAATCCATGTAAGTGTCCAGTCGTGGGTAAGTGCTCGGGTCTGAAGTAAGTCCTCAGCTGTGAGTAAGTTCCCCAACTCTGGAGTAAGTTCCCAGTAATAAATAAGTGTGCGGCTCTAGAGTAAGGTCCTGGTGACAACGCCTCCGAGAATCCCTTGCACTTACATTTAATACTTGGGATACATTTCATCCATGGAAGTAACATGTTTGCTTCCTAAGACAAGCTAACGGTCCCAGATTTGTCTGTCTAGCGCACAATAAAGTGATCCGATTTTTCAAAAATAGTCCGACATCTTTTTATTCGGGGATTTCACCTTTTTTGTTACAAATTTCCTACCATTTTGTAAGATTAGTAGAATTCTTCTAATGCTTGTAAAAACCTTTTCGTATGTAACTAATGATTCACTATCACTAATAGGTTTACGCTAAAATATTCGGGGACATAAGGCGCACAAAAAGGGGTGTCTCTTGTGTACTTTGTGTAGATGTTGTTGTGCTCCTTCTCGACTCTAGCGCTCCCTGCTCCGTGAGACCTGGGATAGGGACCGCGATAGGGAACGGGAATGGGAATGGAGACGAGAGACAGAATTGTCCCCAACGAACGTAGGAAAACTTCTTCAATCGTGAGTTTGCTGCAATAAGAATTACCGTGGTAAAAGCTAGTACGATATCATTATTTCTCGTTGGGCTGATGAGACCGTAATGAGTGAAGGACATTTTAATCCCAGCAGTGAATTAATTAATAAATTAAGATGACACTTTTAGATTAACCCAGCACTAATTTCAACTGTGTTAGTTCAACTTAAAACCATAATTGCTTCGATCATTATCAGTAATAAAATTAATGGTTATGGCTGGAAACGTTAGGTTATACATCATCTTCTTTAAATGTCCTGACGTTTTGTTGCCGGCGACAACCGGCTCTTGATACATTTCTGCACTTCCCCAAGAAGGAAGTCCGTTGACATTGAAAAATCAAACAAATTTCCCGAAAGTAAGTTCATTTTATTAGCCTTTTAGTTCAATAACTTCTCCTGTCCTGCTTCTGGGAGGCTGGAGCTTTGGTGGGGGGCGGGGAATGGGAGTGGGAAAGGAACAAAAAAAAAAGAAAATTCGTTAGGCGATGTTATGTGTTATCCTCTTTCTTGGTCAAGTCTTGAAACTAAAAAAGTGCGGCAAAATTTAGATAGGCACATGCACTGCCATCAAGAATGATCACCTATTTGGAAATTAACCTCTCTAAAATAATGAACTAAAATTCGCGTGATGGTATAATTGTAGGTGAGACTATATTTCATGTCTTAGAATGTGGACCTAGTTCGGGCCAAAAGATGTTGCCCGGTGACCACATCAAGGAGTTATCGCAGTAGACTTGTAAAGGCCAATGCTTGCTTCAGCTCGCATTACATTCTCATCGTTAGGGGTAATTTTCGAGATTGTTGAAGTGCTAATCTTCATTTGATGATCATATTTTCTAGTAGCTTTTACGTGCACTGGCGAGCGCGAAATGTGCATTAACCCGCGGAAGGATTCGTACATCGCAGCCGCACTTCGCTCACTCTTTGCAGCATCCTGAAACGCTCCCGCCGTAGACTTCATCATCTCGATCTCATCATATCGCGTCATCTCTTATAGCCTGGCGCTGCTGCTCCTGGCGCCGCTAAAAAACAAACACTGCTCTTCGTAAAAAACATTTGGGCATCGCTCGGGGTGAACTGTGTCCACCCAACCTCTCAGATTGCGAGAAATCATATTTTAATAAAATCAACAAATTTTTGTGGTTACCCAAAAAATTTAAATCGTTTACGAGAGGAATCCATGAAGTGGCATCAGATTCCAGTAGGATACTCATGATAATGTCCAGACCATTTGCATAGGTAATGTATGATTATGGTCTATTCAAATGGCTGATCACTTAGAGATAAAATGTAGATAGTATCTTATTACAATCTCTCTTACGCATGGCCATTGATAGAGAGATTTCCTGCGACGCCTGACATCTCATTTGAATATGATAATCACAGTGTTTCCAGTATCTGCTGCTGCTGTTACTCCTGCTCTTGATGCTGAAATCTGCGGCGGTGGGAGGTCTAAGACAATTTAAGACAATCCAAGACAATCCCATCCACTTACTCATGCATGCACTTTTCACGAGAACCATTCGAATGCGAGTGCGTTTCCAAATTCCACAGTTTAACAATGTAATTCTACATGTAAACGTGGTCAATAGGATGTACCGCAGTCTGAACGTCATTAGTCAATGCATTTCAATACTGGTAAATAGGCATGTCGGACATCAGATGCGGTATCAGCTCATTTGCCAATGTATATGCGAGCTCCCACTCCCTCCACTCTTCATCTCCTAAGGTCCCGACTGCTACCTGTATTTGTAGATTGACAATACGTGAGTCGAGCAAGTATCTAACGCAGAACATAGTGGGCTGAGCATTGGGGAATTTGATTAGGTATTCGAAAGGTAGCTTGAAGGCTGGATGTAATATTTTCAAATCAATTAACGTACAGTTGCAGAGTCAAGTTGAAGAGCTAGTCAGGGCGTAGTCACCTGTAGGCCTTTCTTATTGCTTTCTCATTTCATTTACATTCGACTTCTGCATGTAATTGTCTTTTTTTTTTGCTTCCTTGGCAAAATCTGAACCGAGACAAGCGATTTTTTTTCAAACAGGGAAGAAAAGATGCTTTCATTTGACATTGGTTGTTTTATTGACGCCAAACTGCATTCTTTTGGATGCACATTTTGTCTTGTTTTAAGAGTCTTTCTCTGCACTTTTCACTAGATATTTCGTGAGACAGAGAAAAGTTCGAATTTGATGAAACGAAGCCGACCACCCATGCGCTTTTTTCAAATGCGGATAAACTACGACCAGCTGCGCGGCAGCACCGAACTGGACCGCTCGAAATCATAATTATACACCCCCAAAGTCAAATTAAAAAATACAATATTTCTGGAAACTCTTTTCGAACGTGAATATTATAGTGTTTACTCGGTAAATAATTAGGTGGTGGTGGAACTCAGTTAGTCCATACCTTACCATTATCAAAATAAGACGATCAAAATTCAAAGGTAACATCTTCATTCAAATCGTCTTAATTTTCGATCGTTTTTAACATAATTTAAATATAATTCTGTAGTAAAAAGCGTGTGCACGCGTGAGCAGTGTTCACTAAGAACGATCTTGGAAAACAAAGCGATGTTTCTTCTCTTGTCCTGCGGCCGAACCTGAGCAGCGATCTGCGCCGACATCACATGCCGCGTTCATCTAGTTCTAGATGCAGCTTCTAGTTTTGTCAAGCTCCTCGTGATTCATGATTCTCAATCAGATAAGTAACCAACAGGAACTTTTCTTCAAAGGAACCCTTTTAAGAATCTCATCCATGTCGCTGCCGTTCTAAGGAGGTAACTAAGAGAACATGACTTACCATCACCATAGGGATGATAATCGAAACGCATGAAAGCTAAGTTGCAGCTTATTATAATCTGATTAATTACAGGTTAATCTCAGTGCACTGCGTGCATCGCAAATCGATTCATTTCAGGTCATTCTCGCCACGGAGCTTTCGTAATTGGCCATCCTATTTACACGTCGTCATTATTATGTTGATGATTTTTTTGTTTTAATATACTGTCAAAAACAGGCAATGATGAGGGCGTCAGGGGCTGTTCGGGGGGTGGGAGGGGGGTGGCGGGCTAGCGGGGGCATGACAAATGACCATCATAACAACGTAGAACAAATAATGCGCCAATAAGCGAGGCAAAAACATGGCCATTCCAGTTCAGAAGTTCATAACTTTGGACGGCTTTAGTTTGCTTGCTAGCTGAAGGTGTAATACTCGCCCCGCCCCGCCTTCAAAACATCACCCATACACAAGCAGAACCCTTAAAATTGCAAGCTACCCCATTTTCGTCCTAATAATGTACTAAACTTTCTTAGCTAAGTTTCGCATACAACCGACAAGAGTTTCTTGCTGGTTGACGGTTGACGCGAATTGTGATAAAAAATAGCACCTTGCTTGGCAAGACATAGCCGGAAAGTCTGAGCGTAGAAACTAGAGCTTCAGCCAGTGCAGATATAACATACATTGATAATTATGCACACTCTTACACAAACACAATGCACATAAGGTACCGGCAGCAGACGACATCTGTATCTGAGATCACGTGCCGAGCTTTGAGTGCTATTGAATAACTTGCATCGGTACTGTATGTGGTGTCGATGTGAACCGCCCTGTCAGTCAGGTGTTCGACCGAGGCGAAGGCATGCAAATTTCAGCCAGGTTGGCGTCTGGAGGCGGTTTGCAGCTGGACAGCTGGAAGACCACAAAAGCTGCGCGAGGACTCCAAGAAAATCTGCTACTCTCTCCCCCCCCCCCCCCCCCCACCCCACGCCTTCGCCCTTAGAACATGATCGCAACGCAACTTTCCTTGTAGATCGGTAATTCTTATTGCTGTCGCTCACTGATTTTTAAATGATACAATTTAAGAATGAAAAGTATTTTAGGGAAGTTTTTTTCTCGTTTTATGCGACTGCTATATCAGTGCATTTAAATTTTTTTTTTTTTAATCTTAAATTATTAAGAAAGATCATCAAGTGTTACGTGTGCAAAAATGACTCGCGATTGGGTTTTTTTGTTGCTGCGCAGATTTGCTCTTGCAAATAAAACAGGCCGTTAGCATAATTTGTTTCGACTTTCGAGAAGGTATATTTGAGCATGTGTGTAGAGGTGATAGGTATGCTCTGCGCTGACGAGTGCTCAGGTTCAAATCACTTTGGCTTTGCTTTCTTAATTATTTATCAGCTGCCTATAATTAGGTTTTCTACAACGTATGTGGCCTCCAGTCCCGAGTATTAATCACCCTAAGTAACCTACTTAACATATTATACCGGCAAACATTACTGTATGGCAAAAAAAAAACTAATGTTATTGTATTAATCTATTAAAGCGCTCTTTTTTTCTTCTTTAGTATGTATAATCGCCTCAGTTCCTACTGTTATTATAATTAAATTAGATTAAACCACTTTTAATCTATCATTAAGCCATGTCCGAGACGAAATGCAGCTCCTCCAGAGCAGATTATGAGCCAGAAGCATAAATGATTTACGAAGACAACACTTTCGGCGGCCACAAGATCTGAGGGAAAATATTGGATTTGATTGTCGGGAGAAGAAAAAAAAACATCACTGTGATTTAGGGGAATGACGATTGACGAATCTTGGATCAAGATCAAGATTAAGTCGCATGAAAGTGAATTCAAATAATTATACCTGTTGGCCTAATGTTCATGTTTCATTTGCGTTCTAAACTTTTTTCCGCTAAGTATAGTACCAACCTTTAAGATGTTTTTTTCCCCGCATAGTGGACGAGTCACTCTTATAAACCTATTTTCTGATTTTCACCTTGCTTTAGTTTCCGTCTCGACACTTTTAAGTCTCGAGCGATAAAAACTTCACTACGCAAAACTACTTCATTGCAATGAGTTCATTGGCATTTTCAATTGCCCCCTTTTTTTTTAAATCTCTTTGCGCACCGGTGACTCTCTACAATTTTTGCACTATCAGCAGAGTGAATTTATGCAAAAGAAAAGTCGGTGGAAAATTGGCAGAAATACCTATACCTTTATAGGTAAGCAAAGGCATTTGGTGTAGTGTTTTAAAATAGTAAGGTCAGGTACTCCATCTGCCTAGGACAGAGAACAAGAGACCGAAAGGAACTTTGTGAGCGGTGATGAGACGAAAGGAAGAAGAGGGAGGTCCATTCATGTCTGTGCCGTGCTAATTATTACAAAGACCACCCTCACGACGCTCTAATTTTACATGAAATACTGTGCGGTAAAAAGTTGATCACTCTTGTAACCTTTTCTGGGGATCCATCAAAAATGCATTGATCATGAGTGCCCTGCATAATAACAAGAATTAACATGAGGATTAATAATTGGTTAGAAATTCTGATCTTTTGGGAAAATTAATGATTATCAAACAATTATCAATGTCTATACTACCTGGAACCACGCCAGATAGGGTAGCTGTACTGGCGTCAATTGTTTCAGGTAAACCATGGTTTATAAAGCTTACATGCTTGCTATAAAGCATGGAAAGCATGGCAGCAATTCCCTGAGCCAGTGCATCTAAATCTTCGTGTAATTATACGCAATTCCGAGCGAGACAGAAAATGATCAATCCACTGGAAATGTCGTATTTTCATAGGCATTATTAACAAAGTCTGCGAGAGTTTTTTCTACCGTTTCCGGCGGTGTAGCACTGCTTTGAACTTGACAAAAGAGCCACTGCTGCAGGAGATTTCAGTTTTCAGTTTATATAGATTTAAAATTAGCTAAAATGTTTCCTAATGGTATTTTTGCGGGCCCGTTTGTACCGCGTCCGAATTCTAGATCGCGGATCCTTTGAAATCTCTGCGTTTGTCTCCTAGAGAACGGTACAGGTCGTCCTGAAACTATCTGCATTCGGCATCAAAGCGCTGCCTCGCGTAGGTGCTCCCTCAAAAGTGCACCGATCTGACTGATTTAAAGACTCAAAATTGAGTGGTTGGTAATCGAAGTGTGTATCTACGTTTTAACTAGCAAAACGTGATAGTGGCAGTGCATTTGGGCGCCAAATCGTCCCCCAAAGCCTGTAACAGTGTTACACAAAAGCGGCACTTGGCATGTGATCAGGCTCTGGGACGATGTTTTAGATTGCAATAGTATGAATCGGCGGCGCAGGATTGGTTTCCTTTGACTGACAGTAATTTTTCATTGACTGAAGGACATCCGTCAACTCGTCAACAACTGTCATTGTCGAATTCCTTCTTCTTCTTTCTCTTCTTCTCATCCTTCCTTTATATCTCCGACTAGAAGACGTTTAGACGTTGCTTGCGATTTCATGAATTCATTGCTTCGATTTTGGTCTATTATCATTACGCGTGCTGGTTACAGTTCAGAGCTTTCAATTGCGTGGGTTACTCTTATGTTGGGTTTATATCATACACGAACTTGTAATTTGTGATTTAGTGACAAAACTTTCTAAAATCTTCGAGAAATGATAACCAATTAATTAAGCAGGCGAACAATGATCACAATAATTCAGACGAACTCGTTTCAACAGAGTTGCAAGATATTTCGTCGCTGCAACAGAGAATTTTTGAACAGTTTTTGAACGAATTTTGAACGGTTAGTAACGGTTGCAAACGGTTCATCGTGGATTGGTAGAAACGAGTATCACTCTCCAGTCTAGAAACTGGTGTCGCTGAGACCGGAATCTCATATATCCATTGCTAATGCTCAGTGATATTTTTTCAGCGGTGTCTCTTCTCTTCATTCCTTATTGCTCGATGCGTTTTGTTTTCAATTTCTTTTGGCAAAGATGTAAGGAATTTTTGCTGACTGTTAAAATGAATCGGGCGTGGTTTAAGTTGTTTTTTTATACATTAAAATTCTATTGTTTATTATTTTTAAATGAACTCTTTGTTTAGTCTACTGTTTTCTTTGAGAGACCGCTAGCTGATCCAGCCTCCATCAAACCTTAATCCTTTTAATTCGCTGCAGGAACGGTCATCGCAGAATTCATTTATTCATTCATTCACAGATTTCGGCTCGTCCTGCAGACTAGCAGTTGAAGTCGTCTCAGTTGCCGTCACTAACTCGATCCGCAATTCTCCGTAACGAGACACTATTTATTGAGAGAGGCTTCCTCCCAAAAAAGTGCACTTCCAAAATTGGACGACTAAAAGACGATATCAAATAAAAATGTTTGTAATATAACAACTTGAAAAAATACTTGTCTAATGGCGAAGAGATCTGTGACAGCGCAAGTGTTTCTCGAGCAGCGCACAAAATATTTGATGGAATGATTTCTTTCGAAGCAACACGCTGCTAGTTCTAATAACGCAAATCTAACTGCCAAATGATTGGTGTGATTTGTGGTCTGGTTCGGTGTCGAGCGAGCCTGATCAGGCTGATCTGCATTTTGATCGGGATCCCTCATCACCCCTCTCCCCCAATGCATAAGCAGCCAATGCTGTCCCATCGCGACCCATTCTGCTCCTTGCATGGCCGACACAGCGATAGCCCGTCTCGCAGGAACAATGTTCTGTTCCCA
This sequence comes from Protonemura montana, assembly GCA_947568835.1. Classification (NCBI taxonomy): domain Eukaryota; kingdom Metazoa; phylum Arthropoda; class Insecta; order Plecoptera; family Nemouridae; genus Protonemura; species Protonemura montana. Next base: position 6,730,674 of record OX387604.1, on the reverse strand, counting down.
TTTCATAATTTTACTGGAGGAAGTGATAATTAAACGTAGATTTATCATTGTGTACTGATAATAGCACACTTGGGCTAACCTCCTAGCCCACTCCTCCCTCTTTTTGCAGCTATTTCCATCCCTGCTGTAACGACTAACCATTGATTTTCACTTTAGTCGTTTAAATGAAAATCCGTTCGCGCTAGTGATGGGTAGTCGTTCATTAGAAACAGTCTTTCTCACATAAAAAGGTTTACCTTGAACAGAATTTAGCGCGCCAGATTCGAGTTAGGTGCATTGCATACTAAAATGATTACTGATTAGTGGCATGTGCGGCGCGACCGATTTGATTTTGATCCTTTGATTTTGGTCTTTTGATTTTGATCAAACTCCATGGCACCTTGCTCATACCACGCTCGCTGAAAAAGATTTCAATTCAAGGATAGGATTATTTCGTATCTAAGCGGCCAAGGAAGCAAGGGTATACCTGTATCCACATGGGTTATGCTAACCCATCTGTCTTTCAGATTTACCTTCTCACGACCATCTGACAATAGTGCATAACAATAATTATGAGTTGCCTTGACGCCTTCATCCTTATGACTCTCTATTATAATGATATTTTACATATTATTAGAAATATTACTAATGTGACTGCAGTAGAGCAAAGGTTTCATTATAAATAGGTTAGGCGAGAGTCTAGAGTGACAAAATAAAGTAAAACTCTAATGATGCAAACCGACAGCAGCGGTGGTCAAGTCTCAGTTATGGGGCAGTTAGCAGATGCTTGAACGAAATTGAAGACAGCGCTCACTATACTCTACACTAGTTTGTTTCTCTTGAAATTAGAGTAGTTCGGCAGAGGGTTAGATTTTTAGCCACTTTCGGGCACACGAAAGATGGATTAAATCAAATGAGACACGGATCACTTTGTTTCATCTGTGTGGCAAATACCAAAGAGCCGTCGCGGCGACGTTTTTGTCGGGCGCCGTTACGAATTACTAGTTATGATCGAAAAGGACCTGCCATCCAGGTCATCAGTCCATCGTGCTTTCATGAGGTGTTGGTTCTCGATCGATTTACTTGTCTGGTTGAAGAAAGACTGACGGGACGAACGGAGTACATTGTCAACAGTGTACCGACGATACCGAGGTATAACCAGAGAACCAAGCCCAGAACCGCTACCTACAGCCGATGCAGATTGATAGCTACACAGGCCACACCAGCGACGCGTTGCTTTACACAATGTAAATTAAAAATTAGTTCCTTCCAGCGTTCAGTTCATTGATGTTTTCGTGCAGGGTTCATCGCGTTGGGTTTTTTTCTTCGTTTCTTACATCGCCATAGAGATGTAGTAAGTAAAGCAGCAAAGTGAATTTGTCAAAGTCATCGGTTGATGACCGAGGCTTCTCTTGCTTCTTGGCAAGAAATCCGCTCCCGCTCGGTGTCTTGACTCCCTGTTGCCTGTTCATCTGACCACGAAGCACCGGCGAAATTGCCCGCTTCTCGTAACTTGAGGTTCTTGGTGGTCAGTGCTCAAGCGATACTGGTTGGGACTCAGAAGAACCAAGAGTATTCTGGAAAAGATAATGCCGCCTGGTCTAATTTTTAAGGCTAGGGAACGCTTAATCAATTGAGTTTTCTTGATAAGTAATTACTATACACCATGTAAGGATTTTGGCTAGCGCTTGACTTAACTTATGGTGAGCAAAACACGTTCGCTTTAAAGCGCGAAAGCCATGTTTAAAAATTGAGCCACATTATATCCTGCTCGACTTTTCGACTGTCACAGAAAATCACTTTAGACATTTTTTGGTGAAAGTAAACTGTTAATACCAACTGTGAGTTTCTTTGTCAACAATGTTGGCAAGAGTATCATTCTAATTTTAGACCATTATAATAGTAAATATTCTTACACTTTTTGATAATTACCATGGCAGAGTGGATCAGTTATCGAGATATAAAAAAAGCGTTGTTATCTTGACAGTTTTTGCAGCCTAAATATGTGAAAGATTTAATTAATTGTATTTCTTGATTAAAAACAACCATAATACACATGGCCAGTTCTGTTCGGGAGAGAGGTCGAAGGGATGAATGTTAATACAACTTCATTCGCCTTGCTTATCAACCTCCTGACAGCATGGATTTGAGAAGTCGTGTTGATCGCGTTGTGCCGTCGTCCAGAAGGGACGTAAAGCCGGTGGTCTCCAATGTGCTCTTCGGCAGGAGTAGGCTACGTGCCGGCACCGGGTTTCCCCTCCTCCATTCTAGGTTAGGTTCATCATCATCCACTCATCCCCCGATCGTATTGTCAAGAGAGCAGTGCCACAGTGCCCGTTGTCAACGCAGTGCGTCGTTAAACCCGTCGAATAAATAATTAATTACGCTTCAGTGATGCCACGGTGCTAGTGACTATAATATAGGTTGACGAATTTGGGCCCCAGATACTTTCTAGTATAATCAACGCAGTAGTTTTCGTGACCTGCGTGGGTCACCGTTTGTCCTGCCTGTCAATTCCAACCAAGTGCATCTTAATCTCTCCCCCCCCCCCCCCAATCTACCCCCCTCCTGACCACCAGACAAAGTCATCGTCATACACACATGCAATGTAAAGTTTCACTTGGTGTGGTCGTAAAAGTGTACCCCGATGTCATAAAAGCAAGTCTTAGTTACGATGTGTTTACATTTTGCTTTCTTAGCTGCAAATAAGTGTACGCAGTAGTGAAAATTAAAGAAAAAAAAAACAGTTTGGTGGTTGAGCTAATAGCATCTTTTCCACTCTCTATTATTTCGCTTGCTGATTAATGCTCAATGGTATGAAAGGAAATCAAATTTTTAACCCTAAACATCTGCTTGTGTAATATCTCCTTTTTTAATTCTGATTTACTCTTACATACTCTAAGAATTTAAGCTGAACGGCAGTTCGTTATTAAAGTTCTGAACAGAATTAAATTGTTATTATTACTATTATTTTAATTTGACTGACATTTTATAAAAGGCGTATTCGATCGATAGTCAATTTTCGTGTAACGAAATCTGTGAGATGAATATGTGGGAATGTTTTACTTTGGACTTGTAGATTGTTTTTTTTATAGAAATTGTGAAAATAGGTTGAAAACGGCTGGAAAATGGTTTCAAAATGTACGTAATTTGTGAGATTGACCCCAAGCAACATGCTTACGGTGACTTGGTGGGGTTTCATTTGATAATTTGATGTGAAACTAACTAGCAAGTAATTTAATACGGAATCACATAACTAAATGGTAATAGAGACTTACTTTTGTCAATTTAAAGTCTCTTTTTATTATTGATTTCGTAAGATTTAGTGGAGATATGACTCATATTTAATAATTTGCACGCTTAGAAAGTTTTTTGGAAGTTTTTGACATCAACTTTTCGAGAGCTACCTTCATTTGTTTTTGATTTCATCATCTTGCCTGTCTTGGAATTCACAAGATTTCCACAGACCAGTGATTTAAATATGAACCCACACATCATACCATCTTATATTAACAAACATGGAAAATGACTTCTGATATTCCCGTTTTGTTTAATATTCCACCGCCCCAAATTATCCTCGGACGTAAAACCAAATTAAAAATTGTGCTATTACTTATTATAATATATCTTTGATTTTGAGAATAATTGTAGTTTGAAGACGAGGATCACGATGCTTTTTTATCAATTCTTGATACTTGCGTTTTGAACTGTTTCACAAATTAGTTTATTTTATTTCGAAGTGTTTTTTTTCGCGTTACATTTTTTGTGTATCCAGACAATTGTCTGGAACAATGATTTAAAATAAATTGTATCTTATACCCACAGATGAGTCGGCAGACTTTGTGGATTTTCTAGCATGTATTTGTTTCCACATGCAATAAACATATAATTTATTTCATAACATATAATCTTATTTTTATTTTTATTATAATTACTTTTTATTTATTTATTTTTATTCACAATTTTCAAAAAATTAAAATAGTGTAATGCTTTATGAAAAGTACCACCAAGACCGCAAAAGGCTCATCTGTGGTGGTTGGTAGCGCTTCTAAAACTACAGAATTAATTATTACATTCCGACTTAACAAAATCTCTGGCAAACATGTCATTCTAATCGGTGACTCAAAAAAAAATTAAAATCAAAAAAATCAAAATATAAATAAATAACCCTGCGTTGTATTTTAATTCAGGTAAGGTATATTAGGCATGATTTAAACAAGCATTAAAATATTTGAAAATGTAAGAATTATAAATATACTTGAATATACTAACAGACTGTTCTGATCTTTCGACAACAGTGTATTTTATTTTATGTTTGAAGTTGTTTGAACATGATTAAAGTAAATGATAAACAAGAACACAAAAGAAAAGAAATTGTTTTCCCACATAGAATTTTTTGATTTTTTTCTGATTGATGTTTCACTATAAAGTGGAGTTATCCAGAAGCTAATGTTTTAATAACTTCATCTGCTTAACAAATTCTTAATCGCGAATTTCAAAAGGAAGGTTGTTAAATAATTGAGGTATGGAATACTCGAGCAGTTCTCATTTCGGAACGCTGGCATTACATACGGTTGTACATTTCCCAATCTACCATGACGATTTCGGATGTAAGTTCCTTACACATACAACACAATAATAATTTAATAATACAAATGCATAATATAATATAATATTTATTTTTAAAAAAATCCATTCTAATAATAATAATAATAATATATATATATATATATATTTATTTTATTTAATATTATTCATATGACAACATAATTCGTTTACAAAAACGATGAAAATCCACAAGGCCTAAAAGGCCTATCTGTGGGTAGTTATACTAAAATATAACACTTAGTTTTTTTGCCAGATTGACTTGAGCTGTCCCAAGACGTTCTAATAGTAATTATAATAACACAAAAGCTCTACAATAACTTACAAAATGATTTACAAAAATAATTTAAATTTGCGTATTTCCATAATCCAGATAAAAGTGAAATTAAAAATTGTTCAACACCAATTGTTCCTGTTAAACAGTTTATCTATAACAATTAGACATCAACAGCAAGGTTTTCGATTAGGAATTTCTTATGTTTTTAATTTTACATCGGAAAATGTACTAATATGACGAAGCTCAGCTGGTATTGCATTGAATAAGAGAGGAACAATTCTCTCGCTGGTATAATTAGAAGATTTTTGTATAAAATATTGATTTATCTTAGTTTTTGTGCGAGACTGAAAACGGGGCAAGTTTTTTTATTGTACTATTTTAAATTGTTGAATAATAATAGTAATAATAATAATAATAATAACAATAATAATAATAATAATAATAATAATAATAATAATAATAATAATAACAATAATAATAATAATAATAATAATAATAATAATAATAATAATAATAATAATAATAATAATAATAATAATAATAATAATAATAATAATAATAATAATAATAATAATAATAATAATAACAATAATAATAATAACAATAAAAGTAATAAAATATATATTATGCCTCCTTCACAAAGAAAAATTTACGCATAGATTTTTGTTTGTTTGTCTTTTTGTTTTTTGTCTCAAATTACTTTCACAGATATATATTTATTTCGCAACAACCCCTTGTTGCCTCCAAGACCTCATACGTAATTATTACCATTTCATTAATGCTTGTTTAGATGTCGTATAGATTGACATAGATTATTTAATAATTTGAAATATTTACTGAAGAATAGGAAACATATTTAGTCACATGTGGACTTATCTAGGTGTTACAAATATCAAAACTAACACTCTTACAAAGTTAGCCGTTTCGTAGTTAGTGGGAATAAATGTTACCACTTTTTAAATTGCTGTGAAACGTTATTAGAATATATATTTTCGACTACAAAGTATCAATGGAAAGTATGTATCCCACTAGTTAATTCAACAGTTATGCTCAATATAAAAAATATATATATTGAACCATTTTTACCATTTTTACCATTTAAAAAAAAAAAACCAAACTCTGAAACAAAAATAATTAATCCAAAAAATGGTTTTAAGCCTTGTGGATTGAAATAGGTGTCATTTTACCACAAGTAGAGCTCGGTTCACAAACGTTCGTAGGGTGCTTTTTTTAGGGAGGTCGGTGGTACGAATCCATCGGGAGAAGTACTTCTTGTTTTCGATCCCCTCTAATCTTTATTACGTTTGCAATTTTTAAGGGTTGAAAAGGTCCCATTATCGGGAGATGTCTTATGCATTTAGGTTGAAAATAACTTTTCTTTGAAAGTAATCGAGAGTTAATGACTTCACGATAGAGTACAACATGACGGGGAATGCTGGGTAGTGGTATCAACCCAGTTAGAAAACTATTTCCAAATTACGTCAAACGGTGACTGGTGGTTGGTCGTCATGCAGGATGGCCGTAGTTGAACATTTCTGCACCCAATACATGGCATGGTCTCCCACAAGCTTGCCGGCAACTTATGGGTTGGTGTTTACAACCCGCTTGGAAAAGATCCATCTGTTTTTTTCTGCCTTTGAAGCTGCATTTGGTTTAACAGTTTATGATATTTTAACGTAATAGCTTGCTAAAATTTACAAACAGAGTTGCAATGACAGGTTTTTGACAAATATTCACTTATGAATGTAATTAGCCTGAAGTGAAATTTTTTAATTAAAACGAAACGAAAATGTTTACTTTAGGCAAGATTAGGCAAGACTAGGAAAGGTCACGGATCTTTTTCAACATAACATTTTTTATTTGGTGATGCAGTTGACAGTTGGTCGAAGTTTCGTCGGCAGTGGCATTTGGCGACAACATCATCAGGACTTCTTCAAATCCTTTTGTTCTGCGGACATCGATTTAAACGCGTCCTATTTTTACCAATTATTGCCGATTGTTGGTAATGCCAGCGATCGCAACGCCTGAGTTGACAAGGTTTCTTTTATATCGCTAGGGGTTGCACCGCTATGACTGCAAACTGAGATAGACATATCACTTAGTGTACTTTAGCTGGTGCATCCATTTAGTTCTGTCTTATTTAGCGTCAGAGTGTTTTCGATTGTGTTGGGTGTGTTAGTGTGTAGGACGAAATTAATACTAGGTTTCTTCGGGCATAGCGGCATTGGGGCCCTTGCCCCTCCACTTGCCCCTAGCACTCCAATGGCATTCAAAACATGTGAGTACTCAGTACTTACACCTCTGGCAATGAAAGTACCTACACCCAGAACACATCTCTTTATATATTTGTCATTAGCATATAATATAATAAGTAACCACAATAATTATATTTGAATAATATCGTTTGATTGATGTTACCCTTTTTGAGAGGTGTAGCTACAGTAGCATCTAGCTTTAATGGACAGGATTCCGAATTGGTTCCCCTAAACCGCAGCTAATTCTATTCTGAACAAGAACTGAAACAGATTTAACCGTAACGAGGTTTACAAGTACCGCCCTTCTTGCCTCAGGGCAAGAGCTAGTTGCGATCCATCGTGTCTGCTGCTGCTGCTGTAGTCTTCAATCTTCAGCTCGAATCCACGCCCGAATAGGTAGCTGCTATCTTTAGCTATCAACATCTCGCCTGCCACTCCACACCAAGATCGGTCCATTCATTGAAATCTGTACCGTGCCCGTACACGGCAATATTTTTGTGTGACCACCAAGTATTAATTTCAAGTGCCAAGTGCAAAGAATCGTACCTGGCACGTCGTGCGCTCTAAATATTGAAGGTAAAAAGTAAATAATGAGCGTTTTCAGTTAGATCGAAGTAAAGTATTGAAAATGAACGGCGGAGAAAATATCAGATCACGAACGTCTGCTCTCTTTTTTCGGAAAAACACGGACGAATGTCAAGACTGGTTGTTGACGGTCTATGTCATGATTTTACCCGGTTGAATTTCCCGCTTTCCACGGTCCTGTCAAAGTCTTACCTTGTTCACAGGAAAGGAGTGTGTAGAGCACAAGAAAATAAATAACTATATTCATGCAAAGATCCTTGAAATTCAACCTAGTCATAACGCAGGATAGCCAAAAGAGACGTCTAGGTCTTTGAAGTTATTAGTCATGTTAAGTTGATACAAATGGCCGGTCATGTAAATGTCGCGCTGACAAATACATCCGAATGTAAAACGTCTTGCAAGAGGCGTAGGATCGGCGCAGATACTCTTGACATCTCACGCGTCACGATCTTTCACATCATCTCGCGACTTTTCTCACATGGGCTAATTTTGTCGATTCGATTTTTTTTTACAGTAAATTATGTCTTCAAAAATGCAGCCTTCGAATGTAATAGATTTAATTAGTCTTTGTCTTGAGATTTTCGTCACTTTTTTAGATGCTGATATCATAGGTTCTTGGACAAAACCAAATTTAAGCGAATAATCAGGAAGTGACCACAAATACACCAAAAGGAATTTACGCTATTGTTGCATGAAATATTTTCATAAAGAGATTGATATTTTTAAGAAGAAATGTATAATGTGTAGAATATGTGCTTGGAATATCGTGCTGCTAATACATAATATCTACTCCTATAATTCAGCGGTCAAACAGCTCGATTTGCTTGGAACCCACGGTCACAGCAATTCTCAGGCCTGCCACTTGGCAAAGCTCACCATCAAAGAGTGGTGAAGATAAAGAGCCTCACGTATGCATTTCAACCAGAGCCTGTCCCATGGGCCGTGTTGTTCGTTGCCTGTAAGTCGTGCGAGCCCCCTGTTACTACAACAAGGCACACATTATGGAAACAACGTGATTTTCAATAGCAACAGCTAGTTAATAAACAGCGGGTTTCCATTCATATTCGGTGATAATTCACTTCTACCTGCTTCACTTAGTTGCTTTGAGCATGCTCCTCTCGACTCAGGACTATTATTTTTTTGCAAATTTTTCACAAATTGTGTAAGTTTCAATGAACGTTTGCTCGATGTATTTCGGTGAAAGACAAGCTTGCTTTAAACATTCTTTGAGCTTCAATTATTCCTTTGCGTTACTGCTCGGGTCTGTGGTTACGCACCGTGCCCATTGACCAAGCGCATTTTAATAATAACAATAATAAGAATGTATTCGCAGTATACAGTGTTACATGTTATGCTTCGTCAACTTAAAAATAAAATAAAAATAATTCGGTTTTTGTATTTGGTTAGTTGCATTTTGGTTTAAGATTTGGAAAACTTGTACATGCAAGCTCTATTAAAAGAAATAAATTACAATGTAAGATGACATATCATAGTAGTTAAAATCTTATAAAAAGCTTTATTATTTTAAAGCAAAACAAACAAATACTTTTTCTTCTTTCTCCTATTTATATTTTCAATTATTATGGTAAATAGCTCTATAAAGACGATCTGAATTCGATTGGAATGAAAAGTGGGCTCTTTGTATCTTAGCGGAAACTAAAACATAGTAAAAATATGATGCGGGAAGCTTGGCGAATAGTCATCTGTAGCATTTTGCGTGAGCGGGGAAAATAGGTCGGACAGGGACTGAGAAATCACGTGTTTTTGCTTCCGACGCTGGGGACAGACTGGTTGGTATCTAGACGCCGTCGACGCTGCCACCACCGACGCCGACGCCGACGCCGACAACGATGCCGACGGCCTGCCGCGCTCTCACCCTCCCCTCGCTTGCAATATTATTCTTTGTCTTATTAGGGAACTGCTGGCCATGCTTTATGAGCTAAAACCGTAAGAAGAGCGCTTTCCACTAGACTTTCGAAGAAAAAATGAATAATGTGTCATATGAAGTGTAAATAAGAACGACAATTTTTTGTTTGTGCTTGCTTCTGACGTATGGTGTTTCGTATATGCTGTGTGATGAATTGATTTATTATGTACCTACGTATAAAATTGGTTGCGTCAGTAAACTACCTTTTGTTAGCATGACAACTGACTAGCTTTTAATATGTGATTATTAATTGTATAATTGTATGCATTGACACAACAGCTTGTTAAGAATGCTAATTTTTAAGTGATCTTTTTAATGGCACAATATTATTTTTTCTTTCTTGCTTGGTTTTTTTCTCTCTTGGCTGCATGTTTTTGTCGACGGTATCGGTCGGTAGTTTCTGTCATATAAGTGTCGATATATTTCCTGGTGTCATGTTAACCACAACAGGTCAGCCTCCGAGGAAACTCTGTGGAAACTCCCAGAAAATTTCAACCGAAAAGAACCCTCATAAAAATTAAGTACATTTAGCGGGCATGTTGCGACGAGCTGTACCTTGTACAATCTGTACAAGGTGTTTCATTTTGTTATTTGTTACCGGTATAATTCGAAAGTGGCCTGGGGCTTTAGGATGGGTGACTTCATAACCGCTACTTTCAGAGCATTTCCCTCCTAAACCAGTTGACCCACCAACAGACCTAGGATACCTTTTTTTTATTTTGAAGACACATATGAAAACATCAAAAACCTTTGAGCAACACGATTTGCACCCATTCTCCAGTGTCGATCAGTCGATTAGGTATCTATCCGAATTATGTCCCAATGAGAAGATTTCACTTTAAGCTAGAGGGTTAACTTTGGCTGCATCATTTGAAAACCAGCTAGTAGAATGTTTAGCATTATTGGCACCCTTTTTTTTCTCCCACCATCAGTTAGCAATTATCGAAAATATACTTGCATCTAAATATCTTCCTAATTGTTCGCGATGTACTTTCGCGTGTTGCGAGTCGCGTTGCGCGTTCCGCGCTGCGCGTCGTTTGCTCACGCTACTAAGATGAAATAAGACTAAGGGAGTATGCGTACTGCGTATGGACCTGCATGCATCTAACAAAGAGGCAAACATATCGTAGATTACAAGCGACTGGGGGCGCGAAGGAGATAGCGATAGATGACAGCAAGTTTGTTGGGCGGGGGTAGGGCGGCACGAATGGAGGAGAGAACTAGGGGAAATATACATGCTCTCATGAAGTTTGGTCCATAGCTATTCAACGGGCTCACGTGGGCCTGTTTTTGACGGCGTCGCTTGCCATAGCTTGAATGTGAAGCGTCGCTTCTCTCGCGTTACACGTGACGTATCTAAAAGCACACGTGCTGATTTGTGAATAAGTGATTGAGTTTTTATCTTATTTGGAAGTATTTGCTGTGATCAAAGGTAGGTCAGTCAATTTGACATCACTCATATAATTTTCATAATAATGGCTGTTTGGATTTAAGATAATACACATTTAACTGCGAATATTTTAAACTGTGTGTTAATAGTTGTGGTTGATGTACTTTTTTTTTTCGAAAAGTCGTGAATCTTTACGAACCCATTCAATTCCACGTGTAGTCCAGATGACTCTGGTAAAAATTCCTGAAGCTGTCGAAGATGTTTAGCGAGCGAGGCGGTCGTGTCCTTTGACGGTAGCAATAGCCACGAAATAGTTTTCGGTAATTGCCGTGGTGTACAAATTTATTCATTTCGTTTTTTTTATTGTTTATTAAGGCCATGTCGACAAATTGATTGATATAGTATCCTTGCATTTTTTGCAATTAAATTAGTTAAATCTGACACCGCGTTGTCATTGAAGGAACATTAAAAGTGTGGTTGTACGCTTATTAAACAGTTGGCAGATATAGATATCCCTCTCTTCAGCCATTTCTAATAGCCATGATTAGGAAGTTCCCTCATTTGTGGCGTTCTCTAATTGCCTTCAGGATTGCTAGGTGACGAATCGCCAAAATGCTTGCATCTTACCCACTAAGGGATCACCTGATAACGCGTATCAGAGCAAAAGGTGCACTCCAGTGTACACGCTCAAGCCAAAGGGGTCCGACCGGTCCGCGTGCGACAATGCAATAGGGTGTATCAAAAATATCAATAGAGTACACTGCATTGGAGCTGTTTTAATGTTTGTCAATCAATTTGATATGTTTATATTATATAAGTGTTTTTATTTCATAAAATAATGTAGATGATAATTTGGGATATTTCATTATTTCACTTTCAAACATTTATAATGTCATTGTACATGCTATTATATCTTGTCCAGGTCCCCTAAATTAGGGGAGAATTTCAGTCATCTCTCACTTATTTATTAAAGCCATGCTGCAATGTGATTAGCCTGACATTTTATTGGTGTTGGCTTTTTACGGTCGGCTTTGCTCACGAGGGTGTTTATGTATCGGGATTCAGGACTAGGCATTCGGGATTCTGGGTTCGGGAGCCAGAGAGACATGTCTGCGATTTCTTGAGAAGATATCTTGGGATTGTGTGTAGCACTTGGCTAAAGTGATCTATTTATTGGCGACACGAGAGATACAAAAGAGCAGAAATCCCTTCCCTTCACCCGTCCACACCATTCTCGCAGACGAATCCAGTGTTTTCCAGCCGCCTTGTCGGTGTGGTGTTCCCTTAAGGATCCCATCGGTGGATCCCAGCGCTTCCCTTAGCGAGGAGGCGCCCTCATCTTTCGACCGAGCGGCGAAACAGAAGAAAGATTAATGCATTTTTCTCAGGATGACCAAAGCTTAGGGAGAAAAACAATCGTCTATAAAAATCTCGCTCTCGTCTTTCCAAATGATGCCATTTTCACGTAATCTTTTTACTCACACCACCTGCTTTTCTCATCGTAAAGACACTTTTGAGATGATGGTTAGGACTTAACGACTTTGTTTATTTATTGTAAAATACCGGACATATATAATAAATTCAGTTGATTTAGTACATATTTGAATGTTTTGAAATACAATATCCGCCTGATCTACATTGAACTAAGGAACGATAATGGTACCGAGTCCGTACATGTGTGTGTATGCGTTACGGGGTGGGAAAGGGTTGAGGGGTGCGAATGTGCATGACTGTCATGTACCCCTTTGCGTCTGGGAGATTATAACATGTTGTTACGGAAGTGTGTAGTTGCACCCAATTGACCATGCAAAGGACCATGGTCCTTGCGGCTGCCTTGTCTCGGCCATCAACGGTCAGAATGCGCATGAAATCAGACAGTGTTAGGTGCTATATATCAGGTGCCTTAGCACAACTGCCTTAGAGCATTGGACAGTCGAATTTCATAAACTCTCACCCTTATTTTGCAACCTTTTGTAGTGAGATTTAATATGATGAGATCGTCAATTTTCTTAATGTTAAAGATGGGAAACATTTTGGCTTCTCATCTAACCTTATGTCATCTTATTTCACTGGAAAATAATTGATAGAATTGAGACCCAGTGGTGGAAAAGTATCAAGATCACTCGATGTTGTGTGAGAATAAGTACTGGATTAGATGCGTCTTCTAAATCAGATGAGTCTAAATCAGACACATCAAACTCATATTTCAACGATTGCGTACGGTTACGGAGTTTTATTCTATTGAGTAGTATCGCATGTAGCAATTGCAATTCACTTTCTATCTCTTTCTGAACTGGATCAGATGACTTCATTTTTAAACTCATATAAGAAAATTAACACTGTAATCAAATCCTAAATAAATTACTATAAACCCTTCAAGGTAGTTTATGACGAGGTTTTATATTTCAAAAATATTTCACAGATCTAATAAAAGCGGCTTTCGTATTGTTTATTCGTTTATAAGGATCATAACATTAAGTTATCGTCTGTATTTTTTTTGTGTATGGTTCGAATTATAATTAGTTATTTTTTTGTGAGCTAAAGTAGCATTTTACGATTTGCGTGCTGGTTGGTAGCTTGGTTCGCTACTGGATGGCTAGATGTGCCCGGTCACCGACGGATGAGACGGTGAAAGAGAAGGACTAGGTCTGTGGACTCGCCGGCATATCGTAACCCGACGACATTTTCGCAGTGCTTACCAAGCTTTCAAGAAATTATTTCTTTTACAAATTGAAAACACGGCTTTTCTGACGAAAGCTGTGGAGTTTTTGAACTGAATTTAATTTTTTTAGTAATGAAGTGCCACTGTATTTTCAGGATAGCTAACAGTAAAAATGTCAGTACACACAGCCGCCTAGGAATATGAACACGAGATGGCGGGTTGCACGGCTATTTTTCTGAAGGTTTTTAGTGCTGATAATACTTACATCCTAACCGTGATGTTGTTGGTAAGATGACAACAGCGGGCTTACGATTTACGTGGCAGTGATTTGGTGTGATTTTAGGGGTTAAAATGGAAATTTGGTGGAAACAGTTTTTGGAACAAACTAATTTGACTTGTGCGTATTGCCAATATATTGCCACGTTTGAAATCTGTCACATCCAAAAGAGTTTCGGCAGATACAATTTTCATGAATGAGTTGAATTTGCTGTGACATTTGATTTAAATTGCAAATGCTTCCAAAAGGCAGAGTGTTTTATTATAACAAACCTTAAGAAATTGGTGCCCAGCCGGGGACTCAAACCCCGAACTCCACCTGTCGCCGGTGTTTCATTACCAGCAGGATCTTTTGCGCAATAAATGCGATTGGCGCCTCGTAGGGGCTGAAGTCAAAGTACAAGATTCCTCCGAGATGATTCCTCCGACTTCTTCGAGATGAATGAATGTCAATGGAGCTTGATTTCCAAGCTCACGTGAGATTGGATTGACATCACAATTCACAATCTTCTCATTCGCTACACTCGACTAGCATTTTGACCAAACCAATTCGAAGACTTCACCAAACAATCTTTTAATTGCCACTTTTTCTTACCCATCTCTGTCTCTCTCTTAAGCGGACATGTCTTTAAGAATATTTATTGTCGTTTTCATAAATTAAAAAAATTAATAAATATGTCAAGAATGTTAGTATGGGCGTGGTGAAATAGCTGAATCTGAAAACCTGTTGGAATACGCGTATATTTTTCATGCGAATGCTTCTAATTTTAACGTTTTATAAATGCGTAATGGGTACTTGATAGGTATAACAGGTAGGCAGCGTTTTATTGCAATACCGTTACTTCATTAGTGTGATAATGATAAATTCACTTCGATAAACGTTGGAAATATTCTCCGTATTTCGGTCGCGACATGCGTCGTCGTCCAATACACACACTTACAATGACAAATTGCATCCCCTGACCTTTCCGTGCCACCAAAACCTCCACTAAGATCCTCAAGTTTCATCACATGATCTTTGCTTGGCACCAAAACCTCCACAAAGAATTCCTAGTTGTATCTCCTGATCTTCGCTCGACACCAAAACCTCCGCAAATATTATCAAATTGCATCCCCTGACCTTTCCGTGCCACCAAAACCTCCACCAGATCCTCAAGCTGCATCACCTGATCTTAGCTCAGTACCAAATCCTCCACCAAGATTCTTTAACTGCATTGCGCCAAATCCACTAGACAATTGTTCCTTTCAATTAGAAACAGCGTAAGAAACCATCAGAATCCGGAGAATGAAGGATGCGGGAGAGAGACACGAGCACAATCGTATAAATAGCCATTTGTGGGAAGTTTTTCCTCTGTCATGAAAGCGCGAGTGAAATAGTTGGTATTCTCAGCAATGCATGTGCACACAGCAGCATAGTCTCGTCTTCCATAACATGTAGCCGGCTCTGGCTGACTGCTGACTGCTGACTGCAATTCAACATCACCGAGAATGCAACTGCACCAGCGCTCATACTATGCCCATCCGTGCAAACTGTATGTATCGTGGATGGTGCACCAGCCATTGCTAGCTCCCCGTACATGGAATGCATTCGCCGGCCTTCATTGTCATATGACTGCAAATAATTCGAAACATGAAAGAATAACTGTTTATGATTATCAAATTATATACTTATACAATGAAACAAGTCGTGAAGGCTTTCTTGTCGTACTTGACGCTATTTCTTGGTCGTTGGTCGTGCTTAATGAGCAATGTTGCACTGGGCTGGTTTCTTGCGGATGATGCGATGGTGTCTTCACTCCAGGCGTTGGTAGTCACCGTTTTTCAACCAGTGTTACTGTCACAGCCAACTCTTTGACCGGCAGGGTAGTCTTCGATAAAAATACTTCTTCTTCGATGAATATTGCTTCTAATCAAGAGTCTTGCTTTTCGAATTGGATCTTGCCGAGCTTACAGCAAAGCTAAAGCAAATCTAAAGACTTAATAGCCAGCTCGATAATCTAATTAAAATATTTCTCCGATTGGAAATGGAAATGCGATCACTTGTAGCGCTTGGTTGGCATTGGGATCGTGGTAGCGCGTTCAGGTTGTGACCGGAATTGCGAATGCAGTCGATTTGAAATAGATATACTTCTCTTTTACCAACGAGTGGACAATTAAATGCGCTCGTTTTATAAATTTCCAAATCGGTCCTTGAATTTTGACTAATATTACAATCCCGTTTCTATAAACTACTAAATTGATTCCGAATCGCAGCAATTTCGTTCTTGGTCTTAAAGGAACTGGAGGCAAAACATTGTCAGTTTTTTATTCACACAAGACAGATGAGTGAAAAATGCGCGCACGTGAATTGAATCAATTATTTATTGTTGTTTTTATTTGTTTTTATAGATGTATGTCAGCCATTTTGGTTTTTCAATTTAGCGACAACAATAGCGTTTTAATAAGCTAGCTGGTTGACGAAGTTAATCAAATTACGGTAGACCTTACAATGCCCCTGAATGACTGTCAATAAATTATCCATACTATAGGGTACAGGGTAACTTTGTACAGCGCTCTTGATGCCTGAACGTTTTCTCCTTAATTGTTGAATCTTCCAATAAGAAAAAGAGCGTTCAATACCTATACGGGTACAATTATTCTTTGCGGATTTTTCAAATAAAACGGCAGTGTCATTAGCAAGTGTTCTTTATCCAACCCTGCATATTGCCGCTCAGAACTATCTTAAATATTTCCCTCAAATACTAGATTTATTAACTTAATTGTGTTCCGTGCATTTATTTAGCCAACTTTTTCGGCACGCATCCAAGAAAAACTTCCCGCGTAAACAAATGCAGCTGGGCTGGACCTTGCGACCGATCTGTGGATGCTTCTTTCCCGACATCTTTGTGAAACGTGTCATAATAGAAAACAGAATAAAGTTGTTCAATTACAACGAAGTTCACTTAGCGATTGTAGATACACTGTGAATGGTTCGACTCGAATATTATTATTGTTATTTGTTGGCTACGTCAAGACTCCTAGAGTGCTCCATTATGCCGAAGTCTGTGAGGAGCTATATGGTGATATACATGTCTATACGGCACCCGCATCAGCTCACTATGGTGCTATGGTGCTACTGTTATGGTACACATTAACATGGACCCTGTAGCAGAAGCATACACAAATAAATGAAACAACTACGACGCTTCTGCTTTTCATTCGGCGTGAAAAAAACGAGCCCCATTCCTAGTGTAAAAAGCGACTAGTGCGGTGAGACTAATTTTGGTGGTAACGTCACACTGCATGTAACGTTCTAAACTCATAATCCATCGGTGGATATACGATAATTATAAGCATTACTTCTATTGCCAGTTCGCCAAAATTCTCGTCTGGTATTCTCTTTTATTACCAGTGAATGGTGGACAGAGGCACTTAAGCGTGCATGTGTGTAATTGTTGTTTAAATTTCGCTCATCCCGTGCAATCGCTTGGGAGCGCGCCTTCAAAGGTGTTCTGAATGAACGGCTTACTCCCTAATCCCAGGAAATTTTCATTACGACTTCGAGGCTATCGTTATCGTTTTACGACTTCGATCTTCACTGGCAAGGGAAACAATTTTCATGAATTTTTTATCTTCGTTTATCGTTTTGTCAACCGTATTTTTGCGTGTGTTTCAACCACTCTTCTAGGCAAAGCATCGATTGATTTTTCCTGCTTTATTCAATCGAGTGTTTCGGTAAAGAATCGCTTCTTTTCCGGAAAAAGGTGTCTATTGTGTATAAGTATTGAAGCAACGGCGGTCTGTGCCTGTCGAGCACGGCGTCGGCATCAGCATCGGCAATGTTTCTCGATCTGATCGTGATCGATTCGAGGCTGAGACGTGCTACCCTGGCTTCACGATACAGCCAGTAGGTAGTAGGCAATAGGCAATAGTCACATGCCAACTCCTTTTGTTAAACTTATTTTGCCGCCGTAGCTTAAAATATTCGCCTCGTGCTTGTAATATCACCCGCCAATTGTGACTAGCGAGCCGCTAGTTGACCTAGTATCACAAAAACTTTTTTTGGTGTCGATCCAAAAATTGTGTGGGTTGGTTTTGTTGATTTTGATGATTTGTGAGTCGAAAGTTAAGACATTTCACCACAAGCACATGCATCTTACTGTGTCCGTGAAAACATGTAGGCGACGATAAACAACGGCGTCAGTGTGGTGCATCGCCGTGTGCATCGTGGTGCATTGCATTGCACCCGGGCAGTGGGCACGCCTAGGCAACGGTTCGATACCTTCCACCATCAAAACTCTTTTTATGCACGCCAAACTTTCTTATTAAATATCAAAGTTCAAACTTGTGCTCTACTTTTCTTTCATTTGAAAATAAAAGATTTACTTCATTTCTTTAGATATTGATAGCTGTTGTTAAAACCTATTCTTTCGGTCGGCAATGTTTCCGCGTTCTTTACTCGATGCTGGGAGGCGGCTACGCTATGGTGTCAGCTCAGGTGTGCATGCTAGCAATGCTACCCTCCATCGGATTGTTCACGGCATCGTGGTTCGCCGGTCGCCTCCGTTGCAGCGGTAATGAACCTCTAATTTGTGATCATTCGTGAAATACGTGTCTTGTAATATGCATTGTGTAATGGATCCTGACTTTCTATGGCTGGCTCTCTGTGCGGATCAAATGGTGCTTCCGCCATAACAGCGATACGTTGATAGGTAACTGTATATTTCAAAAAGTGTGCATGCACTTCTCGTGCTGTCACTCTTTCAATCAAACCGGCGTTACATTTCTTTATACGCCTGCCAAAACATAACAAAAAATACAACAACAAAAAAAAGAACAAAACGCTAATAATGAAAATCATATCTTCTTCTGAAAGAAAAAAACTAGTGGCGTGCAATGCGCCATGATTGTCATTTCGACGCCGAATTCATTTGTCAATTGCGATAGGGCCAGCCCAAACCAGCACACTCATGGGCAGAATGATAGCAGCCTCAAGTGCATCATTTGACAACATGAACCGACAGAGTATCTGTGCTCCTAACAAAACGTTCACTCAGGTGCTTGACATTATCGCTCATTTTGCGATATACTTGCACGGAGAAGGTGGCATTAGAAATTTGACACTTTGGCAAAAGCTCCACGATGTGTGTTAGCCCTACCTCCAGCAGCGCTATGCCCGGGGTACCTCCCCCCTCTCCCTAGAAACCAAGGGCTATTAATTGCTTACACCTCTTTGGCTGCGCCTTTGTCCGGAGTGTCTCTTGCCTTGTGAATTAGTGCAACACTTAATCACAAGCATTCTAATGTATTGTTTAACACCTATTCGTTTACACTAGACTAATTCAGCATAGAGTAGTTATCTGATAAGAGCCGATTGCTATTCATGGGCTGTTTGAATCAAGAGTCCCGGGCTCCGGCCCCCGTCCTCGATTTACCTTCGTCCCACAAGCACGGGCGACGGGTGGCGGGCAGCGGCCCCCAAAATGTAGATATGCTTGTGTGCGGGGACGTACTTAATTCACATCTTACCGTTTAATCATGAACAAAAGGACGAGCAAAGATAATACTAACGCTTTTGTGCCTTAATGCACGGATAATTTGTTTTAAAGATAAGTGCTCGTAATCTGCCATTTTATATCTGTGGGACAAAAACATCAGTACCTCAGTTCCATACCTATACACCTCTGTGCTGTAGCCACTGACCAGTAAACCGTTTTTGTAATTCAGTTAATTGAATGAAATTTTAACGGATGTCCAACGATCAATCAAGGGCCACGGCTTCTGTGGGCTGTAACATTGTTCCAAATTTTAAATCCCAACACGATTGCAAGTTGGAAAGCTGGTGGTGGTGCCAAAGTGCATACTGTTTTTCCTTATTAGATCTTGATTCTTTATCGCATTGACTTCCAAGACGTCATTTCTTAACGCCAAATTGAATATAGGCTAATTGCAGTCGAGCCAGTATAAAACATGCACAGAGCATTGAGCCAGTCACTAGCCAGTACCGAAAGTGGAAGCACGATCCGAAATCACGAAAAAATATCATGACTTGACAGTATTGTTATAGGAAGTAACATTTTTTCCGTGCTAAATAAAGATTGTCATAATAATTGGCGTAGAGAAGAAAACTTAAAGCTGCAACTGTTAGCATTTAATTGTTTTCAATTGGCTTTATGCATTCCAAGAACACTTATGATAAGTGGAAAATGGTGGAAATGGAATGCGTCTCGGCTAGGGCAATGGAATATGGAGCTTTCATGTCAAATATAAGTGCACACTGTACACGGTAGACAGAACGAGCGGAGCAAACCAGATCTCACGCTGCATTTCTCATACTGCTAGCGTTTTTCCGACTTTCCACTTGTGACCGGCGCTGCATTTTCCAGCGCCAAGATTAAGCTTTCTACGATCGCTTGCCTGCATCTTGCTATGTTTTCCGGCTAGTGTGAGTGTGTGTGAGTATGTGTTTGTGCTTTTTCCTAGCTTTTAGTACAGACTTTTCATTCTTTCTATAGTAATCCTTCTTTCTTTATCTTCTCCTTTAATCTGTCATGAAGCATGTTTCATGCTTCTCCTAATGTCTTCTTAATATCCTACTTTACCCCTCTATCCGACTCTCTCTCTGTTTCTCGTGTCACCCTCTCGCCAGCTCTCTCACCCATCTATCGCGGTCTCGTCTAGCTCCTTTCGGTCTTCCTTCCTTCCTTCCTTGCCTTACTTTCCGTTCTTACGGACGGGACAAGTCATTCTTTTTCTGTAATTTGTTGGACGCCTGTGGATGCTATCCTCAAAAGGCAATTATCCTGAATACTGAGCGAACGCTATCACCCAGGTGACAACCATGGGTTTCGGGTTGCGTTCTGACAGTTTGATACCTAGCACTGAACTGGTGCAGTAACGATATTTGGACACCATTAATATCTGACCTGCCTTATTGTTTTGACATTAGAGGATTTCACGTGTACCACTCCAAAACGTTCTGTAGAAGAGCCATGTGTTTTGAACAAAATTGTATGTATCCATGGCATTAGCGTTTAGGTACGGGTTAAAATAAAGGTGTTTAGTTTGAGGTTTGGTTGGAAAGGTCTACACCATGTAAATGTACTTTATTAGCATAATTTGGTGGTCGCTACGCTATCATACTTTCTTCGATATATGAAAGTGTGTAACGTTTCTGAAATGTGCATCTTGGCTTCTGAATAAGGCAAAGCTCAAGTAATATTTTTGCATCGATGCTTCTCCACCATCCTATCTTTGTCTCTGTCTTAGCTTGGTTCTTAGCGAAGATCCCCTAGGTTTATAGTCATCGATGCGTCGAATCGATCCATATAGTTATTCCTTTTTCACTCCGTCAGAAGCAGATTATCCTTCCATCCATCTTCTGCACCCATGGAAGCGCCTGCTTTCGAGGCACTTGTGCCGACGCCGACGTCGACGCCGATGCCGACGCCTCGCACTAAAGCACTAAAACAGTGCACTTTCCATTGTGCTAATACTGTGCCTGTAGCCTGCCGCTTCATCATCATTCTCACTGGAGCATCTTTCTGTCAACGAGTCTCAAGCAGAACAGCGTGAAGGTGCACCCTTTGGTATCACCGTAGAACTGCTACAATTCTTAAAGCAAATGATCTCTCTATTTGATTGACCTGCTCGCAAAGGGCCCTTACTTGAAAACTGGAAACTTTGAAAAAGCTTAAACATTAAACACCTTTAAAATTAGGGGTAGAATAGCAAAAATATGTTATTTGAATGAGGGTTTATTTTTGAAGATGTCAATTGCGGGGAAAAACTATATCTGGAATACATTCCAACGATTTGTTGCATTAATGAAGATAATTAACCCATTACATGGCTCAAATTAGTCAAATAAACGTAAAGACCCACAATGTTGTGGTTTTGAGGTTTAAAAAATTAGGAGCAAAACCAACTGTGTTCCTGGTCAAGAATGTTTTCAATTTCTTTCTTCAATTTTGCCTATAAAAATCGCGTTTTGCAATATAAAATGGACGCAAAACATATTTAAAGCAAATACACAGTGTAAATAATCTCGAAAAGTTAAAAAATATCCGCATTTTCCTAATTTGCCCTGATGTGGGCAAGTCAAATCGTTAGCAAAAGAAGGACGCCATCAGTTCCAAGGGACCTGTGGCATAATCCTATTCCACGCGAATCGATCGTAATGCAAGTATGTACACAGTGCACACATTTATGTAATCTATGTATGTACAATGATGTTGTTACCAATGGGGCACGAAAGGAAGTTGTCGGAGGTCGCTCGCGATTGGCGAACGCTAGCTAGGTAACATGGAAGCACATGCGCGCGGGCTCGCTTTGAAACGCCCATCCGCCCACTCGTCGCATGGTCGGATCACGCGAAGAAAGCAGGTAGGAGCACAGAGTCAGGCGGCGACGGCGACGGCGGCGGCGGCGACGCCAGAACACGCTATACTAGCCGGAGATTCAATCAAAACTTGTAGAATTATGAGAATTACGCGAAAGAAAGACTTTATACTTATCACAAATGAAATCGTGTTACTAAATCGATTGCGCTATTCGTTGAATCGGAGAAAATGTCTATTGAAATGCAATTGGTAGGTCTGATATTCTTACAGACAATGAAATGGAAAATTTTCCTGTTTTGTCGGGTGTCACCTAAAGCTTTGACTTTAAACATAACAACGTTAAGATATATACTGTACAAAATAGCGCTTTGAGAACACGAAAGCGTGCAAGTTTTGATATCGGGTCCGGACTTAGCTTGTCGCTATTTTGGCAAGCTATAAGCGCAGAACAGAATCTTGCAGACCCATTCCATTTCCATGTAGAAGTACATAAGAAACAGTCCGTAATGCAGATATATCCACCATTTAAGTCTTGCCACCACGACGGCGAAGGCAAACCTCTTAATGGCACGACGATTTTCTTGACTGTTGTAAAAATCAGCCGCGTGTTATTCAATGGCACAGTTGTTGCACTTGGCTGTGTGATCTTTTTAGTCGCTCTCTGTTTTATAATCAACAAGATGATGCTCTTTGAGAGGCTGCATGAAGGCTCAGAGTGCATTATCCCGTGGACCCAGCTCGGGGAATCTGGCTGCATAAAAACCATCAAACCGCGAGAATCTAAAGCTAAACGATTGCAGGGCCCGTGGCTCGAGCTTGGATGCCCATCTTCCGACACTTACTTTTACAATGCTGTAAAAGAAACGGCCGACAGTTTTTTTTCTCGGTCTAAATGCATGAAAAGAACATTCCGTGACTTAAATAATTAACAGAAATCAATAAAGATGTTCATTGACTGGCAGTGATCTCTTTCTGTCTAGAATTTTATCTCAGCACTTTTCTTCTGGGGCAAAACTTTCCCGCAATTTTCCTAACCAACATATACTTTTCCATTTTCATCTCTCGCCAAGTTTTCACGTCCATGAGGCAATAAAAATGTGAACTCATGGTGATTTTCTACATGGAAGTGTCGAAGATTTTCCCACGTGAATATTCCATTTCCCGACTAATTTCATTGAAACGTACAACCTGGCGATCGCCGCCCTAACAATCTCGGTAGCTACCCGATGTCTAAGGAACAAATGAGTCGGCTGAAATTGTTGTTGTTTTATTTTTATTGATACTGTTTATTACCCATTCTCTTTGTTTTCCAGTAGCTGAAGGAGGTGCCAAACAGGCCGACCGTCGACGAGCTACGAACCGAGCCGAGTTGTGCCGAACAGCCCCGAAGTGAGACCACTGCACGCTGCCTACTAGCAGTCCCGCCAAGCTCGTCTGGCTATATTTCAAATTTGTTCCCAACGTGAAGACCTGGCCGCGGCCGTTTCACTTAGTCTTCAAGAATAACTACAACTCGCATTGCAAGTGTTGCGTTTTAGCCCCGCCGCCACCGCCACCACCGCTCGCTACCACTGGCTAGTGCAAAGGTGCAAGGTGCAAGGTATTCAGAGCAAGGTGCGTAGGTACCGTAGTGCTGGGTAACACAGTGACAGTTGGTGCAGTGACAGCTCGTGTGACAGTTCGTGTGCGGTGACAATCGAAGCCGGGCAGACCTTTCAACGGCCAACCCCGAATGCGATAACCGGCGGCGTATTTTCAAGTTCAAGAAAATGTAAAGAAATCGCGTGTGTGGTGTGAGTGGATTGCAGAGTTCAGTGTGTTAGTGCTCGAAGGAAACAAGCGAACGTGTTTTGGGAGGTTAGCTTTTTTTTCGACACCGCGTCGTGGTCGTTGGCTAGCGCCTTTGGCATTGACTGTTCATTCAAGCCCCCAGACAAGCTTTTTGTTTGATTCATTTTCACCGATATCCAATTATCTGGAGGAACGGTAGAGAGGTGTGCACCGTGAGTTGCATGCGATGGAACCAGCGTGCACCGCCGCCTTATCAATGAACTCAAAATTGTGCTCCTGCGCGTGAACGCCAACTAGAATATTAATTCAAATCTGTGCGATACCGTCTTAGTCTTGCGCCTGACCCATCGTCTATGTAAACACCGTCTATTTTCGCAGCACGTTTACTTTTCTCATTAAAAGTAAACGACAAGCGCACCTAGCCGTCGTTCAGTAAAGATTCAGAGTGCAGTACGTGTGATTGCAGCAATAGTCCACAATCATTACTCGTAACTATAATTGCGGCGTCCAGCTGAACCCAGTGCTGTTACCCTCGACAAAAATAACTTCAAACCTCTGACAAAAATGGACATCGACTTGACTTGCCCATTTTCGAACTGTGTTTAAAAGTGTCGTTGCTTGCCAAAAGTCTCCGTGTGCGTTTTATTTGTGGACAGCGGGCATCGGGCAGCAGACTCGTGGGCAGCCACGTGCAGACGTGAGGGTAGATCCGCTGGACAAGGGCAGAGATCTAGTACAGTCGTAGCCAACGCCGCAGAAGCCGCAGCCGCCGTACCTAAACTGTACGGGTACGACGCCCGCCGCGAGGCACAAACGACGCCCGAAATGTACCCATGGTATCGGGAAAGTGTGGGCCAGTTCTGTGCACCAGGGAACCCCATGAGCACGACCATCAAAACGGAGAACGGCTACAATGATTGTATGTTAGCGCTCGACTACGCTGCTCAGACGAAGGTAAGACGTTTTGTATTACTCATTACTGTCACCTTATCGTTTTTAAAACATGTCTAGGTCTCTATAGCATTTGACGTGGTAGTGGGGAGTGGTGTTATGATTGTGCTAGAGAGAAAAGCCGGCAAAAGAAGGCCCTAACTGATGTATAACGCATATTTTTTATGAAATACTAAATATCTTTGTTTCCTCAGTAGCAGGTAGATTTCAAAAAGGCAACATTATTTTGCTTGAATTTCCAATAGCAAGAAATATATTTACAAAATTAACTTTAAAGAATTTTTAAAGTTCACTTACATGACATTTTCACAACCTCCTCGTGAACGATTAATTTATGTAAAATTACGTGACATTTTTCTGAAGACAAGTGAACACGATACACAAAATCTTCCTCTCGGATTCCGTTAGGATATTGGACGACTCCTATATCCGATCAAAAGTCCCCTTGAAGTACAAATGAAACAATGCTTCAAAGTTATCGATATTTATGAAAATATCATATATCCTGTCCACGTTATTCATCATTACTATTGCTTACATTGAGGTAACAATTTCGATTCACGTAATAACGTTTGATAATGCAAAAGTGCTACTGAAATTAAAATCATGACATCAGAAAGCGACGTTGTTATGCTCATAGGTTAGATTGGTGTAAAGTACCCAGGTACAGGAACACTTTGTACTCGATACTGAGAACTGCAGGCAGTCATTACAACGGTTGGTGTACGTCAGTACACTTCGATAGGCCGCGAATTGTAAATGTAGAGGATTGCACCACGGCTATGTTATGAATGGTATCGTATAAATGTATGGAGATATAGTATTACAAGAGATCCTCGTCCGATTGTAAATTATAATCAGCTGTTATTTAGATTAAAAAAAAGGCAAACCATCTCCAATTCCCCGTGATGCGAAACTCAATTCTTCTTGCTAAATTATATACCTGTGCACCGCTAAAGCGAACTTCTTTTGCGTCTATTAATGAACATAGCATTTATCAGCATTTTACTATGATTGGATTTGGTATGTAATTATGAACCCGGAGTACATGCTTGATCCAATAGTTGAAAATATCGGGTATAATTGTCAGTTTTTTGTTGGATTCAAAAAGCAGCATGCGCTGCAATACGTTGGTAATGCACAAGTACACGCAGTACACGCAGTACACGCCGTACATGCCGTACATGCAGTTTAAGCCCCGAAACAGTCTAGCCAGGATTGGCCGTTAGAATCGGGTTGGATCTAATTCGCAAATAATTACTAACATGTCGTTTTAGACGAATTGGAACACCCGCACAGCTAACACCGTGCAGTTGTCAAGCCCCTGAAAAAGCAACACATCCTTTCATATGTGAACGCACACTAATTTTATCACAGCCAACAAATAAAATACAACTTGTACACATTTTAGGACTGCCATCATTCAATTTGCTACCCGCAAATGGAACGCAGTGCAACTTATGTAGAATCATAGGCATACCTATATGATTGAGACAAGGCGTGTCATTCCAACAAGGCCTGTTTGATATCATTTCAATAGTTCCATTGTAGATAGCTGGCACATCAACTCTCGTAATATTCCTTTGATATTTGAGTTTATATGTGTAATTTTAGAAGTTATAGCGTCCTACGTTGATAATAACAATTTAATTGCCATGTTCACCATCATGAATTTCAAGACACGTAAGACAAGGAACATAAGCAGAGTTGGTCAACATCCTTGACAGTACCATTTAGTACTAATGATTAACAAAACACTGGTGTCCTGTCAATTGGTAAAAGATGACTCTAGAGATTATAATTGAGAATAGTACACATTAATTTATTATAAGAAATACAGGTTATCACAATACCACGGCGTGTGTTTTACTTTCGGAGGTAAGCACACTTTCAACCAAGTTATACTTTTAGTATCCAAATATGTTAGTAAAATCCTGCTCCGCGAGTAATGAATTTAAAAATATCTCAATTATTGTTGCCAGTCTTTTTGTACTAATATCAGTTGATAGCTTTTCATTTTACGCGACGCAATCAGGGATGTGCACAAGGATGAGTTTCTGAATCTGATAGCCGTATCTACTGCAGTCGAAGATGAAATGCATTAAGTACTAGTGTTGCATTGTGATTGACATGGAAAGGAAATGCGCGGGCGTGATATTTTTCAAAGCCCCTGAATTTAGGGCCCTGCAACATTACCAGTTTCTGCATTCAGAGATTGCCGGGCAGACTCCGGAGTGCCGAGTGCTGGAATCTCAAGCGAACTCAACTGAAAGCATTCTCCGGATTGCTATAAAAACAAATGTTACTTTTAAATTATCTCGTATTTCGTCTCAAATTTAAGAACCCCGTCGACCAGGGAACGCCACAAAAACCGAACCATATAATTCTGTTTAATTATTCCTATTTTGCTCGTGTAAATGGGATGCTTAACAATTCCACTCTTGGTATCTATTCGCCTGCAGTTTCAGTCTGCTTCGTTAGTGCTCTTACATACCTACGTATTATTGTTTTTCTATTTACGCCGAAGTTGATCTGCAATCGGTTTGCAAATGTTGTTTTAAGGTAATGAGCATTGATATGGTTCTGAGTCCGCCAGTGAAATGGGAGAATACAATGAAGATTGCTGAAACCGTGAGATCGGTAGAATTTATCTGAATATGCAAGAAGATGAACGTACCTAATAGATTCTAGTCAACCTAAAAATCTTCACACTTGCTTTACAGCATGGTTTGGTGACCATCTCAAGTATTAAGCCGACAAATAATAATTCCGTGCAAATTTGCGGTGAATATTCGTGGCCCATTTTACCGGTTGGCAGGAAAACATATGAATTTTGAAGTTTGTTTCACGATAACAAATTTTAATTTCTGGTCTCTCCATTACGTGTTCAACAATGGACAACAAATTAACCCAAAATCACACCTGACATCGAGGAGTCCCCACATATATTTTTCCCCTCGTCTGTGTTTACGCAGTCGACATTTGTCAGTAACAAAACACAATGTTTCCTATTTCCCATTATATCACATATTTTCTTTGTCGCCGGTAAGGAGAGCTTGTGTACATTTAATCAGAATAACCCAGCATTATCGCAAGGTAAATAACATTCTATGCAGCGACATGAGATTAATTTAAACTAAATATAAGTAGGTAACATGCACTGATTATGTGAGTTTTAATTCTGCGTTTGCAAGTTCCAGACTTTGTAATCCAGGGCCCGGAGAATATTGAAAAGAACATAAAAATGCATAATACTCCTTAATGACATAAAATAGGCAATTTCTTTAATGCGTATAATGCACTCTTTCACAGTTCGCTTTTATGTCTACTAAAAAGATTCGGGGTTAAATCATACTCTTATGTCCGTTTGATCGGAGGTAGACTGGCCTGGTAAACCAATACGGAATTCCGTACTGGACCCCTGCTAAATATTTACTTCGGCGGGCCCCTGTAGTAATTTATTTTGCAAAAAAATTAGAATCAAAATTGCAGTTCAAAATGTTTGAACAACACCTTCCTTTAGTATGTGCAGCAAATTGACAGTTTGAACCAGAGCGATTGACAGATTGGGCCACAAATATATGACATTCTGCAGATTTACCCTGGCAAAGGCCTCAAACCTTTTTTCGCAATGTAAAGAAAAAAATCACGCAAATGTTTTTGCGAACAATCTAATCTGATACATTTGGATTTTAAATTTTAGTTCATGGGCCTAAGAGCGCTTTACAATAAGTTTAATATGTTTTACGTAAAAGTAAATTATCAAAGAATATTTGAATTCCAAATCCATTGTTTCTTTTACTCCCTTGAATATTCAGAAACAGAAACTTCGACCGAGTGTTTTGGTTTATCGAATCAGCTATCCAAACAATTTCTTCCGGAGTTTATTACTAACATAAACCCCAAATAATCAATCTCACCTTTTCAGGCAATCCAGGTCTGTTAATGTTTGTGCTCCTATTGTTTGTCCTGTCAGTACCCAAGCATTAATGTTTACTGAATTAATCGCCATTTTCTTACCGAATAGTATTGAATATCACAATCAGCTCCTCTGCCTTCGTTCTCAATGTCAGTTATTTTACCACCATTAAAGATCCCCGCGTTTCGTTGTGTAACAACGTGTTACTAAGATTCTCATGACACTATACAAATTCGCCAACGACTAAAAGTCAATTTTCAAGTAGAAGTCCTTTTCTGTTCAGTCGCGCAAGCAAACGCACGTGCGTTTCCCGGGCGTTTCCCGTGCGTTTCCCATTCGTTCCTCGTGCGTTGATGGGAAGTGTGTGTCGTTTGTGTGTTGCGTGTGCTTCTGGGTGCATTGCTGAGATGTGCTGTTGTTATTGTGGCGAGCTAACGATCGTTTTTTCCTCAAATTTGTGTTGTTTTTGGCTACCTGGAGCCAATACGTTAACACGCACCAAGATACGCACCGCGCTGCAGAAGACTGCGATCGGGGGATCACTACAGACTAACAAATATCGTTTCTAGTTGATTTTCGCTTTAGCTATGTAAGCGTTACCTTTAGCTAATGCTTACAATAGAATCTAAAGGCAAATTATTACATAAACTACTCACCCACTCCTGTGGAACATTAATTGAAATAGTAATGTATGTTTCAGAATAATGAAGATGTGCTTGTTCTAATAGAAGCCCGCGGACGCATTATATGCTACTCACTTGGCTCTTACTTTGAGGATTGATTGCTTCACGACATTTTCTGCTTATCATCAACATAGTATGACGCAACTGTGTACAAAGGTACTTCTTTTGTAACTTTAACCTGCTGCTGAAATATTATGCATATTATCATTGAGGTCGTATTGGATTGAGATTGTGAGATAGGTAGTTATTTGACATCTATTACAAAGGTGAACTACACGCTTCAAAGGGGTGCTTTTTTACTTGCAAAATGCTATTAGCTATTAGCATAAGATTTGCATGAGCTAAGGAAGGATTTCCTGCGTGTGTATGACTCGTTCAGGTCAGTAAAATTGATGCACTGACCATCTCAATGCGTCAACGCATCAATGGGATAGGAAGATCGTGTCGGGCAATCATTTCATCGGAGTTTTTGGAAATCATATCAAATATATTAATGTAATGCTTTATTCATAAAGGTACATGGGTGGCGATATGCAGTAATAAGATTGGCTATTTCGTCCAGTTCAGAATTATTTGAACAATTAGTCAAGAAATACATTGCGATAATTTGAAAAATTAAAAAAATTGCAAAAATCGGAATCATTTTTTTTCAATCATTTTTCAAGTTTTTCTTTTCTTTAGTGCTTTTGAAACGAGTAAATGAGTGTGTCCATTTTATTTCAGAACATTTTTAAAAGATAACTCAAGTACCTCAATACTTTGCTGTTATTCCAACACGAGTTGTTGAAAAATTACGAATAATACGAATTATAATATAGAAAAATACAAAAGTTCCCTTAAGAAAGCTGAAAACAATGCGATAAGATTCCTCGGCATAATATATTAAGAACCTTGCAAAAACGTGTGCATTCACGATATCCATAGCTGACGATCTATTCAGGGAAAACCGCGCAGCCGAAAGAAAATTACCTCCGACAATTAAAATTATTTTTAATCTGTCATTGCAAAAACGCTGCAGATCATTGCATGCGATATCTTGCTAGTTTTAAATGGTCCACCTCGAGGATGAGGAGATTCTAAGATTTGTCGCTGCTCGCGGTCCTTCTACCTACCAGACTCACATAGCCGAATACGAAGACTTCTGGCACCAAGGGACAAGGTGGCACACGAAAAGTCAACGCAAGGGAGGTGTAGCGCAATTTCACCAGGTCCATTCAGTGAAGCCTATAATTAACTTCCGAAAAAAAGGTACCACCTTAAAAAAAATCTCTCAAAACAAAATCTCGAAAATGATTACAATGTAAACAAACGGTTCGACTAATTACGATCAACCTTTATGCACCGCTGGTGCATCGAAATGTTCAGCCATGCGAGGAGCCGTGGATAATTTCCATGGAGATTGCTGATGATGGTCGATTCTTTCACAAAAAGCCGTCAGTCGCCTTCGCGTATCTGGCCGGCCAGCCGACGGCAACAACGACGGCAACGGCGACGGCGACTCCGAAGGACTTGGCAGATCGGCGGGCTGCGTTCTCTACTATCAGCAACATGATGCTGTAGGCTGAATGAAACAGCCGCGGGCATCGCGCCGATCCGAGCCGTACAGCGCGCCGAGCACTCTCATCTCCAATCTAACACTGTACACGTTAGCCGATAGGACAGTCTTGAGTTGTGGTTCCTTGGTTTTGTCAATAGATGGGGGACCAGTGGTCGGACCGTCCAGTGAGTTGGTAGCTGCGTTAGCTGCGTTTGCTTCTTAGCCTCGATATCTAGCGAAAATGCGCAAAGGATACATTTCAACAGCAATATGGCAACAAATCTCTTAATTATGACATTTTAACGGAACACGTTTAAATGACGACGTGTTTTTTTTTAATACACTCATATATATATATAAATATTTTTTTTTTGCTTGCCATAGATAGGTAATTGGGCAACTTTTAACTAAGTAAATATTCAGTAGGCATAGTGGTTTCGTAGATTGAACTCCAGGAGCTGGGAAATGAAATGTGACAGATGCTTCATTTAATGAATTCAGTTACATATTAAGCATCATTTTGATTTAGCAATGCTCCTCCTATATCATTCCGAAAAAAAATGTGGGCTGTCCAATTTAAGTTTAAACTTAACGTAGCATTTCTATGTACGAATACTACCTTGAATATTGATTACTGGTTATTCCTAATTGTGTTTTTACCTCACGTACGAAACGAAATGAATAAAAAAACAGATAGGTATTTATTTATATAAATTATTAATTACTAACGATCATACTATATGCTAAAAGCATAGAAACATAAGAGTGTGTGGCAAGCGCGAAACGTCAAAATAGCTACAAAGCTTACAAATGCTAAGAACTTGCTATGAAATAGTATCAGGACTATCAATATCAATACATAAGAGGCTAGCAAACGTAAGAACTTTTTGCGTTCCTTCTTACTTTGCGAAGACAGCTGAACACAAAACTCCACAAAAGGCCCAAACATTTTTCATAACCGATACAACAATAAAGAGACAAATCAAATACCTTTGGCCTGCACAATATTTTAAACGAACTAGTTTCAGGTTCGATTCCCATAAACGTACTTTCTTGTAGTTATGTACTGGCTGCCAAGTATAGGCTGAACTAGTAGCAACTATAGTAATGCCCAATGCTCTGTGTATGGCAACCTAGACCCTCTGAGAGCACTCGATGTGCACCAGGTACACACCTTCCCTTCCTCGATCAGATGGGGAACTAAGCTTACAGCGCATTGCATGCGGCACATTACACAAGAAAACTTAGTTTTCCATCCCATTATCATACTAGTTAACTCATTTCTGCGCCCGGGTCTTTGAGATTTTGCCACTTCAGGTCTACATTTCTTGCAAGACTGTACGACCAGTATGTGACGCAGTCATGTCTTCAATTTATCATGAACTATCATTGCCAATGTCAATGTTTGAAAGACTGAATTTTCTTGCAAACACTCTGTACTGGAAACCAGTCAGTTGTTCAAGAATATGCCTCTTACTTTCTTTGCTTTGTTCTTTGCAAATAGTTTTTTTTTTTCTATCCTCTACTTCGGATATTCCTTGTGTTATTTATGCAGCCTGTCACAATGTAATAAGCAATAACGATATCAACGGCTTCTCCCAACACGGAATAGAAGATAGAAGATATTAGCGTTATTAGTCGTAACTCGTAAAACAATTGCCTAGCGAATTGAATTAGTGAAAGAAAACTGTAACCAAAGTATCACTAAACAGAAAATATAACGCCACCCTAAAAGCGTCGGTGCGTTATACAATTTATTACTTCTACTCTAGGCGTTCAGCGGCCACTTTTCAGAGTCCAACTTTCAGTATTCAGCGTATAATGTTCAGTGGTCAGCTTTCGACCAGCTTAGTGCAAAAACAACGAAATCAAAGCTTTACATTGAAAAGTTTGCTCATTTTTTCTGCACACACCTAAGCTTTTTTCGAATAATGTTAACACACGGGTATATTTTGTTGATTTAAATAGCACCAAAAACTGTCCCCCCCCCCCCCATTCGTTTTTTATAATATTCAGAGAGGGTGGCATTTACGAATACAGCTCGCGAATGCAATGCTTGCCTGGTCTTTCCACTGTTGTTCTAACAATGCACATGAGTAAAGGTTTTAAATTCTACTTTCGAATAGAATTGGAATTCTTTCTTTTGTCTAGAGGTTTGCTCACGAACTAATTGCCATGACAGGGCCCTAACGGCAGAGCAGTCGCGACGCCTGCGATGCCTGACTTGCCGGCGTCGTCGATGTCGTCCCATCCACAGGCTGCCTCCTACATTGTCCACTTCCACTGTCCACCTCCACTGTCCACCTCCGTTCTCCGTCCAGCGCGCCGGCCCAGGCACTGGCACGTCGCATAGTGACCGGGAGAAATTAATTGCTTGCACGAAACTCGGGACTAATTGAATTTTCTGTGCATTTGATGATTTTGCGCTGCCGCTGGCTTTTTGACGACAACCTCTTTGTTTATGTCCGATAGTCTGTCGGATTCGAATATGACGCTTTCTTTAATCAACGTGATACCTACAGAATGATCCTAAGCCAGCATTGAATATCCTGGCATTGAGTACAAATGAATAGCATAGCTGGAGGTATGCATCTTGTATCGTTTGTAAATTGAAGTAACTTCACCCATACATTACTCCTATCTAATGTATAGGTGTTATCGAGATGTATACCTTTTATGTACCTATGCCCCTTTTTGTCAAAGAGTAGTTTTTAGTCGCGATCGCGCAGAATGTGAGTTTTAGGCACGCTCCTCTCTATCCATCACCCTGTTGATTAGCTTTAGAATCGACGCTGCTCAACTTTGCTAAATGTTTTTCGAAAGATGGCTGCACAAGTTTAACACTTAAAACAGGTGTTAAGAGGCAGTTTATGAATTTAAGGTTGTCGCGACTTGGCTCGGCGCGGCTCAGCGCGGCAAGCTCTCAAAGTGAATTTTAATTGGTTGGGATTAATCGGTGAAAAAATTGCTCTATAGTTTGTATCCTAATTGAAAAGCTAATTAATAAGTTAGCGCTAAACAAAGTCTAGACGCCAATTTAATCAAAACTAATTAATCTGCGCTCACTTTCATGAAGATTGGCTTCGCGTCTCCCAGAAAAATAGGCTTCCTATATCCTACAAGTACCTAAAGGTAATGTATGCTTATGCAACATGCATCACTGCATAAATACTAGAAATAACGCTCATTTACCTGACTACTCTGCTTGAAAAACGATCTGAGACAAATCAAATAAAAGTGATATTATTGTAATGTGAAGTTGTTAAGCACAGTCATTGAGATTTCTCTGTACGCAAATGAGCGGTTTAGGCCAGCCTTGTACGTGCCCTGTTACAAGCGTCGGATGCAAAAAGTGTACCTTTGCAGGTGGATAATATCAAATCGCTGTCCTGTCGTATACGTTCTCAATTGCGCGACTCAAAGCCTAGCTATAATGTTGCCGTGATCTCAAGAAGTTACTTACCTACTATAATCCACTTGCTTGCAACAACTTTCCCAAATCACTGCTGAATTACACACAATCGCCCTGGACGCCCGTCCACAGAACTGTCAACAAGCATTTCATGCATTTCACAAAACCCGGCACCTCTACCGTATCGCAACCTTTTCAGTGAAATATCCAGATTTCGCCACATATTTTCATCGTTGACTACGCTTTATTACACTTACTTTGAAAGGAAACTATAATTTTTTATTTCGTAAAACCACACAAATTTACAAGAAAAAAAAACACACAAAACATGTACCTGTCTACAATCTCGTTGTCATAATAATAAGGAATAACCAAATATCGCAGACAACTACCATTATTCGTATCTACTGCTTTACAAACGTC
Organism: Protonemura montana; assembly: GCA_947568835.1. Classification (NCBI taxonomy): domain Eukaryota; kingdom Metazoa; phylum Arthropoda; class Insecta; order Plecoptera; family Nemouridae; genus Protonemura; species Protonemura montana. The sequence continues at coordinate 6,695,681 of OX387604.1, read as the reverse complement.
GTGCCTCAAATCTCACTGTTACCAACACGATAATCTCTAGCGTTACCTGAATGCCATGAATCTGGTCAAGTCATCTGACCACAGCAACCGCAGTTGCACCCTCCCCCCACCCCCCAATCACCTTCCAAAAGACCCTGTTCATCATCCCACGAGACTTTACAGAGATACGTCCTGGGCGTAGGCCCGAAGCCCTGTCATCTCTGAACCTGGATTCTCAGTTCTGAGCTTTCCGAGTTCTGTGGTCCAGACTGCAGCTCTCATCCTGTCTACTCCTGGATTTCACTCAGTCATCGTGAGTGTCGTCGCTAGGCATGGCCATCGACGTCAACGCTAACATGCATGCCTAGTTGCTACCTTACTATAGCTACACTAAATTTACTTCCAACTTGAGTTTCTTTCGTTTTTCTTTGTAGCCCAATCAGTGAACGCGTAACAGCGTAACGTGTTATGGATCATTTGCTCGATCCCTGACCAAGTCGGTTAACCAGTCGAACACGTACCTACACTGTCCCTTGTAGCCCCTTGTAGCCCCTTGAAACCCAAGCACCACTCCTCTTTTTCGACCACGCTGTGTAGGGCCACGGTCTGACCACATGACCATGCTACGCTGTGTTGGTAGCTGCCAAAGAAGTTATTCACAGAGAAGGGCCTTGCTTCGACTCCCCACAAAGCGCAACTCTAGATGAAATATCGAAAACAGCAGTAGATAAATGAAAGCGAGGGATTTTAAATGGGCACCAATTACGAAATTGTCAACCTTACACCATTACGAGTAATGTCTGGGCTGGGTACCGTCAACTTTTCTGCCAAACCATTCGTAATCATACATATTATAAAATAAACACGTTGCCGACATTTTTGATGTAGGGAAAACGGTAGGAAAATTTAGTTAAGGGGAACGGCAAAAAGAGGTTTGACAGTTTTTTGACAGTTTTTGTGTGACGAATAAATTTCGCAGTGTTTGTAGAACGATTGGTGTAGTGATTTCCGTAAATGCAAGACAATGCAATGCATCGTTTACCTTTCGTCATAACATTACCATGCTAGACTATTTACATTTGAATAGTCAATATAGACACGGTCCACGGGATGATTCTACGAGGAATTAGCTCCACGGACCACGCTGCTGCACGCAGCCGAATCCAGTTTCATTCAGAAATGTGAACATTGGATTTGGTATCCTCCAGCTAGCCAGCGCTGATGAAACAAAACTATTGATTGACAAAAAAGTATCAGATAGAACGTAAAAAAGTACATGAAAGCGTGAAAGAACGAGATGAAAAAAAAACATCCTCTACGAAATAATTCTTACCGTGCATGAATGGTTACACGTTCCAATCTAAAAAAAGTCTTACCAAATTTAAAAAAAAATCACGGCCGGATGTGAATTATATTGAAGAGCTGTTGGTAAGACGTGATGTTACCTTCGTCGCTGGGTCTTGTATGCACCTTCGCGGCTGTTTACCGTAAATCCCGATTCTTGACACTTAAAATTCGAAGACTGTGAATTCGCACTTCATGCAAACCTGCACTTGAGAGGAGAACCTTCTGTTTGAGCGTATGTACGGTTAATTCGTCCCCCCCCCCCCTCCACCACCCCCTACACATTTAGTCTGTTGAGAAGGTAGCAGTTTTCATTGGTTTTAATTGTTTTTATTCAAGCCTTTCTTAAAGCAAAGTGGTACAGGGAAATTATATTTTTTTATCAATACAAGTCAATGCGCGATTATTGCTTTTAAAAATGGCAGTGAGTCATATGAGTCAATTGCGGAGTCAATGAGACCAATTTGCGGACACAAATGCAGCATAAAATTATATTTTAAAACTTATTTGCTAAACTAATGTTCGTTGGCTGTTGTTGGTTTTTCATTTTGTTAATTTTGATTACACCAAAGCAAAAACTAAAACGCAGTTTTCAAAGTAACAAGATTTATATAGATGGTTTGTTGAATTTTACGAATGAAAATTGCCGTTTCTATAATAGTCCACGCTTACGCCTAAAAGCTATGCTGAGTGTAAAAACACATGACCCGAAAGCTTCGAGCAGCGAGCAATAAATCATGTTTCGAAATTCGGCGCGCGTTTGGTCTAGGAACGGGTCGCCTCCTGTGAGCGATCCGAGCAGTTTTGTTCCCGCGCTCTGCCTCTGTTCGCGGGAGCTCCCAGAGATGGAGCTCTCGCGTCAAGGGCTGCTCCCCGCCCTGGCGAGGGGATGCTTACATCCCATCAGTCACATGGGCCGATCGCACCTACACCATGCCCTCAGGCGATTCCGGCCCTGGGCCCTGATGCCCCTGATGTCCAATGAATCACTATCCGATGCAGTGAACACATAATCGCATGTCTCGATTACATTTCAAACAAAAAATAATTACATTTTGCCATAAGACAATTTTGTTCCATGTCTAGTGAGTAGGTACTTGACTCTTATCTACGTAAACAAATTGATGCTAGCCATAAATAATGGATCTAAATAAGAGTAACGCTGTTTATTTAATTAGTGCAAAGCAGGGACCGGAATCGGAATCGGAATTAATCAATATTTTTCTAATCGGAATCGAAATTTTTACTTTAAGTCAGTTGGAATCGCATCGGAATCGGAATTTTTACTTTTATTCAATTGGAATCGGAATTGGAATTTTTTCTTTTACCGAAAAAATTCTAGTCAATATTAACACTATGTCTATGTGGTCTGCGGGCTGAACTAGATAAGAATAAAACAGGTAGGTTGGTAGGTAAAAATTTAACTTTGTTTTATCATGGTTATTAGTAGTATTTTTGTTTCCACTGCGAATTCTATTCTTTGCAGCTGGTTACTTTCGATAGTTTGATTTTCGGTGCGAAGTCGCGTAGGGCGGCTGTCGACTGACCGAAGTGTTGACACTATAGTTTCATTCTTGAAGGCGGCTTCTTAACTATTTGCATTACTAACAAGATCAGTTAGACGAACCCCTTTGTCGCGACGCCGACAGCGTCACAGTCCACATTTGTATCATTTGTATTTTGATAGAGACCGAACAGAACAATTAAAATCAGTATCAACATTTTTACTGTACGTTTTCTGGAATCGGAAGTTTTCTTACGAGCTTTACGGAATCGGAATTGGAATTTTTATTATTTCATGTGCGGAGTCGGAATCGGAATTTATATTTTGTGTAACATGGAATCGGAATCGAAAAATATAAAAATTCCGGTCCCTGGTGCAAAGCATTGATTATGTTTATCGTTCTTTATAGAAATCGAATCCGGAAAAACGTCTTTTGCTTACAGAAATGGTTAGTTAACCCTTCTGCCTCTGGCATAGTTGCGCCAACTATTAACATAATTATTCTCTAAATATGGAGTCTTAGGTTTATGTAAAACATCTCTGTTAGGTTTCTCCTCTTTTCGTCTTAACTCGCAAGACGAGACGAATGCAGTGGCCGCGTGCATTTGAGAATGAGTTTGGTGAGCGGCGGCTGCGGCGGCGGCGACGGCGGCGGCGACGGCGGCGGCTCGCATGGTCGTCATACCCATCGAATCAGTGAGGGCCGGCCGGCCACTGCAGTCACGCGATCTCAAGAAATAAGTAAACCTTGGTGCTTGCGGCCAATCTTCCGCGTGCCCTTCGGCCAGCTAACGTACCTACTGCTTCTCTAGAAAGCAATAATTAGTGTGTGCATTTAACATGCTAAGCTAGGGATGGTCGAAATTGCTAAACCCTGATATTTTAATAGCAGCTATCAAGCTTCGGATAACGACGCGAGCTGCAAACCATCGCGTATAGAACAAGCAGAAAAAATAACATTAATTTCTATTATTGAATATTTAGAAGTAAAGTATAAATTCGCGTAATTACTAGTCTCTCACGTTCTGTGAGGAATTTTAATCGTATTCTGAATGTAATTAAATGATGTTAGCATTAATTAAAAGCATGCACTTGTCTGCAAGGAAACCCGAGCCGGATCGAGTTAACAATGCACCGACGAAGATCAACCGCGCATTTATACCTCGAATAACTTGCACTGCTATTTAGCGAGGGCCTACGAATTGCCCCATTTAATTTTACTGCGAAAAGTTGAATCGCAAGGCAATTCCAATTCGTCGATATTCACCGGGAACCAACCGTTTAAATCCGCGGGCAGTGAGAGGCGCAGAGCTGCGCGGTGCTGCGCGGTACTGCGCGGTGCTGCGTGGTTCTGCGCTGGCCAGCGTTGACGTTGCGAGATGCATTACAGTTCCTCAGAATCCAGCCAGCAAAGGAGCAAGGCTCTTTGCTCTTTGGAAGGACTACTTGCGGTTTTTGGTGGTCGCTATAATAGCAAAACACCAAGGATGTCCAAAACGTATAAACATTGCCACAGAAAGTGCATGCGAGGGTAGAGAGATCGCCGCTGTAACGATTTCAAAGTACCATATTAAAAAGAAGTGGTGTTATAGAGCACATGTTTGTGACGAGCTCTAGAATTCCGTCTCGCTGTTTTATTGTCGCTGCAGTTATTTTATTTTCTCGTGTTACCACTGCGTCTTCGGCAGAACTTTACGCCGGTTCTAGGATATGTCGGTTCTACTATCCCGGTTCCCGTGTCGACCGGTTCCGGCGTCGGCCGGTTCCGCTAGGAGTACCACACGACTGAAGTGCAGATTACTAGCGAAGCTTAGGCCCATCAGGACATAGGGATTTTGTCACTGGAGGCGCCGAGTGACGCCATGATTAATCGACGCTGCTGCAAGTCTTTGTTTCCTGCAGGCTTTATGGCGTCGGCATCGGCGTCGGCGTCGCTGTCGCCGCTGGTGTCAATATAGGCGTGGATGTTTTATCAATTCCCCCTCCTTTGTTTCATCGGCAGATGATATGGTTTAAAAGGAACTCAAGAAGTTCCCTACTTAGGCATACACCATCAAGCCAGATGTTAGTGATAATATTTTTATCGAATTATTGAACGGTTCTCTTGGCTGACACATTTTTACTCTCCGCTGTTACATGCTGTTAGCTATCCGTTCAAGCTTGGTTGCTAGTATACGAACTGAGATGCGAAGACAAAACGAAAAGCGTAGACGAATATCTGTTTTTCACGTGCCTTTGCGTGTTTTCCATACAACAGAATATGTATTTTCTTCTTGCTGAAACTTTCCTCACTTTTCTCTGGGCCAGTTACCTATTTTCGTGGTTCTTTGAGACTCAGGCCTTTTCTAGCGCGTATGGCTCAATCAAAAGCAGCGCTTACGCAAAGAGTTCTCTCCTTCAGAGGAACTTCTTTGGACATTTAAGAGAACAGGCAACGGGGCAAAGATTGAGGATAAATAAAGGATGAACACATATTTTAAGAAAAATATTGCTTTGTATTAGAAAATATGTCAGCACAAATTAATTGCGTCTAATTGTCCGATACCTGATCAGTGGAAAATTGCGTTCCATGATTACCAATGGGAACTGAAGAGTGGTGAGATATTGATTGGTGCGTTCATTTCGCTTAAAGTATGTTTAAAATGGTGCAAATCTACTTCCGTTGGCGCGTTTAGACCTCTAGCATCACGAAATATAATCGAGCGAGGATTATTTTCAATATTTGGGCACTTAGTGGTCTGGTAAGTGCCCGATGGTACAAAGGTTGTGTGTACCATTCCATGTTTAAGTTGGTGGTTGCCAGTCACTAGTTAATGATTGTGGTCATTTTTTAAACTGCTACCGATTCAAAGATGATGATGGTACTTCTACGTTACATCCGTTCTTTTTCCTTTCGTGATTCGACCATCGATAATAGTCGGTGTGGCGTTGCCATCATAACACCGACCACCGACCACTCTTCTCATCTCTTTGCAGGTGAAATAATTGTAAATATGAGCAATACTTAACATTCCTTCTTGACCTGAACCTGATATGTAGATCGTTATACTCGCATGTCTAGTCGATTTCATTCACTTGCAGGTAGTGAGCAGTCCATTGAGAGAAAAAGTCGAAATAGTATGGCCGTAGCGTTGGGGCGGCCAGTGGGCCAAGTGTGACGGGGGAGGGGACGGTAGAGGGCACACCGCCACTTCTGATTTGAATATGGCGTTATCGCGACCCGTGCGACTTTACAATTCAATTCATAGTTTAGATCAACGAACTCTGGGCTCTGGTCCATTTTTTCCTCGTATATCATAAAAAATAAATATTTTTTACAACAAGGTCACAACTTTTTTTGTATCATAGCTCCCAACACAGTGGTGAGCCGCAATAGAGATTTAGGGCCACCAGACAGATAACGAGGCGATACTTATGTTCATATCGTGCAAACTAAATATATTGTCCGGCCATAGAAAATAATTTCAGATGCTAGCTAGCTGGCAAATTTTACTTGACATGAATTTCAGTACTGGCCGAAGAGGAAAAAGTGTGAAGTAAGTTGAGGTTTCCCGTCCTGCCAAACAGTTTTTCCTCCGTAAACAATTTGTGTCGCACATGCGCCATTCAATCATTGACCTGCTTTTCTTCGACTGCCTGGCCATTGAGTGCAAGTGCAATTTACTTTGTTTCACCTGCACTTGTACATATTTCTTCGAATCCATTAACTACTTGATGTGTGTGGCTCTTGTTCTTGATTCCAGTTATTCACCTCCAATAAAGATATCATTGGAGTTTTCTGGTTGTGGATTTTGAATGTCAAATGTTTATCACATGAGAAAATACAAGATAATTAGAATATAATTCTAAACCGACAATCGCCTCGTCACTAAGATCATACACCTTACGCTTCAGATTACCTGCTTAAGCTCAAGATGCTGAGCTCAAGATTTGCATGTTGAAACACTCTTTGTATGCACATTTTTATTGCAAAGCGATGTTTTATACAGAAATAATTTAATGCAATATAGAAGGGTAAGTGAAAAAAAAAAGTTAAACTTGTATCGTTATTCGTTGGCTCATATTTGTGTAAGGTTAAGCTACTCACGCGATCCTCTGGGGTCCCATATCAGATTCGGTTATTTTTATCTTGGCGTCTTCTTGAGCACAATCCAATCTAGAAAGGGTTGTTTGCCTGAGTTGTTAGTTGATATATCAAATCTAGGCTGGAGCTTCCCTCCTTTCTTCGCAGCTGTCATTGGGAAAGATGATTTTCACCGCCTGGCAAAGAAGGAATTAAAGACAGCCGCTCATTAAAAAAAATTGAAAAACGCTAAAAAAAAATGAACAGATTACGTTGACAGAACTCGCCGGTTGCGTTCTGTGCCATAATTCGCGACATTGGGTTTGGAACACTGACTTTTTAACAACTGCTAATTGGGAGTGCTTTATAATAACTATTGCAAAATCTGTTTAATAGAAAAAAATATCTCAGCAAAGAAAAGAACGAGCAAAGAAACGCTATCCGTTTGAAGTTTTAAGCAATCTATTAAAATTGGTCAATAACCTGGGGAAACATCTCGATTTTTCCATTCAAGGACCGAACGATTCAACTTTTGAACACGCTTCCAGTGGCGGGCCTTCGTTCCACGGCCCCAGCCGAACATATTTATAAAGATCCATTGAAATAGAATGAGTGGAAAACGCATAAAAATTCAATATTTCGTTTAGGTCGATGAAACAAAATAATTATTGGGCTATGTTTTAGAGACAAAATACTTTTTAGGTCGTTTTTAGGACCACAAGTCAATTTTTTCAGAGCAAGTCCGACACTTATTACAACAACTACCCACGGCTCTGAAGCATTTCACCGAACCAAAAGATCAAAAGATTCAAAATTCCGAAGCTTTCGGAAAAAATTCTGAATAATCTGTTTTGGCCGATTGATTTTCGTAAACCATGTCATTGATTGAATATTGTAAAATATATTCTATAAAAATGATCCTGGTGTCAACGCAGTGTCTTTAACAAACAACGAGCTTTCAACTTTCAGTATAGAGCTAATTTTTCAAATTATTTTTAAAACATCGAACACACCAGCAGCTAACTTTTGGGTCGAAGGTTTTCTGTCTCGCCACTGATTTCCTAGAGATACATTCATGGGACAAGCCTGGGCCAAGCATCAATGACTTCATTCATTCAAAGTGCGTGTAGGTTGGCCGCCTTTACACGGATGATAAGCGAATGATATCAGATTCGAAGGACTGAAATTAGCTTGCATGATTTCAGTGTGAACATATCACTAGGGTATCACTATGCGCGAAGGTGAACAAATGCACCTTACATATGGTATCGAGAGCTTGAGCGATTGCCGACCAATTTTGTTATTCAATGAGTCAACCTCTTATCAAAATGACTCGATTGCAGATAAACAGATTTCATTTTATTTCATAATTTAGAAAAAAAGTATCGATTTACTGAGGTAATAAAAGTTGGCAAAAAAAAGAGTGCCATTCATGATATTAACGATAAGCGTGCTGAATGTGAAACGAAATTCGTGTTCGGCGGACCGAGGTGATAGCTCTCGCAAGAATTTTCAGGTGAAGTTACAAATCCCTTTAGTAGCCCTAATATAGGCCCGGGTAAAGGATATGATGCAGTTACAGGTTACATGCACAGGTATACAGGTACAGGTATACAGGTACAGGTATACAGGTACCGGGACAAGAGTCGAGCCTGATTGAAAAATGATGTTGCTATGGTGATTGTTGCTGATGTTTTTCTATGAGATGACTTCTATAGTTATATTTTGTAGATTGATGAACACCACTTGATTCTCTGATTAGTGATTAGACAAGTTGATTGGGATAAGAAGCTGATAGTGAGTGGATAAAGTATGACATACCATAATTACTGGTAGTAAAGTTTTTTTTTTTTCTTCTAGACTAAATATTATGTGAGAGTTCGTCGATACTACAACACACTTTTTTTCTGAAATTTTTTTGCGATTGTCTCGATTTACTATAAGTTGATTCTTTGCTGGAGATTTTTATCTAAGGTCAAGTTCCCTTCCAGATAATCTCTCCTCGTGCTGGGTTCTTGAATTTTACGACAGTGTGATTCTTTCTTTTTCCCGCCTCTTTAGATTTTTTTGTTTAAAGTGTCGTGTTTCCAATTATATCTGCTGGTAGTAATTCATTATTTTTCTGTAAACTCGAGAAATCAAGTACAAGAAGAGCGAAGCTTATTTTTACAAGAATCACAAAACATTTTTTTTCGCTTTTGCGTTTTCATCTATTTGTCTTTGCAAATAATTTTCTGGCACATTTGAAACACCAACTTAAATATCACGCAGCACGAGTCTACAATTGCATGAAGTAGTCACCCAGAATACGAGTGCACTTTGACCGAATATTTCCCCACTCCGAACGAGCGAGTGCTTTTTGTTATCAAGCTCATCACTCAAAAGATATGCAATCGGTAAGCCAATCAATTTTCTACTTATCTATTAGATTTGCCTGGCATGTAACTTGAGCGATTCAAACAGTTTAGTTCTGAGAGCTTGCCGTGACAGAGCGTTGTCCACTGTCGACCGGTCAGATCCTTCGTTAGGTCGCGCAAAGGTGCTTAGTACCAGAACATAGCTTCAATCACATTTCGAGTGCCGGCACACGCGTTACGTCTAGGATGTGTATGCTTTACCGAGGATTCGCAGCGCGATTCTATTTAGGCTTAGTTTTGTTTTATGTGATTATCTTTTTCCCAACATTTCCCGGAGGTCTGTTCGAATCAACGCAGTCGGAGTTATACTTCCACCGAAATCAAACGTTCACCCACGTCATGTCCGCCGCTGCCACTGCCGTCTGAAACGCATTATAGACGCACTCATAGACGCACCATCACTCACGAACACTCCACCACTCTGTTGTACTCATGCAAATGATCTGCTGAAAACTAAAAGCGGGCAAACTATACCTACGATTGTCGCTGGTGCTTCTAAGACTATCTACATTGCGCGTCTTGGCGAGATATTTGCTCTGCTTTATTAACTCTCGTCATGAATGTGAATCTTAATACTCGATTTAATTACATCCTGTCGTAATTTCAATTCGATCCGTTGACTATACGAGCGATATTATATTACATAAGTACAAACAACCCGTGTTCTGTTTTTTTTTGTCGTGAAAAATTTGTGTGTGTGTGTGTGTGTTTTTTTTTTGTGGCTGTCGGATGTCCTAAAGACTAATCGACAAATGGAGAAATAGCTAATGCACTGTTCGAACATTTTCTCATTTACTCGATGGAACTAATTATTAACAAACGATGACTAAATGTGAACCAGTATTGATTATGGTCGACAACAATCGATATCAATCAATAAAAAGGTCCGAAGATTTGAACAAGAGTCGCGATTTGGTTGTGGTATTCAATGGCGGGGTGGTGATTAACAAAGCCAGTTCGCTAGTGCAATTGTCGTCCAATCAAGTGAACGTTAGCGAAGGAGTTTTCCCGGGCGGTCGCTTTCCCGACGTGGTGCCGCTGCATCAATCGCAAATGGTCAATAGTGGAATGGTACGTACCTAAGCTGCAGCGCATCAATACTTAGACTAATCAAGGATACCAGCAGCTCCTCGTTGATACAGAGACGAAGACAAAAATTGGCCTCTCTACCAAAGAAAATGTATATTTCTGTTATCTTGATTGAATCTTATCACCAATTACGATTGATGCAAAAATAACAATCGAGCTTGCATTAAAACAAGTAGAGATATCTGCATACAATGATTATTCATTAAATATTTAAACTAGCATGCAATAATTTGTATGCGCCAAGAACTGACCAGGTTTCATTTAGCAAGAATCAAACCAATTGAACGCTGTCCAGGATGCTCTTTCGCGCATTTGGTGTGTGTCAAATGCCTGGCACATCCTTCGGGAGTTGTGCTGTCAACGCAAGCTAGTCATAACATGATCTCGACAGTCACAAGTCACAAGTACTCCTACTCGGCCATAGACGCTGCCGACACGTGTGCCCGAAGAAAGAGACCTTTGTGCTCTCGAAAATGAAGGGAAGAGTTTATTGAGGTTATCATCCACAGACTTATCTTATTGTAGGAGTCTGCTCTGCGGTCTTCGCGCCTCTAATGTATCCCAGGCCAGCACTGCTCGCTGCACGAGTCTGCCATGCCCATGTCTGTACCCTCCGCGCCCAGTATCGCCCTATCGTCCCAGTCGTCAAATAGGCCCAGTCGGGGTGTCAAATTGATCAATGTTTATCTAGATTCGGTGAAGTAAAGGGCTAAAGTTCATGTTTGCTTCTCCTCGTCTGATCGTCGGCCGCCTATTTGTATCGCGAGGCAAGATGATGGCTTTTAATCGTCGCTCTTTCTTTGGTCGGAACGAGTGAAGGTGCTTTGTGTCACGCAAGTTCACGCATCGGTGCGATACGCGTGTCCGTGAGTGTCCTTGGTTCATCCCCAGGATCCACATATTTGTTGAAGTTATCGCTCGGCCTCGCAAATATGATCTAACAAAATAGTCTGGATAATGATGCTGACGCTCTTAATAGCTCTGCTGTGTTGATAATGATGATGATGACGATGGCGAAGTTGATGATGATGATGATGATGATGATGATGATGATGATGATGATGATGATAATGATGATGATGATAATGTTGATAATGATAATGATGATGGAATGGGGTTGATTATGATGACGATTGAGGGGTTTCAAAGGAGGAGAAAGAGGAGAAAGATGCAGGAGAACGGGGAGGGAGGTTAATGATTGAATGTGCTCCTCCTCACATCATTAATCATTCTTTCTTTAGCCATTTCCGTCTTTCCTTCTCCACTCGGAATCTGTGACATCCGACAAATGCGGAGTCGGCTCAGCTAAAACTTTTTTCCGCCCTTACTTCCTTCTTTTCGTTCGTTCGTCGTCCGCTTTCGCGTTCTCTTCGTCGTTCTCTCCGTGTTTCTTAGTTCCCAATTCGTTCGCTTGACGTTCGTACTGCACCAGCGCCCGGTCTGCGTCGCGACTCATTTGCCCGACGACGCCGACGCTGACGCCGACGCCGGCGACGGCGTCGCGACTAGACGCCATGTTAATTCGAACTCTCTCTGATCAAACCATGTGCATACACTTTCCGCATGGGTTATATCCACTGCCTCTGAGAAAACATCTCCGAACGAAAATCAAATCAAATTGTCAATAAGCCATGTCTTCTTTTCTCATCGCCGGTATTTTCAACTGAGAATGCAGAGGCCACTTTAATAGTCCAAGCACCAATGTGCATGCTTTGAAAGGTTTAGCTCACACGAAGAAATGACTCAGTAAAACTCATACTTGTACAATTCAACTCGCATGCAATGAAACCATAAGCAATAATCAATAAACTGTTTATTACAAGCAGCATAGTTTCGTTTAGGAAACATAGGTATTGTAAATTAAATTCTAGATACACAGAAAAGACAACAAAACTTGTGTGCTAATGTTGTCTGCAGCCCGTGATACCCGAGTAAATAACTCGCGATGTGATTTACAACAATGTCTATTCATTTTTTGCGGGACACATGTTGAGCGCGCCTGGCCGACGTTTTGGTTTTGATTTAGCACAAGCTTGAAGCAAGTTCAAGCGCCGTTTTGCCCCAAAAAGTTCACAGTGCGAGTCAAAAACGGACGCCGGGCCGAAGCCATCGTGAGCGGCATACGTTTTAGGTACGGCCGCGTGAGCTAGTCACATTGCACAGGCTTGCAGCCAGACGTTTGCTGAAATGTTTTTTTAATTTTTTATTCATAATTACCTGGAATAGCACATTATATAGAATTATTCTGAACGGCAAACAGATCGCCTGCACTTCAGTGCGATGCATGGTACCCCCTCCCACCCCTTCCCACCACCATAGACCCTTTTTCTGCCCCACTCTTTCTCTCTCACACTAGCTAACTATTATGCTTATATTTTGTTCTCTCTTTCTTCCGTTGGAAGCGAGATAAAATCTACATATTTTTTTCGCCATAATTACATCGGTAAAACGATAAAAATGCTTTTGTACAAATGTCCTTCGTATAAAAACATGTCATTAGTATAAAAAGAAACATAACCCAAGTTAATTAATAATGATAATAATATAAATATTACTAATAAAAATGTTGGGGCAATCTGTCGATTTATAGATTATCCAAGGGACTAGGAAGGTTTTCCATTTTCTCCGTTTTCCCTAATCGCGTACGGAAACACGAAGTTTATCAACGGAGGTTAGAAAATAGAAGCCCAGTTATTGTCACCTGTGCGCCTGTGCGCGTGATGTCAACTGTGAATGAAATAATTAATCGCCTTGAATGCCACTGAAGAAAATTTCTCACACTCAACTAACCTCACGTGCATTTTCACTACCCAAAAGTCGCAGCACACCTCTAATGTCGTAGCATTGTGTTAACAACACAAGCAGTATTTGTTAATGATTTGTAGTTTCATCTGATCTTTCCCTGACTCCTGGGACCCTTTGTGCTGAAGCATATAGACGATTCACCGGTACCAGCATATTTTTCCTGAGTTCTGCATTCTACATTTTGAATTCTGCTTTCTGCAATATGTATTTGCGTTTTGAATTTTGAATTCTTCATTCTGGCTTCCGCAATCGACATGCAGTTAGCACTTCCATTGTGCAGCCCACACTGGAGCGGTGAGACGAAGATACGATCGTTATTCATATCGATGGGAAAAAACAGCGTGTTATCTTTCCACCTGCTGATACTTCATTTTTCCGATTCAACTTTTTTTCCCTTGATGCATCAGCAAAAGCCACACTGCGCACTGCACTTCGGTAAAACTGCATCCTATTTACACTTGTTAGATAATTTAGCAAGTGTTATTTTCGCCCTAATTATCGATTTCTGCATATGCACTCTGCAGCATGATTACCGCGCCATTTGCATGGCTAGAGACTGGCCTGGTCGCCTGGGCATTGTTTCACGTAGCAGAATTGCAATGATTGAAGGCTAGCTGATAATTGCATAATTGCATAATGCTAGTACCTATTTTGATAGCAAGTGCTGGTGTCAGCAGAGCCAACCTACTGGCGATATGATTGCAGATGCTGTGTGATGAAGATCATTGAGAGTGACGAAGTGGAAAACTGAAAAGCTAGCAACTATCGCGCACAAGGTTAGATGAAGGGTGGTTTCCATGCACCGAGTTGTGAGGAGGGGGTTTCGGGTGTGGGAGCGAGACAAAGAGGCAAATGGAACAAGAAAGACTGTCGGATATTTGGGACAATTGCTTTGTAGGGATAAAAAGAAGAAGGAAATGAGAGAAGAAAAAAAACATGCGCTCGAATGAATAATGCTCAACTTCTGGCGATTTGTTAGAGGATCGCAGATGGGTGATTAGCACGCATAACTCAGGAGAGAAGTCGCTGGAAGACCAGTAGCCCTGCCTGCTTGCCTGGCTGCCTGCCTGGCACCCAGTAGCAGTAGCCACTAGCCACCATGAATGACTGACTAAATATGCCAGCCATTATTAAAATGCGTACTAACTACACAACCTACCACGATGTAAATCAGAAAAAAACTCGAGTCATCAGTGTCCAGCGTGCACTAGGCAATCAAAACTTGTCTTTTTTTTGTTTCCAAAAAAAAAACGAAGGTTTATACAAAGATTCGTTCCTGTGGAAATTACCGTGCGCCGCGCCACTCTCTCTGTTGCTTCAAAGAGCCCGTGTTGTACTGGCGCTGTTTTGTTGTACGTTATTTACCTATATGATTGCCATTGGAACCGGCCGCTCCACCAACTTATCGAATAACTCGCATACTTATTTTTCGATCCACGCATGCAAAGCTCTTCATAAATTAAGCCACGTGCATTTAAGACGAGAGTTGAAACAGCATTTGATAGTTTGACCCATCACGTATGTGTAAAAACCGTGTCTTAGCTAAGGGTCATTACAAACTAGTAACTAGAAACTGCATTTGAGTCATGGTAGATGCTGCATGATGCAAGTGCTCGCCGGCCACCGAATGATGAGATCAGGTGCGAGTGGTCCGGTCTGATGCCATCTCAAAGCTCGATCTCTTTCCCAGCTGTAACATAACGTACTGTCCAAGGAACGATGGATTCAGGATTTGGAGTAAGACGGCACCCGCAGCTTGATACACGTCCGCTTGCCATGGAAATCGGGATTGGCACCTTGGCCAGGTTGGGTAACAATGCCAACACTATAGAGTAGGGAGCTCAATTTTTTCTGCAGCACAGCATGGGCTGCATCCTGCTCATGGCCATGACTGACGTGGTTTGCCCTGGTCTGCGTCCGTTTAGCCGCCGTTTGGCCGCCGTTTGACCCCCGTTTAGTACCCGTACGGCCCCCGTTTGGTCCCCCATTTGATCCAGTATTGCCTCCGTTTGGTTCGGCGTATGACTCACGATTGGTCACTGAGCGGGCCCTGTTTGGTCTGGCGTTTGGCCCCCTTTGGTCCAGCATGTTACCCTCGCTGGTCCGGCTTGTGGCCCCTGATTTTGGATGCAAATGTGGCCGCTGCATGACTCTTAGTGTGCCGGGTGCACGACGATTTGCTGCCGAGTCTAAAATTTCAGCATCGAGCCACTTTGCTCGGCGCGCTTTATTGCTAAGTTTTTACTACACAAAAATAATTGCCCTAAAGCGGATACCTACTCAATAAAATGTATTTGCGTCTTTTAATTAACAGCGCGGCAGGAAAAAAAAACAAGGAACTGATGCTTTTTATAGTTCTCAGAAGACGTGACACTTTAGCGAATTGACCATCTTGGTGTCAAATTTGGAAAATTTGATTAATTACCTGAAAACTAATACCTTTTTCCTTTTGCTTTCCAGGTAAGATCGCAGCACGAAGTCATTCGAGCAAGCAGTGTTTTTAGATAGCTTATCTCTGAGCGTTGCAGTCGAAAGAAGTAGCAACTGTGAGTATCACTATTCGTTGCTGGCCGTATCCGCATCCGGCATATCCTACTTATTGTGGGTATACCTCATATCTGGTACACATTTTCAACGACATTTTCATTTTTTGTCACATGACACCGAATTAATGAAGGCAGGCTAAGCTGAAACGCATATAAACAAACCGTATAAATGTTCTTCAATTTTAAGACATTTATTAATTACCGTGTTGTGCTTAGTAAGCGCTCGTTACTTTCACACTTTGAAAATTGACACATGGCACAAAAAAATCGGCCTTCCTCTTTCAGTAATCTGTTATAACGTATTGACACATTTCAGCTCTTATTATGTAAAATTAAAAATTAATTATGCTCATGATGTTAATTAGCATTTTTTGCCGAGGAGAACAATTAATTGAAAGTGCATTTCATTCTCTCCTCCCTCCCTGCCGGTCGGTTTCTCAAAGATCAGTTGCACAGATTTCAGAGATTGTGTAGTACACTCACAACTAGTGCCGATTTACTGTGTGCTGTGTGGTAGGAACCACGCGTTCAACTTACGCCAGCACACGGACTTCGGGAAACCCGGAAACTGAACCCACTCGGAATCAAAATCAAAATCAGAACAGTGCACTGCACTCTCTTCTATCCAATTGTCACATTTTCAACACAATACGGAAATATGGCTACAAAAAAACGACCCTTCTTGTTTGTCAGGAATTCTTACGGCCGCAAAGTGTATCTTTTATTGTACCCACCGCTTCCTCATTGCTCCACCCTTGCTTGTTTACAATAGCCCTTCACAAAACCGCTGTTTAGGGTAATCCTTTCGAGACGATTTTCAATAAACCTTTAGAAAAAGAGCAATAAATATTCGTATTGCTCTTCATATCTTACAATAGCCCGTCTTCTAGACCCATATAAACATATCGAACCTTTGCTATTTCATTTGTCAAGCGCAATAAAGAATGTACCTACAATTGACTCGTTTAACCGGGAAACTTGTGTTCCCTTTCGCTTTTAAAAGGGGAATGACCGATGGTCGGCGACGGCGTCGGCGGTCGAGCCTTGTCATGTGGTTTATTGCACACCATGGATGCAATACTCTTTCTCACGACCATGCTCGCTCCCAAAATTAGCATATTCGAGAAATTCCAAGGGTTCCTCGTCCGAAAGCTAACCCTTTGTAAACACATCTTCTGTTGCCCGTTGCATGACCAAGCCTCAAGAGTCAATCAGTAACACTGATTTGCATTTTACTGACGAGTAAATGACGAAATATTTGAAATATACCGCCTCCAAAATGTGATTTCAGTGTTTCATTCAACTGACATTGTCGTCGACAAAAGACTTTCTGTCTTAAATGTGTCAACTAGCCTACAAGAACGTTTTTGGGTTGTGCCAACCTTTTCCTTTCATTGGGGATAGCAAAAACCTTACCCTTTCTAATGAAGGGCGAAATCTAACCCGCAAAATAAACAAATGCCACCCGAACCCCAAATTGAGTGAATAGTCTGCATCATTAAAAAAATACGAGTCAAACAAAGTTTCTAACATATCTACACGTTTTTTAAAAAAACCTGAACCTGTTACATCCGAAGGACCAGAGGGTATTACATTTTTTGCGGTTTTCTGTCTTTATTCTCTTCGAATCTATTTTCTTCTCCTTGTCTCCTAATACGGGCAAATTTTACCAATTACCAATCATTACCAATTAAGCTGAACTCAGAGACGTCAGTAGGAAATGTATGCAAATGCTGAAAGCTTTCGGGGGTCTCCTGGATTGGTATTTGGTTTATCATTGTAAGCAAACTGCCGGCGTATTAACAATCGTAAATGTGTAATTCTTATGTTTCTTCAATTAATTGGAAGCAAAACATGATTCTTAATTACCCAGGTAGGCAGTGCCATTAATTGTGCCTTGTGCCGGTCTCTACTAACATTTCGTTTGACCACTCGAGTCCATGGATACGGTGAAGTACTCATTACGCGGTGCCAGCGAGTCCTGGGAAGAGAAATTGCATCATTTTTTCCGGCATTTGCTACGAGCTGGGTGGAGCAGGACAGACTCCAGAGGAAAAATCTCACTGAGAAACAAAAGGCTTTTTTACGTAATATCACAAAATGGTTCATTTCTACATAGATTAAAAAAAATTATAACAACCATATCAATGGTTGAAGGAAGGTATTCGTTGAATAATGCATCCGTTAATTAATTGTATAATTAATATAATTGATTCATCAGTTCACGATTTATTTATTGCAATAAATACGACCATTCAGAACTTTTTATAGGAAACCCGCGTTCGAAAATGTTAGTCTGGCGCTACCCAGGTTTTTACCGCAGGTTTTTGCCGCAGGTTTTTGCCGCAGGTTTTTGCCCAAGTTATTTTGAAGAGCGGTAGGTGGTAGTCTGCAGGAGCAACGAGTCAGGTGCAGCCTAGCCTTTCCGATGGCGTGCGATCTTAGCAGACGAACACTCATCGCTAACTCATAGCTAAGCTTGCACAGTCTATGATGAAGATCGTTACTCTTCTACACATGAGTAGATCAAGAGTTGAAATCGTTTCATTTTATGTTTTTTGAAACCGGTTGTGGCGCGATTACTTCGAAGTTCGAACTTAGCCATACCATTTGAAGACATCTTCGATTACAGTCAGATACTAATAAATACAGACTATAACCCTAATCAAACCAATCAATTAATGTACAACTAACTTGTAAATGATCAGTGATAAAATTGTCAAAGTTCTATGCTGAGGGCTTCATTCTTACGGTCTTTCGAACTATTCGCCTCTCTGCATCGTCATCTTCGTCTTACTCAACCAGTGACAGAGATTGTTGATTAGAATCTTATTTCAGGTATGCATCTCGCATAATATTCCATCCCCTTGACCCCTTTCGTTTAAGTGACCCCTGACAGCAATTTCATATTTATTGACACATTTAATGAAAATTAAAATTGTGTAAAATAATTAATCGCTTTGAATTGCTGCGAATAAATTGATATGAATGCAGTACTGTGTGCACTTGTTGATCAGGTGGGATTTTCCAGCTATGTTTCGCACACTTTGATAAGATTCTTATCAATGCATTTACGGTTGTAGGCTATCTCTGCTATCATTGCGTGGTGAATAAAGTACTTGTTAAACACCGAATTTTCCTGCGACAGGTAGAATGTAATGGAATGGCGATCTTTCTATTGGGTACTCTGGGCCCTTCAGATGCCTCGGTTGGGCACTCTGGGCCCCCTAGATGCCTTGATTGTGCACTCTGGACCTCAGAGGTGCCTCGATTGGGCACTCTGGGCCCCCCAGATGCCTCGATTGGGTACTCTGGAACTCAGAGGTTCCAGTAGACAGCATCTATCCACGCTGTGTGCCTCGGAGGTAATGTTGTTCCTAATCATGATTGCAAGTTCGCATGTTGACATTGCCGGAAGTAGTGGGGTTTGGCGGAGAGGGGGGGGGGGGCGCAGGAGCTAAAGACTGTAGACTCGCCAGTGATTAATGCAAGCGCAACAGCTAACTGCTCTTCAGCCTGATATCATTTTGATATGCAGCCTAAAACACTAGCAGAGAACCAACCTTTTCTCTAGTCAATCCACTATTGCTATTGCGCCATTTTCATTTCGCTGTGGACTCATTTCTATTTGGCTTCCGCTCTAATCTTATCGCAAAATCAAATATTTTGACCAATCAAGAAGCGTAAGTTTTGCACTCAAGTTTTACCCTGCCGGACTGGAGAATGGAGATTGAGGTGAATAAGTGACGAGGTTTGGTGTGGTACGTACTTGACTGGTTCTACCACATTTCAACCAGCCCGTAATCCATCTACACATGTTCATGACCAACACATCACTCATCGGATGATTAATTACATTCTGCAATTTTGTTGTAGGATTTAATAAATGAAAAAAAAATCGATAGAACTCAGCCGAACAGGAATACGGCCCACTTAATCTGCCTAATATAGCAGAGAGGAGCACACTCGTGATACCCACGGCTTTGAAGAAGTATTAAAATGTGTGTACCTACAGTTTTTTTCTTATTCACCCATGAGAATGAGCGGAAACGAAACTGTCTTTGCCGGGAACATTTGACGTTGAACTATCAAACCACGTTCGAGTTTTCTTTACCATATTTTCTAAATTTTGGATTATCTTGGATGAAATTTTGAACACATTTTCTTGATCGTGCGTTAAATTGCAATGATTTTTGTGTGGATTGTTGATCCTCAATGTGATGGAACTCCATGGTGAATATGAACAATGAAGCTATTGTGCGATGAGGGGATACCTAATCAGGAATAGGCTGATATAAATAGTTTCATTGAAATGTGTAATTTAAATTAAATTTCAAATTACGGATTTCATACGACCGTTACTTAAACCTCCAAACACAGTCTATCAGATGGTAGAATGACACTTGAATCAATTTAGTTGGTTCCTGTGATATTCTTAAGGGAGGTAACCGATTTTTTTTCTTTTCTTAATGTTAAGGAGCACACTGTATATTCTGGCAATCTCAATCTTCATCCTAAGTATTCTAAAATCACTTTTTCAATTTATCATGTGATTTAAATAAAAATAAGAGGATTCATTTCAAAGAAAGAATGGTTCTAAATTTCAATCGATTTAATCAAATAAACACATTTGAACTAAAAAAAAAAAAAATACCGATTATGTATCTAACTGATGCTAATCGCATGTAAATGCATGTACACATCGTCCTGCTTCAACTGCGTTATTCTTCGCAGCATCCAAGTGTGGTGCTAGAAGTAATTGGAGAAAACGCACAAAAGAGTCTTTCGATGATATACAGATTTTTGTTACGGGGAAGGTTTACAGGTGACACCTTTACTATCTCTCACCTTGATTGCCATGTAAATTGTCTTATTTGCATCCTACAACAAAAGGCTTTATATAGTTTGTATAAGCCTAATTGGGGGCAAAGGTGGGAATTAATGGAAGTTATTCATATTTTTAATATTATCTTATAAATTGTTATGTGAGCCTGGGTCATGCTTTCCGTACAGATATATGCGCCGGGAGAAAACGGAGAAATGTTAATATCACCTTGTTTGATTAGCTTGATCGATCAAATAATAATGGGTATAACTCACACTTAGGTAGGTAACAGTATTTCACAATTTTTTCCAACCCCACTTCAGCGAAAAGGTCATTCGTAGAATTAAGTCATATTATTTATTATTTAAATTAGAATTATATGATTAATTGTACATTGTACTTAACCTTTATTGTAAAGCATTGTTGTTCTGAGAGTGCCTCGTAACGATTAAACGTCATCCATGTGTAATTATTCGCTGTAATTGGACTCCGATTGAGAATAGGTAACGGATGACCCCACGACCCGCGTCTGCATACATATGCATGCTGGCGTCGTCGTCGTAGCCGTCTATCGTCTTCGTCCGCAAGTGTCTCCAGCCTCCATATCCTCCACATAGGAAGGATTACCGAGTGAGGACCGAGATATACCAATTAAAGATTAACAGTAATCAGATACGCCACCATGGTGTAAGTCCTTGTACCTGTATAGATGTCCATGGTAGTTTGGATCTGCCTATAGGTTGCGTTACTTCGCTGGACGTTCGAAACTTATTATCTCTCCAGAGAGGGTGCACAATACCGGTTCAGGGAAGGTTTTTGGGCCTAAGGACCTCTTGCGCAACATGCTAATTCTATCAATTAAGATTTCCAACTGTATGATCTTCCCCTTCGGTGGGATACACGAAAGAGGGTTTTAAAAAAATACCCAATGGCTAATTACCGTGCAGCCAATAACAGTATGTATGTCTTCCATTGGCTGCCTGCTAAATGATGAAAAAAATACCCCAAGGACTTTAAAACACCGTTTCGTATAGAGTAGAGTATACGGGTGCTGCAGGCGCTGAGTGCTGCGAGCTAGCGGCCGATCTTCTGCACTATTGAGCTTTTTTGACTTTCATATTTCATATTTCCGATTTGAAATTTGAACCATTCGATGAGTAAATTGACTAACAGAGCTGTGACAAGTAAACTTACAGACTATGCAAGCGTTTTGCCAAAGTATGTGTTTGTTTGGAAAACCGATTTTTTTTTTTTTGGGAGGGGGGGGGGGGTTGGATGTGAGACAACTTTAAACTTCATGATACCTAAACGTGCATAGTCCTTTGGGTCTACTGAACGGATTACTAAAATTTGGCTTTGGCGTCTATTTTTTAATTTGACCCAATAAACCTCGCGTCATTTAATGCAAAAATTACTTTGAAGCCCAATTTTTTGGGCGGAATTGGAAAATGGCAATTTGTTTCATGGAGTTAGGAAACATAGGTGATACAATATTAAATTATCTGTTGATTTGATTGAAATGTGACGAATATGTTCAATTGATCGACAACGACTTTTTTGTTTATACCGTTTGAAATACAATTATCTAGACAAGACAGTTATCTACTCATTACAATCAACAAGCCAATAAGATTGTCAGTCAATACATTCACCTAGTAAAGACTGTGACAAGTCGATGGGCTAGTGCCGAATCTTGAAATAGATACCTTAGAAAAAGTCTCCAAATGTGAAGCGACGTCACACGTGAATTTATGTCGAAATCTGACAGGTCTGTCTGGCCATTGTCCAGAATATTATGATCGGCCAAATATCAATAAAATTGTTGAAATATCGTGTTCCTTGGAAATCGAGCACCTTATTTTTGGAGAACGGTCACTTTATTAGGAATTTCTACCCCATAAACACACTAATCGACAGCAGTAGTGATACGACGGGGCAAATTTTCTGTAGACTTTAAGTTTAAAGCGCAGACGAGTACTTTAAGAAACAACTAACCCCCTCAACTAATTATTCAAATCAATCTGTACTTTACGTAGGCGTATGGATGAAGCAGATATGAAAACGACTATTTTCAAACAAGTTTTGCATGTTTGCTACTCAGAAAAAGAATATTAAAGACAGATAGGCTGTACGTATCGGCGAATATTGTACTTTGTAGTATGTATGATGAAGCCTATCGAACTCGCGACGTATCAAAATATCTAGATACACCCATCTATCGCCGTTTAATCAATCAATCAATCAATCTTTCAATCAATCAATCTGATCGCCACATCGCCACTCCCAAGCAGAGCTCTAGCTAACCATGTCTGTTTCTACCGAGCTTATTGCATTCCTTTCACTAGTCATCATTTATCAGACTTCTTAGGACCCTCATTACGCCATCCCAGAAAAGCAAATCAGCAACGAGAGCTTGTCGGGAAATTCAGCTCAAAAACATTTCTGAAATCGTGGTAGGCGCATTTGTTATTCCACGTGCAACACATTTCAATTCATTATGTGGCCCTGCACTATTGAATGCATCGAATATTTCTGATGCGATTTCCCCGTTCACTAAGCAAGTGATGTTGTGTGCAAACTGGAAGGGGCGCGTTTGAAGCTTGACGCTTTTCTGACATTGTGCGTTTCTATCTGTCTTTTCTTTTTCTCCCCCTCTTTCCTGAGTTCCCCTGCAGCTTTCCTCGACTTGTACCAATTCCCCTAAACACATGACAACATCTCGGGAAGATGCTTCGGTTATTCCAGCAGACAGCTTAAAGGGAATCAGTTTGTTCGCCCCCCCCCCCCCCCAAAACTCTCTGCCCATTCCTGCCCCCCCCCCTTCCCTCCTTTTCCTTTGGCGTTGCAAGATAAAACACTCATTACTCTTTACTTTTACTTGCCGTTTCCTGCACAAATGATTTTCAATCGTGGGTAATTTTCTTCGAGCTCTAAATCAACAATTTGCCAGGATTTCCGGAGAAAAGTTTTTCAGGAAATGGGAAATTTGCATAGAGAGACTGAGAGCGCAAAGTTTGGGTGGGTAGAATGACCCTTTTGAGCCAATGCTACCCTCGAACACCCAAGGCACCTGCGGTATGCAAGACCAGTATGGTAGACCCCACACCCACTCCACCCCACACCCACCTGGATCATGATCTTGGCCCCCAGAAACCGTATGGCGTACGGCGTACGGCGTACGGCGCACGGCGCACGGGGCCTCACAATTAGTAAGACGCTCCGAGAGCCTACATAATTATGAAGAGTGTTGTCGTGTGTATTTGCAGACAGTTACGTGTTTTGGGTGTATGCCAAGTAAAAAGGAGGAAAAAAAAGAAACAGGGGAAAAAATACGATTTTTTTTTTGTTGCTTCGAATGAGAAGAAGGGGGTAGAAAGCCTTGGCTAGGAGCTGTAAGGGACTAGGGTGGGAAAGGAGTGGAAGGGGGAGGGAGGATTTTTTTGACTAGTTGTGGGACGTGTCATTTGGTGGTAATTGATGACTTCTATAGGTCTCGCTCCAGCCGACCAGAGAAGAGGAGAAATAAGAGAAACGTATACACGGATGAAAATAAATAGAAGAGTGGTGAAAGAAATGGAAACGAAGTCGGATGAACGAAAACGTCTTTAATTTGGGATCATGGTAGTGAGTGATGGAATCTGATTATAACTCGAGGCTGGTGCAGCGAGTTTCACTCATTTCTTTCTAAGTGGGACCTCTTTGAAGTAGATGTGTGAAGACAGGAGACCACTTGATTGGGAATCGATCACAATCACAGCTCTCCGCCTTACTGGTGCAATTCGATATCAAGTGATAGTAAAGTGTAAGAATTCTAAGTGATGCTTTGGGATGTCAGTACCAATGTGTGCCTTGAGGTCAACGAGTATCGTGAAACCGCGACGGTATTTTTTTCTTTTGTATTTTCTTTCTATTTGTAAATGTTTATCTTTGTAAATCTTTGTAAATGTAACACACCATGAACATCATGACTGTCTATATATCCCTAGGGACAAAAACCGACAATAAATTATTATTATTATTATTATTATTATTAGAAGTATTATATGGTGCTTGGGTCTTCCAACGCCAAACGATCTTCATTTCAAAATTAGATCCAGCATCCTCAGAAT
The DNA here is from genome assembly GCA_947568835.1 of Protonemura montana. Lineage (NCBI taxonomy): Eukaryota > Metazoa > Arthropoda > Insecta > Plecoptera > Nemouridae > Protonemura > Protonemura montana. Next base: position 6,671,000 of record OX387604.1, on the reverse strand, counting down.
TTTTACATTTCCTCTGTACGCCACCATGCGAGTTACAGAGTTCCATCACAATATTCTGGCTGGATACATTTGGAATTCTGACCCCCCCCCCCCCCCCCCCCTGCAACATAGCTAACCGGTGGTCCATAATGTACAACCATAGTCGAGGCACTGTAAATTCAGGTATAAAATGAGTATATTCGGTGATGAGCTCAGGACAACGTGCCATGCATAGGAGTATACTCTTGTTCCTACATGATCGAACGATTTGATTGATTGATTGATTGATTATTGGTGTGTAACGACGCATAATATTGGTACTGCCCCTGTGGTGCTGGTCTGTTGGCCATCGATGCACGTTGATGGTGACGCTATAACCTCAAGACCCGAGGGTTAACCCATAGCATTGGGTCGGTAGATTCCATAAATTCACTACTCGTCGAAAAAACCAGTGGGTTACGGGTAACGTCCCTTACGATGGTTAGGACATTTGATAAAAGCAGAAACAACAGAGTAAATATTTTTAAATTCCTAGCTGCTCATCCATTATAATTGATCATATCAATTGGCGAATATCATAAAGATATCAAAAGGATTGTGGGCTCGCCTGGTCAAGTGTGTTTAGAAGAAGCTGTTCGGTTAAGTTCTGCGGCTATCGGGCCATGGTGCCGTGGCTCCGTGAACGCCAGCGTCGGCGTCGGCGTCGGGCGTCGCGACGCTAGGGACTGCAGCGCGGACAGACGGTGTCACCTAGCGTGCGACGTCGGAACTTCACGGCGCTGGTTCAAACGAACTTGGTGAATTTCGCGCAGTGCTCACTTGAATGCAACGCTTCTTAGTCGCTTATTTTCAAAACTAACACACAATGTTTATTTTCTATTTATTTCGCCAATAAAAAGAAAAAGATCGTGTAATTTTTTTTCTTAAGTGTAACGTTTTGTTGTCTCGTATCGATTTGGATTTTAGCGGCGTATGGTCATTCACAAGGCACGCGATTCAATCACACAATGCCGCTATCTTCGTTCCGTAATTGCACGAAATTGTAAGTACTTTCATTGTCAGCTAATTACATTTCTTTGCAGTCGACACAAATTAAAAATAAAAAAAAAAGTTTAGTAAACAAAGAGTCTGAGTTGCTAGCACATGGTGTCACACATAGCACGCTGATGTCAACAAACTTATTGTGAAATTGTAAATCAATTCAAATGTGATCATAGTAGTTCTAGTATCGGAATCAATCGGTTGCATTACAGATTCCTTAGGAGACAGGCGGTGGCAGGCCGTGATAGCCCGTAGCTGAGACGTTCGCCGAGCCATGCCGTGTTTATGAATGATTTGCTAGGTACATGTGGCTTCATGCGCGTACTATTTGCAAGCCTATAACACCTAAGATGGCAGCGAAATTGAATTGGCCATGCGTAAGTCACGAGAGCGGCGTCGACCGATTCTCGACCGAAACGGTCCTCACTCGGTGCACGTTTCAAAAACTGCAGACGCTCAGTCAGGATTACCAGACGAGACACGGCACCTCCACCGGCCTCATTATTACCAGGCTACAATCGATTCGACGTGTCGTAGCTGATGAATTCAGTTGCTAGCGGTGCAGTACTTATCAATGGCGGTAACAAAAAACTGGGAACTTTTATAACAGGCCAATTAAATTGTCTTGATTATTCTGACTGGTTTCACACTACTGTACAAGATTATGAAATATGATTGTGAACCGGTGAAAAAAGTGCGAGTATTTGTACATTTGAATAAATGCAAAGATTTCTTGGAACTTTGATACAACACACTGGCTTAGCACACTGGATTGTAAACTTCATGTTTTCAGTGAATGTTTGAAACTTTCAGCTCAACTATATACTATAACTTACGAACTTACATACGTTTAACTTACGCATTGGTTTAAATAGTTGAACAGCAACATGAGCATGAATCCATTTCTTCGAGAACAACATGACTTGTTCGTTTGGTTTTTTTTAGGTGGCAAGAGCTTTTAATGGAGATTAAGAAAGTGTGTAATGAAGCATTTCGAATGCACTTCTTTCCGCGCAGCCTCTGGCGTTGTGTACACTTAAGATTTGTGTATAGTCAGCCTCGGGTGGCCTTTGATTGCAATGATTAGTGAACCGATCATTCGATGACCTATTCAATTTCTTATCAGTTCATCACATCAGTTCAAAAATTTTCTTTTTCTGTGGTGATATTTCCGACATGTCTAACGTTGTTTCACGCCATTTCATTGTGCCAGCCTGTGTTTAGCTTGAACGGAAAATACACAAACAGTTTATCTCTTATGTTTTTCACGAAGGTTTTTACACTAAAAACTTACCTGTTAATATCTGAAAAATTCGCAATAAAGCGTTATTAAAATGCGAGTAGCGCAGACATAATATTATCGTATCAAGGAGTGCATTAGCAATTGAAAAAATGATTGAAAAAAAACCAGCATCTAGGTAGCTACATGAATTATAATATGAAAATGATGTTATCCTAAAAATAACACTGTAATTGTATCCCGACTGGAGTGAGTCTGAAAGCTTTGAAAATCGCTCGGCAAGAAAAACAGTTTTCGCTTGGCTTGAGCTCAGGCTTTGGATTGGGTTGGGCTATGGTTTAGGCCTGGGATCGGGCCTTGCTTTGGGCTTGAGTTCGAGCCGGAGCTGCCCCAATGTAGACACCAGACAGACAAATGTTTTTCCAGCACTTCTGATGGAAGATGAAAGAAAAACAGGGCGTGGGAAAATTGGCAGTAGAGAATTCCTTGTGTCGGCATCAAGGTCCTATCTAGGACCTATCTAGGTCCTATCCGGTGCCTATCCCTCATGCATCCAGATTCAGGAAAAAAATTGACATGCCTACTGCTGAATGAATACGCAAAAGCGAAACTCAAATCAATCGTTTTCTTATGTAAAAAATATATTTAAGAATATGTTAGAATGTTAAATGTTTTCTAAAAGCGTTTTTCAAATATTAAGCGTTCCATTTTTACAGCTGGCGCCAGGTAAATCCTAGCTTTGTTGGCTGATGTTTCACTAAAATGTTAGGTCAGGTGGTTGCAACAGAGAGTTGAGTATTAGGCACCAAGAATTGATAATAGGAGGAACAAAATGCTGCTCTGTTGGGACCTTAGGTTACCTCTCTCTGTCTCGTCTGCGGTACTGTTTCCACCAGCATGACGCTTACTTCCCATATCGACAAAATTTCCTCGCAATTCTTGCTGCCATACACACTCCAAAGACGAGCAAATTAATTAAAGTACCAGGAAATGCACTATAATAAAGCAACGTCTCATGCAAGGTAATAAGTACTTAACAACAAGTAAACAAAAATAAGCCCTCCTACCATTATAAAAAATAGCAATATATTTCAATCATTGGCGTATATTGAGTAGGTACTAAAAGTTTTCCTTTTTTGACCTAGTTTTCCAGCGTCGAAGCCCCCTGCCCTCTACTACCCTGCCCCTTCTGCGCCCTCCAAGCCCTTCTGGAAGCCCCACCTTCCACGCGTGGAATCAGCTGGCCTCGGCTAGACAAAAATAAAATCGATATGGAATTCCTTGGCTGTCTCGACCGGCCGTACCTACCCCGTATCCACCCGTGATGTGCACCCGTGTATCGTGCCCTCAGTACACCCCCTACGCTACGGCCCCCGACCCGAATCACTCTAGCCCTAACGTGAATAGCACAGCCCTTGAGGAGCCCTTGCTCAGCCCTTGCCGGGCCCAGCCCTTGCTAGGTCCTTTCCAGACCTGCAGCGCCCCAACAATTAGACACGATCTCGGCGACGCATAACCACCTAACTGTCCCCACGTATAACCACCTAACTGTCCCCACGCATAACCACCTAACTGTCCCCACGCATAACCACCTAACTGTCCCCACGCATAACCACCTAACTGTCCCCACGCATAACCACCTAACTGTCCCCACGCATAACCACCTAACTGTCCCCACGCATAACCACCTAACTGTCCCCACGCATAACCACCTAACTGTCCCCACGCATAACCACCTAACTGTCCCCACGCATAACCACCTAACTGTCCCCACGCATAACCACCTAACTGTCCCCACGCATAACCACCTAACTGTCCCCACGCATAACCACCTAACTGTCCCCACGCATAACCACCTAACTGTCCCCACGCATAACCACCTAACTGTCCCCACGCATAACCACCTTACTGTCCCCACGCATGACCACCTGACTGTCCCCACGCATAACCACCTAACTGTCCCCACGCATAACCACCTAACTGTCCCCACGAATGACCACCTGACTGTCCCCACGCATGACCACCTGACTGTCCCCACGCATGACCACCTAACTGTCCCCACGCATAACCACCTGACTGTCCCCACGCATAACCACCTAACTGTCCCCACGCATAACCACCTAACTGTCCCCACGCATGACCACCTAACTGTCCCCACGCATAACCACCTAACTGTCCCCACGCATAACCACCTAACTGTCCCCACGTATAACCACCTGACTGTCCCCACGAATGACCACCTAACTTGAAGACTGACGATTGCAGATAGAACTGTTGACTGATTTGTATTTGATATGCGCTGTTCCGGAGAAGTTCGTGAAATTGAATTTCAAGAAGCTGGAGCATCCACCGCCTGGCCCGCTTGATATGCTTAAGTAGCACGGCTCCTCCATCACGCTTAAAGCGTTGCTATAAATAGCATTAGATCGGTCAAAAAAAGCGATTTAATCCGGAACATTGTTTTGCGGTTAAAATCTAATAAAACAAAAATATATTTTTTCTTACTCAATGTTAATTAAAACGAGAGTAATTATAAATTATACTTAGCAATATCTGTGAGGGAGAGCCTACAAGTAACGTAAAGAATACCAGTAATAAGCAAATAAAATTAATATCATACTTTTTACCTTTAGCTGATTCACTTATCTCGTGCGTTATCATCTTTGTTGTCTGTGACTACCTTTAACACATGTTTTCTTTGGAATAGCAGTACCAGCTCCCTATACCCCCCCCCCCCCCCCCCCCCCCCCCCCTACAATCACCCAACCACCACGATCGAGTTGGCGTAGGTAGTTGTACCTTGACGGTATCAGCTTTCTTTCTCTCTTCAAGTTTCCTTCTTCGCTTCATCTTCTGCAGCCTCCCGCCTTTTCCAGACGTCTCCGTGAGGCCGCCTGGCGCCAGGCGCCACGTTATCCCTCCTACCCCTATGATCCTGCTGCACCCCCTCCCACCGGCCCCTACCCGCAGAGCCTTACCCACCCACACCCCACCCACCCTCGCTCCTTCCCACAGGATCCGTCAGGTTTAAGAAACAACAGCCAACCAGCCAGGCAGGCAAGCTGCGGAAGGGCAAACGAAAATATTGGCAATATAGCAGAATAACAGGAATCGTCTTGGAAGAAAAGCACCCCACTTACTTGTACATCTCGGACACCTGTATTATCTCTAAAAGCTGCAGGTCTTCAGATGACACCGTTTTTCTCCTTTTCACAGACATTTCATATATTTTTATATTTTTACAAGGAAGTTCGAGCAAACCTTTCCTTCTTATGAAATGCCATTGTGCCACGTAATTTTAAAACTTTTTCAAAAACCCGTTGGGTCTTCCTACAGTTATAATACAAAACCGTTGGATTGGTTTTTGGTGATTAAATTTGACGTCAGCTTTACAGCATATTTTCTAAATATCACCTGAATACCTTAATATTATTCTTCCTCCAACTTGTTTCTGGCAAGAAAAGTATTCACCAATCAGAATTAACGCGGTTCAAGTTGCGGAGCCCCTTGCCCTATCCCCCACCAACACTATGCTACTGTGCCAACGTCTATGTCAACCAGTTGCAATGAAATTAGCATATGCGTTCTCACTTGTGTCATACCCCGCCTAAGACGCAGCCGCTTCATTGAGATGTCTGCGATAGAAGCAACATCTACTTTGCAACTTTGTAAATGCTAACTAGTTGCACTGAAACTGTATAATGCCCTGGCCGTGGCAGGAGGCGGCGAAGCCCACAAAGAAATGCTTGGCAATTCTTGAATCGTAGATCCGTGAATCGTCGATCCGTGGATCCGTAGATCGTGGATCCGTGGATCCGTAGATCGTGGATCTGTGGATCCGTAGATCGTGGATCCGTAGATCGTGGATCCGTGGATCGGGGATCGTGGAACCTTGGACCATTTGTCATGGATCTAGGAACGCACTACTGGAAAAAATAGCAATAAATTCAAGCCCGTTGGTTGTTTCTATCATCTGTAGGATTGTATTGGGACTAGCGTCTCCATCCCAGTTTCCACTACAGGGTTTAGTAACCTAGGTTATAGTCGACGTTCCATATCGATCTGCTCGCTTGCAGCACTCCGCTTCTCTGTGACGTCGACCCTTCCTTGCGTCCTCCCGCCGCGCCCCACCCCTATTGCCTTCCCGGGTAACGCCGTTTGGCGCGGCGCGACGCGACGCATGCCCCTTCCCCCCTTGCCCTTACACCCCCGTTGCGGCGGCAACTTTTTCAAAGCCAGACACAACAATGTTATAGATTACACCCCCTCGGCGGCAGCGGCCGCGGTCGCTGCGACTCGTCGTGTGGCGCCGTCGTCGGGGTGCAGGCGCCGCGACAGAGCATGCACCGAAGTTCTGTCCGGGCGCAGGGTACAAGGCACCCAAAAATGCATTCAGCTGCACGAATTCGAGACGTTTTGTCTCGTTAGTTTGGGAGAAAATGGCTCGGAAATTTCTATTCAACTATTCGATTTTGAAAATTTGGTGTCATCGGTGCTGTTGGGCGCTGCATCCGCTAGGACAGAGCAGGCGTCGCGTCGCCTCGCTTCTTGATCTCTAATTATACTCGAGAGTTCTGTGGCACTGTCGGCTGATAATTGCTGGCGATGAGGGCTGGGCAATGAGGGAGGGGGCGAGGGTAGGAGGACGAGAGTGAAAGGTGGGATGCTGGCTAGAGCAGGGATCCGCTTGTGTAAAGCCTATCGACTCAACAAGTGGTCGCGCAAACTTTGCCACTGCCGAGTAATTGTGCACGACAATTAAACAGCACACCTCTCATCACTCCAACTTGATTCATTTGAAAAGTGCTAGTCACGTCGTGCGAAAGCAACGATTTCCTGGCATGCTAGCCGACGCCGACGCCGATGCGGAGGCCGACGCCGTCAACCGTCAACCGTCAACCGTTAAGGCAGTGTCTGCCTTGTACCCTATTAACATTTTAAACATTTTCTATTTCCACAATTCGGAAAGAGCGTTATTTGTCATTAGGTGATCATTTATTGACGACTGTTGCGTGAGAATTCATACGACAGTTAGTCATTTTATCGCGCCGAAAAATTACTATCGCGTGCTTATTTCGTCTAGAAAAGATTCCTTGAACGTTACATTTTTGAACGTTGTTGATGGTAAGGAAGGCACTGCAATAGGCCATCGTTGGTGCTTTATTTGCCTGTCTTTGTATACGAATCTGGAACACATGCATCGATGTTACGCAAGCTGTCGCTGTCGCCACCACATTCGGCGTTCCCCATGCAAATTCGTTGTCTACCTACTTATTTAACCATCATGGTTTCCATTGAAGAAAGGCCAATTTCCTAAAGAAACTCGAGACAGAGGACACGCCTTGCTCGAAGCGATACCCGAACCTGTCTGGAGACAAACTTTGGAGCTGTTGCATCCTGGTGCATTTTGTTTGTTCAATATGTGCCATTGCAAAATCGTGCAGTGGCGTCGCGTTCATATGCAAAATGTTTTGAAAATTGCCACAGGTAATCGTAAACGCATACCATTCATCACGAAACTTTTACATAATTTTCTTTGCATCTAATCTTTGAAAAGTTTTGTTGTTTGGATAAGACACCTTTTTTGTTAGGTTACCTATTTAGTGTCGCGAGGGAGTGGTTATTGGCCATATTAGTGGTTAGCTCAGACTTTAACCATTTAGCCCAGTGTCGCTAGACGACCTGCCGGCTGCCGCCCTAGAAAGGTCTATGTTGGCAAGGGTGGGATGGTCTACATATTACAATAAAGGGGTCGATAAAAAAATTGCTTTTTTTTTCAAAGATTCGTTGCAGCACATTTCAGGGCAGTCTGCGCATACATTATACCACACTCTAAGATATTTTTGCCCGGCAAAAGAAATCGGCTTCAACAAACAAAGCGTCGCAAGCTTTTCGCGTCGATCGAATTGCAGACGCTGAGATGTGCAGTGTGTATATTCTGTTCGAGTTCGTTACGTACTTAGATTCGAATACGAAATGCTTTGCAAGTCTATTTGAAAGTCAATTGTCATTTCCCCTCATGTATATCATCGCTAAATTTAATGTTTTTTTTTACGTCCCATCCACCCGAAGAAAAAATTCTACGTTGCTTCGTTTCTTTGACTTTTTTCTATAGTTGTTCTCAACGAATGCGCATGTCTTCTGGTCTATGCACATACCCCCTACCCCATTCTCTGTACCTTCCCCTCACCACACGTAAGATTTCTTAACCCCTTTCCCCTCCAGGGCGGAAAATACCCCCCTGTCGCTCGTTTTCCAAGCCCTCCCCCTATTCTTCACTTTTTTTTCGTTTTCTTTTTGTCCTTCTTTTGGTCTGTGCTTTCGTACATTTTCGTTAGTTCTTTGACAACTATCCCCGCAACGGATCAGGCGGCCAGTACCTCGCGTTCTCCTCGATCCAAGTAGCTTTCAGACGCCTTCACGAAAGTTCCACGCCTAACTTCCTTCTAACACGTTCTACCACGTTCTTCTAATAACAGTTCTCTTGGATCAAATTAAAGTGGAACACACCGGGTTTTAGCTTGAAATAGCTATCTTTGTTTTGCGGATAATTCGTGCTATGTGCTAGAAGTGCAGTTGTCATCTGTATTGGTGCGAATTGTGAGTTGGCGGTGTGCGTTGCCCTTGCATTTCTTCGCGCGTACTGGGTTCGAACCTGGAACAATGATCCGTACGATGTCGGCGTCGCCTACGCCGTCGCTGTCGCCGTCGCCGTACTCGAGGTCGACGCCTCGCTCTGGGTCTGCGCACTGCAATTAGCACCGGCCTGTCACCCATGCTACTCGGTGGATCTCCCGCGACGCTTGTGACGACGCTTGTGACGCTTGTGACACTAACCCACGATCACTGGCCGGCACTTCCAGTCTGTCAATCCATGCGGCTTACGGAGCAACGAATTCATGACCAAATAATTAAGAAACAGGCACAAAAATAAACCAGCGTATCGATAAATAAATCACGATATGAATTTGTTACGTTTTAAGTGCCACCTGTTTTTGCTTATAGTTTTATTTTGAATTAAATCTTTCATCGAAATAGAATTAAACGATCGCTATTAGCAATTTCACCTACAATTGCTGAATGTCTGTACACTCACTCGTGCTGTGAACAATGAGGATGACCAATTGATTTGCTGCCATTGTGCTAACTAAATTTCTAAATGTATATTTTATTGAAAAAGTGTCAAACGAATTAAGTAATTTCGTGAACGCAATTTCGTAAACGCAATTTCGTAATTGTGCAATCCGCGATCGCGCAATAATAGAGGCCACGCGGGTAGACGAGTTTACCAGTTTTCCCGAAGTGTTTGGTTGGTTCGCAGAGCTCTGAACTGCACTTTGTGTGAACTGAAAAGTGGTGAAAATTGTGCATACTTGTGGCAAGCGGACTTTTTCTACAACACAGGCCTCACGTTCAAACAAAAAAAAAATGATATGATACAACTAAAGTTCCTCAGATTATTCCATCCACGGATTTCTACAATTTTTCTCGTAACGTCAGTTTTTTTACTTGATGTAGTTAGCGAGAACTGAAATCGTAATCGCTCGTGTGACCATTCGCGACTTATTTCCTCAACCCCGTCGAAAAAAAGAGCTAATTGATGTCTGCTTCTGGAGATACGGACGAGTCCACCCATTCCGACGGTGAACCTCAAAATAACATCAACAACAGTAACAGCAACAGCAACAATAACAACAATATCAACATCATCAACAATAACAACAACAATTACATTGACAACAAACAACCATATGTATTGCCAACGCAGATCTACAAAAACTTGCTTGCCAATGCTGTGTTAGCTACGAAAAACTCGGAAAATATGCATTTCCACTCGTCTCAGAGCGGTCTCTCGACTATCCCAGCGTTTCCCAGAAACTTACTATTTTCCAGTGCACCGGAAAATGCCTCTGATGAGGTATGATACTAAATTATTGTGTTATTTTCCAGTAATGAATGTTTTCTTAAATAGTTACTCACACACCAACCAAAAGTTCTGTTTCATTCATTGATTGACTTGTCATGGCCTACCATCGGTCTAGTAAATTTGAGTTTTCATCCATTCACCAATACTTGCATGAGATTTTCTGATATTCGATGCATGCAATCATTTACGGCTGCTTAACTGCAGTAATCCATCAGCGAATGAGACTTGAAAGTAAAGGTTTTTAGCAAAATTCATACAGAGAAAAAACCTAACTGTTATACGTGCCATATTTAGTGTAAAAGTCAACGCCGGTAATTTTCATCCCAATTTTTCGGTACTGATCGCTGTTAAATCACTGGCGAATATTCGATGTTCGATATTTTCGATACCTCTTTTGAATGAATTCGTCTGAAAAAACGCTCGTCAGTTCTTTCTGTGGGCTCGTGGTCGAAATGAATACTTGCATCGGCCACGTGCTCAAAGGGAAAATGTGACAGTGTACAAGTAAATAACCGACCCAGAGAAAAACTCGCTGTTTATCGTAGATCCTCAAGTTCCTTACAAAAAGCCGGAAAGAGGCAGCGCCCGCGAACGTGGCCTCTTCGACATGTACTCTTTAAAATCGAGAATCTTTCCGTCAACTGCAACGGAGCCAACAGTATAGATCGGCGACAATCTCAAGCTTTCAAACATTACCTTTGCAACGCTCAAGACATTTTTTTTTCTGATTAATAATGCATGTTGCTTTTTCTTTAATATTTATATCGATTGGGCTTGGATGATTTTAATGTTTGTAGGGGGGGGGGGGGCTCACATGCAAACACACATGCACACGATCGTTCGACAGACTTTTCAAGACGCGTAAGGTAGCGATGAAAAAGTGAAACAACGTTCAATAATTACGATACAAGTTCAGATCAATTGCTACTGTAAACTTATAAATAGTGAACACAAATTTCTTTTAATCTTCTTGACTGCATCTTTCTGACAATCTTTAGTCGTTACGCAAATTTACCGCCTATTAGAGTCTGCACCTGTAAATCTATCGTGATTTACGCTCGATTGAGTGATAACTGACGGCAAATCATACTAAATCACTTCACCTAACATGAAATCAAGCACTTGTGCCTTAGGGAGTTTCAAGTTGAGCCAGCCCCTCCCACATGTTTAACCTCAGTAATAGGCTGAGCACGAAGCCACCAACTGCTTACACATTCATCTTTGAATTTTAATCACGAACAAGCTGAGTAGCGTTCAAACTGCAAATCAATCGTTTGTTTTTTTCAGATTTATTTCAATTGAACTTCTCATTAGTGTAGAAAAAATGTGACGTTCGATTTTGTCCGAGCGCCAACCCGCATGCATAAGATACAAGTTGTAGACAATTTCCAGAGATGAAATCAACTAAAATTGAATAACATAAGAAAAATAAGCGCACGTCCACTTGATACATGCGTTATGTTTTGAGAAATTTGATCGCATGTCCCATTTTTGAGTTACATAAAATATGATTAGTCGTCTCATTGGCCTAAGGTTAATCTTGATGCTAAAGTCGGACTCGAGTTAGTTATGTGTAACTAACAAGGAGGAAGGGAGGTTACGTTTGTGGTGTTAGCCATCCGACCTCATGAGGTTCAAATAAGTATTGAATACGAAAGTTAACCTCACTGCTCGATCACTCGGCACTTGTGCAACTGCCTTGAAGGTACGCTCACAGCAACGCGCTGCCACTGGCTCCTCTTGATTACACCAAAGTCCTGCGCTCTCCAGTCCAGCGTGTTTAACCAAAATTATAACTGAATATACAGATAGTAATCTAATTATAACTACACACTCTTCTAGTTGCTATGTGTAGGTATATGAATTTGAAATCTGTCTACCTTTTAACCAGGAAGTTGCGCCTCAGGACATGTTTGTGTTCATTTTTAAGTGATTAATTTTTGAAGGAACGAAGTTTCCTCGCATAATCACCAGTTCCCGTGCTGAAAACAATTAATATCGAGTCGCCGTCGCCGTCGCCGTCGCCGCCGCCGCCGACTCGCGAAACGCATGCCAAGTGCCGAAATCTGTTCTTTTGCGTGCAACCTCCCCGCCTACTAGTTGTTCATCACCGATGGCTAGTTCATTCGATGAACTGCGCCTCTGCCCCAAACCGTTTCTGCCCATGAGTGCCCTGCACTGGGCTGAGTATCCGCTTTGTGCTGAGTGCTGCCTCAAACTGCCCCGCATTGGGCTGCGAGCCCCGCGATGGGGTGAGTGCCCCGCATTGGCTAGGAGCCCCGACATTAAGCTGGGTGCCCCGCAGTGCCCCGCAGTGTCCCGCATTGGGCTGATTTCAGTTGGACTCTTCACTCGACGCGTTTTTTGAAGGTGTAAACTTGTCTTACATTCCCTGTGTTTCGCTCACGTACCTACACGACCATTACAAAATAAATGGTCAAATTAAAATTTTAGTATAAATTATCTGTAATTAAGAATAAAATTGTGAATGTCCAACATTTCAAAAAAGGCATATGTATATACACACACATACATATCTGTGTGTGTGTGTTTTTTTTTCAACTGCAGCTAGTATATTAAGTAGATTTTGATTACGTAATCGGACATGCTAAGAACTCGTTTTTAACGCGTTGGGCTTTCCCCATTTGAAAGGCCCAGCTCCATTTATTACACGCGGTATGTAGCGGGTTCAAATGCCTACCACTACCTACGCGGGCCATCTTGCCCATCTTGCCTGCATCTCGCCCATCTCGCCCGTCTCGCCACCGTTACCTGTCCTAGAACTAGAAATCCAAGCGACGATTGAGATATCAGGCATCGAATTAATATACCTGAGCATAATCGGAGTGTACTCTAAAAAAGAATGCACAAAAATGTCACAGAAAATATCTTCAAACACATCTGTTAGAGTCACCGACGTCGTTTATGAAGGCGTACGCCAATTTAAATTTGCAAATACTATTGTAAGTGTGATTAGCACAAGTAACCCTGGGCTGCGGCCGCTTCTACCCTCTCGTTTTGAATAGCCACTCTTTTGAATGTACGAGAAGGAGCGAACTTTCATCCTTTTGATAGTTAGTGGCCAGTCTTTAACAATGCAGCAAATGCAGTTCTGGTTCTGCAAGAATGCAATCGAAAGTGCGCCGCTAGGAACCGGACGCTGGATGCCGTACGTTTTTCCGCATTCGTCTTTTGTCGCGCCCTTTGCTGCAACAAGGCGACACAAAGCGGTGTGCACTTGTCGTGGACACCGGCTTACTAGTTTTACCAAAGACCAGTTACCGGCTTACCAGTTACCATAATGCTCCGTGGTCCATGCACTGTGGTAGGCAGCACACAGCAAGTTTTATCACTTCCTTGGAATGGGGATAGCAACGAGAACGCACCTGATTTCTTGCACAGACCATGTACGTGTTTGAGCACTGCCTATCGAATGACGTTTCTATCTGTTCGGCACCCATTGCTCGCGCCACCGGCATCAGCTGGCGACGACGAAATTCGATTGCTGGAATCTGCATTTTGATGAAGAAATCAAGTCGGGAAGGCAAAGGAACACACACTTGTATCACTAGAATAACCAATGACTCTTTCTAAAGCAATAAAAATGGAGCTTTACCTTCGTTTAAACTCAATAAAACAGAGTTTTAGTAACATGATACATGTAGAACCGGCATATAAAAGTATATACTTAATTTAAATTTGATCCCATGTCTTAGACGTGTTTCTCGAGTCTATCATGTATTAGAGTGGTCCACGGTTAGAGACCACTACCAATTTATATTTGCATATATAACGCAATAACTGCGCGTTTTTCAAAGGTATTCAGCGTTAAGAAGAATGGACATGGACATTAAATGCAGTCAATGTCTCGGTTTCTTTCAGTTATTTGCATAATCAGGGTCAGTGAATTTGCAGCAATGGCTAATGAATTTGCACGGTGCACGTTTTCGCCTCTAAGTTTTTGGTTTTCAATAATGTGCTATGTATTAAAACTTGATATTCGTAAATCGTAACGCGACATGAGTTATCTGTCTGCTTTAACATGTATTTATTTTTTTATTTTTTCTTGTGTCAGTGATAATTTTCGTAAGAACTAACAGCATTCGTGTGTGATGTGCTTTTCCAGAAGGCAGCATTCGTGTGGTCGTCGTCCCCGTCCGAGGGAGGCCACCATCAGCACCACTCGGTGCCCGCGGGCTCCGTGCCGGCGACCAAAACGGGCACATCCAGCCCTGTGCCAGGGGGCGCCACCAACCAGGGCCTAGTGCACTGGATGTCTGTCATGGCCGAACACATGAACAACGCAGCGACTGTCAACACGCACCACCCAGACTCGGCGGTACACTACATGTGGAACGGCACAGTCGAGGTAGGACGTGCTCTATGTTTACTTATCTCTACGTCTGTCCCAATCGCTCGAATCGCTCGAATTCGATCAGCGACGACACATTCGAGATGCTGGCTGCATGGCAATCGGCAGCCAGGAGTCAAGAGCAGGCAAATTGCTACCCAATCTTAATAAGACTGTCTGCTCTTCTCCGAGTTAGCCATGGTCAACTCTTTGAAACACCACAGGGAAAAAATACCGCCTGCTTTTAGTTGGCTATCGTCGGATTGGTTGTTATGATTATTTCTCAAATATATAGCAAGACGAGACTATCTATTAATTATGTAGGTTGCATCAGTGTCGAGTGGTCGAGTGCCTTCTCTCTACAGAATTCAAGACGCGCCGTATATTATAATCATCAGGTATGGAGCCACTAGTAGATTATAGAAGCCAAGCCAACCTTAGATGACTCGGTCGGTGTCTAGAACGAATTTACTCTCGAACGAAATTTAAATTACCTATACTCTTTTGTGAATAAAATGCTTTTCAAGGTGAGCCCATGAACAGTGGCCTAAAGCAGTTGCCCCGCCTGAGAAATTTTCTACTCTCATTTACTATGCTTAGGATCGAGTAAACACATTGATCAGTGAAAAGTGATTAGTGAACACACGAAAAGTGTAAGCAGAATTGCTAACGTATAACACATGAAATGAAGTGAAGTTACAAAAAAGTATCGGATGTAAGCCCCAAATGTTGACTCTCGGGCGATACATACTGGCCAGTGGTTACCGGTGTCCCTAAATTTAAGTATGCAAAAATGGTGCCAAATTACATTTCCGCCATTTCAGCAACGGGTACCGACCCCGGACCCGAGCAGCTCCAGAAAGTCGTTAGTATCATTTGTGTGAGTGCAACTCCGGCCAGTATACATTAGAGCGTCGGGTTTAAAAAAGAGAGGCGAAAAAAAATAAGCGAATTGCATATTCGTGTAATGAACGATGTCATAGGGTTGAAGAAAAGAAAGTGAAAAGCAGTTAAAAAAGTATGACCAGTAATGTTCGTTTTTCAACGCTTCATGCGTGCCTCTTTAACAGACCGCTGCTCCCTCCCTGCTGCAGGCTGGTGTAAAAACCAAGAACAATAAAATGTTAATCACTGGGAGAATCCGTTATCGAATGATATAGTAAGCTTATAAAAAAAAACTTGTGCTCTATGCGGAGAGAATCCTGTGATGAGGAGATAGATGGCAAATGCAAATGGTACGGGTGGCAAGGGCTAACGCTGAGCTGTGATAGGTGCCCTAGGAACTGCTAATGGGCACTGGTGCACACTGCACATCTGAGGGGCGAAATGAACATTAAGGGGCAGCGGGCCAGCGGGGCAAAGGGCCCCGGAGTCTGTGGGAAGACAACGCACTAGCACACGTAAAAAGACAAAAGATAACCGCCACCAGCGAAAAAAACATAAGAACATTAAAACATTGTAGACTAAGAAAAAATCGTCCTCTCTCCTCCGAATATTACGCTCGACCCCTTCCGAGAGTGAAGATGATGGCTCGTATTTAAAGATGCATAATGCACAAAGGTTTCTAGTTGGTCATGTGTAAAAGGGATGGAACTTAACCCTTCCTTTAAAAAAAACGCGAGAGAAACCCCCCCAAAGAAAAAGGACATCTCGGCGTATTTAAATATTCACAGTGCGTCGTATCATTCTTTATTTTTTTGTTCTTGGTTCAATCCTTTTATTTCAAATATAAAAAAATCAGCCGATGTTTTATGAAGTTAAGAACATAAGCGGTGACCCTTTTACATAAAAGAATGCCTACGCGTCCCCTTCTTTTTCTGAATCTGCCCTCCCCTGATATGCAAATAACAAGTGTGCGTGTGTGCAAGCCCGTGTGTGTGTGAAGTTTTTAGAAAGAGATAGTGAGAGATAGTTTTAGGCATGCAAATATCTTGGTCCTCTGTTGTGTAAAGGGGGCTAAAGATAAAGAAATTGCTTGAATGGACTCTTTTTATACGGGTTGTGGATTAGTGGTGTTTGTATGCTCAGGCAAGCCTTGGACCTACCCTCTAATCAGTCTTAAGGGTTAATAAAGGAAGAGAAATACTGATGCGTGAGTTCCCAGCATTTATGCAAAGTACTCGTGTGGAAGCGGGGAATACCTTTAGATTGGTGCACTAGCCCCCGGCCAGAGAGAGAGAGAGAGAGAGAGAGAGAGATAAACCAAAGGAGGAAACCTCTGGAGAACAAATGACACAAACAAATTTCCTTGCCGAGATAACTGCCCTGCTAGCTGCCCGAGTGGCGGTTACGAGTGAAGACGTTGCGACCTCCTTACAGCATCCGTACTCACTCTTTAGATTATCGGAATGTTGAACCCCGGTGCCATTTCCTCCCCATCTAAGCAGAACACATCCTACGACTAACCTCTGGCCCCAACGTCCACCGACCCAACTTCTACGAGATGATTCTACCGTGAGATCAGAGACAGATGCTAATTAAGCCCAGTGCAGCATTAATTTTCACCGAACAGAGTCCAACGGTCTCGCCTGCCTTGCAAATGTGCGAAGACGTGCACGATATTGCTAATTGTCCTAAGAACGTACTCCGTGTTTGGAAAGTCAGGAAAAGAGGCAGGAAGCCGAGGGATATGGAATTGGAATTGAGGAGGTAATACGATGATCGGGTCAGGTCAGTGTGGGATTCACAAAATCGCAGCCAGCAAAGCAAGTTGGCTTGCTGCCCCCAAACCGCCTCCCAAGCAAATAGCAACGACGCAAGTGGTATAGCTGAGCGCGAGTGCATTCTGCATAACGTATTCGCAGCTTCTTTTGCACTCGCAGCTTCTTTTGCACTCGCCAAACATTTTAGCGATTGGACGGAATTCACCGATACTTTTGCTTGAGGCAGTTTGCTAGTTTATCGGCTTACCGATCACTGGGACGTAAAGTTCACATGGTAATGGCCTGGCTGCATGCTTCGTTACGATACGGCCAAACTCCTAGTCCTGGCGCATTCAATCACCGTCTCAACAAGCTATCTTTCACTGGCCGAGAAAAATCTCAGATAATTAGTTTGTAATGAAATTTCCGTTTGCCGAACTTCTTTTCAGATTACCTGGATTGATTGTTAGTTTGTGTGACCTCTAAAAATGCTTAGTTAATCATCACAATGGACGACATATGTGTAATGCATGAGAAGTCGTCCAGGACTCGGTATTGGAGAGGTCTTTACTGTTCGCTCTTCACGGTATTGGACGTGATTCTCAAGCTCCTTGTCCGAGGCGAGCCTGCCGAGCCCCCAGCCTGCCGAGCCAACAGATGTGCAGATGGCGCAATTCACTTGTTACCCTCCCATCCGATCAACGCCCGATGCCGATGGTCCAGCTTGGCCCCAGACGAGTACACAAGGGCATCTTTTCATCCGTTGTCCGGCATCTTACCCTTGAACATTTTCTTTTCACCCTTCTTCGAGGACCTCGGCTTCCTGATGCCAGCTAGACAGCTTGGATTTCAAAATGCATTTGAGCAGTGAGAGCGCAAGTGTCATCTGGTCCTGCTTGTGCATACAGATCTACTGATATATAACTCTTTACACAATCTTTATTCTTCCCATAGTTTGAGTCACATTTTATTCTTCGTAAAATAATGCAGATATATAAAGCCATTAGCATTTATGTATCATTTATTTGGTACACTCTATTTTAGTTCCATAGCTTGTTCGATTAATAACTAAAGAGAATATCTAACCCTTTTTCCTCCCCATATCTGAGCCAGAGATTCACTTGTAGCAGCTTCCGAAGCTAATTAATTGTGAGCTACTTGAACGTGCTTGAATGTGAATGAATGAATGCCCCTCAACCCTCGAAATGTCTAACAACCCTTTCGAGGCCTGCGGCAGCATCCCTTTCTAACAGCCTTGAAGGTGTAAAACAGGATGACAAGTGAAAAGGGATACCTACACTCACACTCTCAGCGTGGAAAATGGTAAATAAAAAAATCGCATTTGCATATTTACGTATTGTTCAAGAAAAATGCAAATGCCTACTTTATCCGTGATTTCTCATGGGTGCGAAAGCAGCTCAACAGTTTCCATAAAGCGAAGAATTGTTTCCTAAAAGACGATTGAAGCCAAGCAAATAACTGAAGCAAGTAGAAACGGCATGTTCAGTGAAAAGTCGCTTGATTTTTTGAACCATTGATCATCAGCCTATACCCACAAAACCTGCGGCCAACTCCTCTGCTCCTATTTGAGATTATGTAGATTATTTTGTCTCGATCGCGGATGCTAAAGGTGTACTTACTCGCATAATTATGGAAGGTAGATCGCCCTGGTACCAAATAGGTATATGCAGTGAAGGTACCACCGACCCGCCGAACTAAGGGTGGGGTTTTAGCCTCCAAATCGGTGGAAAGGTTCCGGCTAGGAAATCTGCGAGAGTTTAAAACTATTACGTGATCAGCATTTAATCTATGGTTTCAACAGACTTCCCAAATTGGGGTGTGAAAAATATACACGGCCGATCAACGGAAAATCTTGTATTATGCGTAAATATATAAATAGGGCTTCGGCAGTCCGCTCAGCATATAAAACAGTGCATGCGTTGTTACATATATTACTGAATATGATGGTACGGTACCTACTTTTTAGCCATGCTAGAAACTCTTACAAAAAAAAAAAAAACGGGAACAACGATTTAAAAAAACGCACCAATGATGTTTCTCATTTCGTCTGCAGACGCTAGCAATATGTACAGCCCTGGTGGCTGCACTAGTATTTTATTTGTCTCTTTGGGTTTTGTATTGATTTTCGCAAAGGTTTTTCCTCTTTGCTCGCGGGCTGCGTTCTTTGGCAGTAGCTTACGCTGGAAAAAGCGATCGTGCAATGCCCACGTGTGCCCCTGTGCCTGTGAAAGGGCCGAGGACTGAGACTAGGAGCGTGAAACTCTGAACCCTGACCCGGCCAACAGAGGAGACAGTGCGTGGGTCGACGCTGCCGACGCTGCCGACGCCGACGCTGCGTCAGAGCGGCACGCGCCGCTCGGGAGCTCCCGTTGCATGCACCCCCATCTGTGTCAGGCCCGATAAACCTAGACGCCCATCGACGCCGGCGCCGACGCCGGCACATCCAATTTAATGTCTTCAATTACAGGGACGTTTTGTAGGTGATTTGTGCACCATTTCACTGCAACGTTTCATCTGAGCTCAAAGGGATTTTATGAGCTTATTTTATACAATCTTTTCTGTCGGGCATCATCCAATCCTTTGGTAAAAAAAATGCCACAGTAGACTCTCTTTGCTCTGACATAGTGTATGCAATTATTTAATGATGCAATTCTGGAACAAAATGTTATTGAAGTCGGTTTGCAGTTTTTTAATAAGAGGTGAAAAAGTCGAAATAATTCAAAAACCAAATAAGAGGTGTATAAATCAGACAAAAGGAGCGATCATGCTCTTAAAAAGCTAACGAATGCTATTTTTACAAGTCAATATCACAAGACCCTTCCAATTAAAGGGATATTTTTACAGTTTTTTCTTTATTCTAGGAAAACATCCACAAAAGCACACCCGATAAAAAATATGTCCTGTTGTTATTTTTCCTTTAATGACGCTATTTTCTTTCATACATTCTTCTGTTTGCTCTCTGACAAATCTTCTTACGACAAAAAAACAGGTGATCAGTGACCTAGCTCGTAATAGGCAATCAACATTTTTAGAAATCGAGTCATTCTTGTCTCGATCTTGCCGTGTCTCGCTGTCATATTATTAACTTGCGACTGTGTGGGGTGGCAAATAGCGACGCGTCTTCTGTCCTCGTCGCGTCCTCACTGCGTCCTCACTGCGTCCTCGTCGGGTCCTCGCTTTACGGCTGACTTTGACTCCAGCAACGCCGAAAAATATTTTTAGAATACGTCTCAACAATATTCTTAGCAAGCTTTTGTATTGTTTCGTTTAGACATTGTGCTGTAACGATAGCAATTCACAGTTGAATGCTTCATCGGCTGATGAGAAAGAGGTAGTTGACGTCATAGTCCTTACCAAAGTCCTGAAGTTCTGTTTTTTTTGTCGTTCCAGCAATGTGCTCCTCACGGCAAGGACGTCGACTACTCCTGGCCACGCCAATCTATGGTCACCAAACAAGGATACGAGGTAAGAAACTTTTTCCAGAGACTTAAATTCAAAAAGACGGTTTTGCGTCTGCACTTTTCACATTTTTTTAAAATTAAGTATGTTTTTATTTGATTTTGATTAAGGCCTTGCGCGTAAGTGAAGAGTAATGCACGTCACCGTTTTATCATTTTGGAAAATGAACGTTTTGACGTCAATCTCGAGGGGCGACTGACCTTTGAATAATATTTTGCATTGACAGAACCGGTTTATTCGAATACTTTCGACTGGACATGTTATTAGGGTCAGGTCACAAAATTTTGATTTTAACTGGCGACTGGAAGAGTTATGTGATGGGCATTGTGCAGGCGGTTTGTAGAGTTGTAGCTCGCATATCTTGGTCCCACGGCAAGCACGTGTCGACCAAACGCACAAACGCACAAACGCACAAACGCAGATCACAGTGTTTTCCTAATCAAAGCTTATAGATATTCTGTTAGATCATTTAAGAGCACAAACCCTAAGTTATGATTCGGTGAATCACATTGAAGGTATATCATCGCATCTGCAATTGATATAAAAATTCCTTGGGAAGGTAACGGCCTTGTCTAAACAAAAAAACCATCTATACGTAAATGATTCTGATGCTAAAAAAAAACAGTTATCATTAAACACTTCTGGCATTTTGAATTACCGACCATTTCCAACTCAAATTATAAATTACTAATTAGTCTTACCAACGTATAATTACATACGAATTTAACGCCAATTCTCTTTCTAAATATTAATGTCGAATAATATTTCATTTCGAATTCTCGATTTGGTTGTGTGCCAAAACCAATCTATCTTAATTATTCTCAATACCTGATTAGTGGGATATCGCTGGAATCACAAGAATAAAACGAATTGTATCCGAGTCGGAATCGGAGCAATGTCACAGCAACCTGAAAAACTGATTTGTATTTTCGTAGATTCCCGAGCTAAGAGTTAGAATTTGTCCTCCGATCTCTTATCAAGTGTTCTCATGAGGAAAGATGCCTGAGTTGACATCTAATGTGCTGGCCTGGGTGATGGAGCTGAGACAGAAACATGGGAACATGTTTAACGTGCTTATAATAGTAGAGGAATATCGACGGCAAAAAGGGGCGTGTCCGTATTCGGTGTTATATAAAGCAGAAATTTTGATATTATGTGCCTAACACTATGACACAGCTCATGTCACAAACCCGGACATAACATTTCCATCGGAAGACATCCAAAAAAATTACCAAAGTCAAAATTTCTAGAAAAATGAAAAATTCTTTCAAGTTTAAGAAGTAGGACATTTTTGGAGATAGAAACGTATAGTTTCCATAGATGCCTAGGCATTAATACGTTATATCAATAACGTTTTAAAAAAACGTAAAAAAAAATTACAAACCTATGATAAGCCAAAAAGTAGCTAAAAAACCGCACGGCTTATCGGCGCTTGGCAGCGCGCCAAGAGTAGGGAACCCTTGTAGGGAAAAGCAAAAATCTCAGTTGTTAACTTGACATGTTCAAAAAATTAGATCTGCAGTCTTGTGGCAATGAATTGAGCTATCTTTACAAACTAGTTTTATAACATTTGGCCAATATTTGGCTACTTTTTGGCTCATATTATAAGTTTGTAAAAACTTTTTGATGTTTTTTAAAAACGTTATCAATATAACGTATTAATGCCTAGGCTTCTGTGAAAACTAGAAGTTTCTATCTCAAAAAATGTCCTACTTATTAAACTTGAAAGCATTTTTCATTTTTCAAGAAATTTTGACTTTGGTAATTTTTTGGATGTTTTTCGATGAACATTTGTTGTCCGGGTTTGTGACATGAGTTGTGTCATGGTGTTAGGCACATAATATCAAACTTCCAGCTTTATATAACACCGAACATCCTAAGTTCGTTATTTGAAGAGATATCCGCTCGATATTCCTCCACTATTACGGCGAGCGCGGTTTAATTGAGTTACCACTTGGATTTTGTAGTGTTCGAACGTTTGAAAAAAAAACATCTCGTTCAAGACTGGCCTATGCATTTAAACCCTTTCCTGCCGGCCCAATCTGTCTAGATAACCATACCAAGGCATGCAAGCAGCTATGCGTGCCCTAGCGTGCCGAAAAGGTCTGCCCTTGGCCGAAACACATAGAAATTAGAAGGATGAGCTACACAATAAACCAATATTTCAGAAGAAAATACAACATAAGGGTTGATTATTGAATGTTATTTATAATGTTTTTTTTTTTTTTGTTGCAGGCTAAGATGAATTCGTCCGATCCAAACAGCATCGGCATGCAAAAGGGTAAGTTCAGTTCGATTTCGTTGTTTTTGCATGGACTGTGGTATCTGCTGTGGGGAACCTGCAGTTGGCAAAACTTAGCAAAGCGAAAAATTAAGAAAGAACCCATGGCGAACATTAAAAGTGCTAATTACTTATCTCATCCCGCGTGTCTCATTGCTAGGGCGGTTCTTACCTCGGCAACGGCAGCATATCTACCTTTTTAAACTTGACCCACGAATAGCCAGAACAACCTAGAGACGATTAACCAAGTTTTTTGCGACCAATAATCTTCTTATCATCCTAAAACAAGTGGCTTTTATTTTTCTTATTGATTAAGATTCGATTTACAGAACTCGTTCTATCATAGTGGAACTGGGTTTTACGGCTTTTTAGACAGTTTGAAGCAAGATTTGTAATAGCTGATTAATAGCGGAGTCGACTCTCCTTTTTATAACTGTTAATGCAGGGGCGCTCAATTCAAACTTCTTCCCGGAGTTTTATGTCCAAAATTTAATGCCAAGCACCATCAGGACTACAAGACATGTGTATCCATATTATAGACCTATGATTTTTCAGGCTCTCATGTCAGTTGTAGCGAACAGGAAACAATCAGAACAATTTTCTTTGCATTAAAAAACCCAGTGTGGCAAATATTTTGTTTTTTTTGTAATACTTAAGTGACAGTTCCTCGTTCTGAACTCGTGCCAAGGTTTGGGTTTAAGACGGAGGTAAGAACGTACACAGTTAGACTCGTTCTTGTATCCAACATGATGACCTACCCCAACCGAATAAAGTATAATGAAATATACAACTCTTTGTATAGTTTGTAGGAAGCCAAGCATGACTGGAAATGTTTTACATAAAATGTGTGTTAGATGAGAACATCGAAGCTGAGAATAACACGACGCTAGAAATTCTAGTACCATTTGTACCATTTGGTGCCCAATTCTACTACCATAGTTTTTGCTCAAACGTGGTGTCGTGTGCCTATAATAAGTTACTCATATTATAAGAGTGCGATCAAACGCGACCATAAAATTGTTCTACGCCTCTTTGCAGATTTGTTAAACAAGTTCGTTTTATTACCCTTGTGCTGAATTTCTTCAGATGTGAGAAGCAGGTGTAGGTATGCGGCATCGCCAAATTCCCAACAGAAAATGATTGATTAGTTGAACTCGAATCGCATCTTTTTTTGTGCGCACTTGTCGATGTGTCTGACGTGATAAAAAAAAAACGCAGCACTTTACACGTTTGTAGCTGGCTATTATGCAAATGGCAGGACCGGGCCGGTTGAGCTGGTAGGTGGTATGTCCTTGATAACGGCGATCCGGTGTGGGCGTAAAAACAATTCGAAACGAGCCCCAACTATTTGACTTTTATTACGGACAAACATGTCCAGTTTCATTTGCGTGGCTAGCGGGTTGCAAGTGTCTCTAGCTTCGTCTTCGGGTTCAGAACTTCAGAGTGTAGTACTGGGTACGTAACGGCAAGTACCCCGAGTATAAACGCTAATAACAACGGACTAGTGAACAGTGAGCTTTGCGTCATAGTGATACGATCAATTTTACTATAGTACGTCTGCGGTTTTTTTCATTGTTGTTAACTACAACTAATTAATTCACTTCTTATGAATAATTGATCCATGAATTTCCTGGTTATGAAGGTTTCTCGCTTTTCAAGTGCCATCTTTGATTGTGTTCATCAAGCTCTATCAGACTTGAATATTATCATGTTCAGTTTCTCGTAGTTGCTTACTGAAATATTGAGACATTATTTCTCAACAACAATGTCGTGAGAAGAATTCGAAGTGATCAAATTAGCAATTATATTGTCATGCTACTAGAAACACATTTCGACTCAGGTAAGGAATTACTTCCTTCTACCTCAAAAACTCCACAAGTTCAATGAGTGTCTCAAGCTTTTTTCAGAGTTGTCGTAAAATTTCTCACCTTCAGCTGTCGTAAATCATGGCAAGCAATTAATTAAAACTGACATACATAATGAGCAATTATTACTGTTAGTCTAAGAATCAAGTTAATCTAATTCAATCATTTTGCCATGCGATGTGGTGCGATGCGCAATGCCGCTTCAAAGGCATCTTGGCAGAGTTTTCACTTTTCAATGTAAAGCGAATTCAACGCAAAACGGATGCTTCTAAAGCTCCCAACAGCACCCAACAACACCCAACAGCACCCAACAGCACCCAACAGCACCCAATATCACTAAGTCAGTCAGAACGCAACGCAAAACAGATTCGTGGTCTTGGTCTCGGTCTAGACGTGTGGCCCGCTGGACAAGGCCGTTGCAGAAATGAAATATGTCTTGGTGGTCAGGAGGCTGCAGTTGCCAGTGCCGCGCAGCCAGGACCAGCCCATACCATGGGCAGACAAGCAGGCCATGGGCCGGCCAGCTCTGCGGCTACGGCTGCGGCTGCGGCTGCGGCTGCGTTACGGCTGCTGCCACCGGATCAAGTTCGCCTGTTTTCGAGTGCTAAGCAGCGAGCACGCAACCCAGTCAACTCTTGCTCTTGGTCGCCCTAAGCTAGAACGCTACAAATAATAATTATACGTGTCGTGGATACAACATTCGGAACCGACATAATCAAATGTCGTGATGCCAATGCCACAGAAAATTCAGTCGACCATGCCATGCACAGAAGTTTCGTACTGATGCCTAACATCTACCTCTGGTCTGGCAAGGGAAACGTCATATTAACAGTGTTTTTAATTGCTCCACCTTAATTACGGTTACGCTCTGTAATGTGAGATTTGAGAAAACTGTTCCGATTGATTGACTGATGTCTGAGATTGTTGAAAGATCACCCATGGACATATTCGTATTTAGAAAGTTTTGAAACAAGGAACTGTAAGTTTTCAATTACCCCCACTCGATATGCCAAAATAAAAACTAGTTTGAAACAGTTGTAACTGAAGAATCTTTCCAAATGTAAGATTCCAGTTTGACAGAAAGTTTCTACTATGCATAACAAGTGTCGATCGGTCCTGATTTTGGTTTGCGCTTAAGAAGTCAGGTGCTAGCGGTGCGGCGATCGCCGATGCCCGATTGTCGGCCGATCATCTTGGTCTTGAACCGGATTCACCAGTCGCCAGCTCGACTGCCTTCCTTGAGTTGGTTGCCCGGGGGCCCGGGGGTCCGCATGTCTCCGCGGGCGCAAATGGGTGGCCTGCCCACTGGCCCCCTGTCTTCTCTTACCTCTTCGGCCCCATGCACACTCTCCTCGAGGAACGAAATTCGCCGGCCGCGCTGGACACTCACGCACTTGTTCGTTTTGCGCTCGCGTTCGCGATGGCTGATTCACTATTTTGGTGTCGAACACGAGACCGGCGAAACTAAACTAATTGGCTAAAACAAAGAATAATTAGAGAACAGCAGAAGAAGAGATAATAATTAATGTCAAGGGCACAAGACATGGAAGGAACATTAATGATTGAGGTCCATTAAAAGGGAGAAAGCAACAATTATAATACATAATTAGTCGTAATAAATTTTCTAAGAATTTATAATTGTCAATTATGTGTTTCATAAACATTGATATTATTGCTGAGCCAAAGAGAAGATGCTTGTTTCTTACTATCACAACTTTATCTTTTCTGCAATAAATGTGGTATAATATTTTCCTTGTTTTCTTATGACATGATATTGATACCAATCATCTGTGCGGTAATAAAATCTAACTCGTTTGGCGATTTTCGATCAAAGTCAAGTGCGTACGGTGTCAGTTTGCTCTCGCCTAAGTCGCTGCGTTCCGGTGGCCGTGTCGCTCTCGCTCGTATTGGAGCGTATTTCTGGGTTAGATACAGCCTCCCAATTCTCGAACAACTCCCATGGCACGCTAGCCACGCTTCAAGAGATCTGCTTTTTAGAAGGGTAATTTTAATTCTACCCTGCAGTTCTATCTTCGGAGTTTGGAGCTCGCCTTGTCGAAGGTTTGCAAGCACCGTGCAGGCGCCTAGGGCTACTGAACTCAGGAATGATTGCCCCGCACTGGAAGTTCGATTTTGGACAGAGCGAACTGAGCCGAATCATGTCCGGGTATTCCTTTCTTAGTCGTCGAAGTCGTCGTCGCCGTTACAGTTCCTCGTCGTCTTTGCTCTCCATCTCGCGCTTACCGATCTTTGAAATTATACGTACTTTATTTCGTCACCGACTGTAATATCCACATATAAAAACACATCACTCATATAAAGTCATTAAGGTCTAAAATTCCCTGATATCCTTGATGTTTCGTCCAATTAAATGAACCAACACTAAGAAACATAATGTTGCTTGTACTTCCCCCTTTCCCCTGCAATTCTCTTGTATTTTCTATTAACTAATGCGGGCTCAATTAACGTGGGAAACATATGCTAATGGCGGCGACGGCGGCGGTGGCGGCCGTGCGGATGATATTATCTCCTCGCTGAGCACATGCTATACGTGGTAACGACACTTACACAAACTGTTACTCAACTTTTGTGCTGTTTTCTGCAAAGATGAGATTGCGCATTCGGTGCTACAATACACGAGGATCTAGTGTATCAACTAGGTGTTCGGTGCATATAGGTGCTACAATTCTATCGATGCTATTGATGCCATAGATGATGTTGATACCATATCAATGGTACCATGCAAAACCACTACTGACAGCGGCGCCTACCCCACACATAGAGCAACGTTGCTCTGTAATAACTAATAAATTACCCACACTGATCCATATTGGGATAGGTACATAAAAAAACAAACGAATCTAATCTCTGAATGTCCGGCTTTTGGTCCTGCAGGAGTGGATGATTCCCGGCTGGACGCCGGTTCGCACGCTGGAACGATGGCAATCTACAACAACGCCCCCCGGTCTAACAGCAGCGCCAGCTCGGGGTCGCCGCCAATCTCGGCACCCACGCCGTCTTCGGCGGCCATGCTGGTCGTCCCGCAACCCATCAATGCGTCGAAGATGACGCAAGGCCAGATTGCGGCCAACGGCGGCTCGGCGAGGAAATACCAGTGCAAGATGTGTCCTCAGGTGAGTTTAAAACTCTGGCATTTCCGTAATCCAGTGCTGCGATACTTCGGTACTTCGGAACTTCGGAACTTCGGAACTTCAATTCGTCGGCACTTCGGTACGCCACTATTTATGGGACTGCGCTACTCGCTGGACCCCGCTAATCCGCTATTGTTCTACTTACTTGCACCCCCCCCCCCCCCCTACCCACTACTCATTGTAGTATTAGGTCCTGGGATTCTCGCACCCTCGCGCATTCAAATTTCAAGCGCAGATTAAGGTTGAGATTGAGCCCACGTGGTCATTAGTGATCACGTAGTACCGGCTGCGTGCGCGACAGGTGAAATGACGTCAGCATTAGCGTCCGCGTCAGCGTCCGCGTCAGCGTCCGCGTCAGCGATCAAGGTTCGAATCGAGTGACCAGTCTTTAGAGTCGCGACTTGCCGCCCGCAAGGGATAGTGGTGCCGGCTGGAGATTAGTTGCAGGGACCACTTTCTTGGGTCGCAGGCTAACCTGCTAAAATGCTTGGCATGTCACCATCCGGACTCTGTGCCGTGTCGGCCAGAGTTCCCGACGCCGATCTCTGTGCAGATTAATTATGGCATTCGGTGTACCGTTGGAACATGGAAGCCGGGAGGGTTAGATCACTGGGGTTCGCTTTTCGGCTTTGGCATAAATACTTGCCGGGGGATGAGACGTGAGTGGCACTGGTAGAAATCGAGATTAATTGTCTTTTATTAAGGAACTTGATGGGCCCCTGGAGATTCTTCCTCCGATTCTTCTTCAATGATTGGTCCGTTATCGATTGAGTTCCCTTATGACTACCACTTACACTGGACAATATCACGTGCTTATTGTCAGCTCGCGTTATCTTAATTCACATGTCTTACTGCTCAAATCACAGCCATTACAAAGTCTCCAGAGCAAGATAATAATTGGTCAAGATTTTATTTCTCGGATAATATGTTGACCCTCATCAAACCACATTTTTTATAAAATGCGAATATAATTAGATTGCCGAATGGCGGAGGGAATTCCGCACAAGTTGTATGGCCGTTGGGAGTAGCCTGTGCCGTGCATGCTGCGCGCTGCGCTGCTGCGGATTGGGCAGCAGCTCCATTGGCGGGTCCTATGCTTTTCCGCGGTCAGCTGCCTAATCGCAGCCGCTGCTGTGCGCTGCGCCGACTGCTCCTGCTGCGCTTGCTAATACTCGAAATCTGAAGTGTACGCCCTGTGCCTATTCTAGTAGCATTTGACCGCGTTGCGTAGATATTAAACGTCAATAGTGCACGCATGTAATCTGTCGTCATTATTGCTATGTTCTTGCTGCTAATCACGGCGAGCTCGCTGGCCACTGCTGCCTGCCTGCCGGCCGGAGTATTGCTTCTGTACCTAATAAAATACCGGTTTTGTCATTAATGAAATGATTCAAAAAGAAAAAGAAATAAGTAGGTAGTATATATAAGTATATGCGGTAGATACTATCCTATTGCCGAGACCTTGAATGGGTAAACATAATTTTCAGTTAACTTCTCTGGGTACGTGAGTACCTTATAGGCCTGTAGAGGAAAATGAAATGTGCTCATATGATCGCTTGTTTCATTGGTAGAGGTACTGGTAAAGGTACAGGTACAGGCACAGGCACATGCACAGGTACAGGTTTGGTTACTGAAGTCCCGAGTGGATGGTGATGGATGGGTTATTATTGTGAGTATTTCGAGCAACCTTGATTAGCTACACTCAGTCAAAAGACTGGTCGAGACTACTTCCTATGCGAACCTTAAAATTACTATCACCTCACGCAATTACTCAGCCGGCCGGCCACTATCACAGTGCCAAAAATTCTATTAGGATTTTATTTGATAGGTTTGATAGATGAGTATAAATCTTGGTAATCCGTATCAGACGTTTCGCCTGATGGGGTGATGGGCTGATGGGCCGGTGGCGATGGCATGATGCAGCTTGCTTGCTCTGCCCAAGACGGAAGAGGTTAAAGCTAGGGCTGAGCCAAGACGTTGGCTGCATCGCAACTTGGAGATTAGTAGGGTCACTTTAGATCGAGGTCTGTGTCTGCCCAGGCTCGACGCATTTTATTTCTGGGACACTGAATTCAAAGTATTGGGACGATTGACCCGTCAGCCTGGATTAGAGCAAGAGGCAGGTA
The DNA here is from genome assembly GCA_947568835.1 of Protonemura montana. Lineage (NCBI taxonomy): Eukaryota > Metazoa > Arthropoda > Insecta > Plecoptera > Nemouridae > Protonemura > Protonemura montana. The sequence goes on along the minus strand of OX387604.1, from coordinate 6,640,916 downwards.
TAGCTAATGCTTGGATTGATTCTACGCACTCATAGGAAAAGTTACTTCCTCAAGTCTCAGATATCATAACTTGAGGTCAATTCATCCATCATAAAAAAAATTCTTAAGTCTTGGTCATAGGTTAGTTAAGACTAAGTAAGACTGCAGAGTTCATTCAAGAAAGCAGTGACGTCGATTGCGAATAGTAATTGCTTGCTGCTTAGCCTATGTATGTCTTCCGCGTGTATTTAATTATTTGGTAAGAAAGTAATGCTAGTTTGCGGAATATCGCTGATTGCGGCAGCCGCAGGTGTAAACACTGCAGGCTGGCAGACTGAAATTCAGCTCGTAGATTGCTCAAGAAATGGCCATGCGTCTTAACTCTTCACTCTGCAGTCTGCATTCTTCGGTCATCATTGGTCGTTTCGTGAGCAGGATGGCGACTTGACAATTAGCCACAAAGTTTTTCACAGTTTAATAATAACGACATTGCTGGCGCGGCAGCCGTAGACGTTGCTGTATTAGGTACAGCTTCTTCGCCCATTGATTTTCAATATAATTGTCCTGGAAATAGATTACGAATCTCACGGAAGATTGAAAAAGATGTGATGTCGGTTACACAAACCTCGCGCTAGAAAATATATTGAAATTACAGGCTGCAGATAAATTCACGAGACGGTTATTATAATAACCCAAATTTAAACGGTATGTTATTAGGTTTAATGTTGGAATTAATGGTAAACTTACTCGTCTTCGTCTTTCATTTGCAAAGGAAATCACGATCATAATCATAGCTACGGTCTTGAAATCACGGCTAATATCCATTAATTAGCTGTCGAAGAGCTTCTAGTCGCAATGGCCCCCTCCCTTCGAACGGCGTAAGGAACTGTGCATAACAAAGTTTTGCCACTGCCCACCAAAGCAACCGCTGAGCGCCTGCAACAACGCTCCAGCACCACAACATTACGTCCTATGCCGTCTCGTACCGTCCCATACCGTTCTATGCTGTCCCATACCGTCCCATACCGTCCCATTGCGTCCGATCCGTTTCTAGAAGTCCTAGTTGTCGCCTTGTCTTCCGATTATCGCGAGCATCGCGAGGCAGGATGCATTGATTCCGCGGGCAGATCGGTGGTTCGTCGGCACGCTCTAATAAAAGACTCCTTGAGATTTATTTCTTTTCCACCAGACGATCTCACATCTTCCGAGATCCATGGGACACCTCTCGCCCAGGAGTCGATCCTAGCATGGGGCCACTACTTTATTATAATGACTTTGTCTAACTTTGGCTAATCGCTCTACGTGGATGAGGTTTTAAACAGAACGCCATTTGACTCGCTTTTGCCTCGGGCGCCTGTGAAAAAATAATTCTGTAAATTATTAAAATGAACTTGTAGGAAATGACGTCACGATCTCGATTGATTTGATTTATTTCCTTGGACCGATGGAATCGACACCAGACAGCATCAGACCTGGCCTTGCGTGAACGCTTTTTGGATATGTGACAATCGCAAATGTATCAGTTCCGTGGGTATGTAGTACGTAACGTTCAAAGGTGTGAACTGCGCGTTTCTCTCGGATTGTTCGGTTTGGCCCCGTTGGCCCCGCACCGTATTTGAGATTGGCCCCTGAGAAATATCTCCCTTGCATTACCTGCCCTTATTCCCTTATTCTAAGCCATCATCGGCCCCCTGTGAAGATGAGAATACCCACACAAATCTCATTAACATATGAAAAAACTTGCTCCTGTCACCAGAAATATTGTTAATCCTTATGATGGATTACACATGCCATGCATCTTACGTAAATGTACGTGATACTTTGATGCCCATTAAGTTACTACTAGTCTTGGCAAAGATGTTGCCCGGTGAGGGATGTTTGATAAGTTCCAATGGAGGAAAGCATGTAGCTAATTAATATTTTACGAAATACTTCCATCCATCTACGTTTCGGCAATCTATTTTGCTTGAAATCTTGAAGATGAACATACAGTCGAGTTGGTAAATTTACGTATCGAATACCGTCTGTTTTTTACGCGTGCCGAAAATTAGAGGCTCATAACAGCGACTCTTTCTGCCAATTTTTTTAAGGAAATCGCTTGGAAATCGCTAGAAACGTGATATTACCTCCTCGAAGAAGTATCATTATACTTGCCTGCATTCGTTGGTTACTTTCAATCGCTGTTTTTCTTCTGGTTGTTCTTCTGGTTGTTGTTCTGGTTGTTCTTCTGGTTGTTGTTCTGTCTTGTTATTTTGAACACAGAGCTCGTTTACTATGCTGCGAGTTTCGAGAATCGTTTCTACTTTGCTTATAGTGAATTACCCAATTACGTATCGGCAGCGCAAGGCGGCCACTTGCGCTCGGTAGAAGATCTTCCTGCTTCTGTTTGGTAGCAACAATAGATGCATTGGTCTATTGATCCCATACTCAAAGTGTGCCGATCACACTTAATAATAAAAAAACGTGGTTAGCGAAAGAAGTAAAGGTGCAATATTTTGTGGTGCATGCTACTTGCAGTCTATCGAGGAGTAGGAAATTGAAAAGGGACGAAAGCGAAGGGTTGATTTTTGATATCATTTTTTGTGCACCATTGACGCTTGCGTTCGATTGTTGTATTGTTGTATCCTTGCACCAGACCGGGCGAGCTTGTCCCTAGAATTTATTGCTTATTATTATTGGGACATTGTGTGTTACGAAAGGTTGATTGTACGATCTTGTTCATCGGATGCCCATTAAACTCGAACCCTTCGCCGATATCTATGCTTTCATTTACTTTCGTCGATGCTGACAAACAAATATCGTATCACTGCAAGAAAATATTATTTTAATTTCTAAATAATTTACTACTGCATACGTCTTCTGAGACTAATTTGCAATACTTGTACTTAGTTATAATGACCGAAATTTAATAATACCACCACTGCAAGGAAAAGTCTAGCCATGAAATTAGAAGTTTAGTGTCACGCGATCTCGGCCTCAGACCAGGGAAGCGTCATAAGACGAACATTTAAAAAAGGATCAATGTCAACTCAGGGAACACAAGTCATTTTTTGTCATATCCGAAGTCCAGTCCAAATTTCAGTCCAAAAGTTCAGTAGGCGCCGACCTGCTTCTTACTGGATTCCTCTGTTAGTGTGAACCCTGCTCGACATTTACTCATCAAATGAGATCCTTTAAAATGCACCCTTAAAGTCAACCACGTTCGATCTAGCCACCTGCCGTGCTGGGTCAGTTGGCCCACTGGCACTTTCATCCCCCACAATCAGAGCACCCTACAACCACCCTTGCGCCGATCCTACCGGACGCCAGAGCGCCGTTTCCCGAGTTAAAATTGTTTCAAACCCCCTAACCTCACCCGAACATCTTCTCAAGAACCGATTCCCTCCTCCCCCTCACCCACCCCGATGACAATCCGACTCGTCTTTGGGACGTCTCATTTCTTTCAAGACTTTCTCAGCTTCGGAGAGTGTTTTCGTTAGGTAATACGTTGACTTCCTGCGCTATGTTTTCGCCCTGGCTCGTAGCTGGTTCACAGGAGCATAATGTCTGCAGCAGCGACTTTTTAAGGGTGTGTGTTGTGTGTGTGGTGTTGGCCAGGCAGGGGCTCCCTTTCCCTTCTTTAACCTCCCATCCCACCTTCCGTTCACCTTCTTTTTTTCACTCGGCCCCGAGGCGATTTCTGAACACCTGCGTTAGACAGGCTAGCGCATTCTGCAATACGCGGTCATTTTCTAATCCTAAGCTGCGATATTGGACCGAGTCTGGCCGAATGAGGCGATCGGGCCACCTTCTCGACCAGACTGAGCGGACCACTATCGAAGCCCTCGCCGTTGCACGCTCTGATAGCCCCTGCTCACTTCACACTTCTCATTTATCACTTCTCGCTTGATTACACTCTCAGGCAAATTCGCCGGATACTTAATCACGACGCCAAGCCAACACTAATTAATTGATGCAAAATGATCACACAATTCTAGTGGTTTCAAGACGGTATATGGACGTTGCATTGCCTGTGTCCGTCTTATTTCTAATCGTCGCTTGCTCTTTGATGGTCCATGGTCTGAGTTTGACATGGTATGACTGACCGAAACAAGGAAGCCGAGGACACCGTGTCAGCCAACCAGTCAGCCAGCCAGCCATAGGCAGGCGGCAACAAGGCAAACTCTCAAAGATGCAGCCCATCCGCGGAGGGGAGGCTGTAGGCCTGGCTGCGGTGACTGCCTGGTGGCTGGGGGTTGGGGCCGGGGCCTGGGGGTGCGAGATGATTACAATGCCTCGAAGGAAATGGAATTAATATCGTGTGAACTAGGAGACATTTACGTCTAGTATTAGTAGCTAGGTACTCTATCGGCTCCTGCCAAGTTGCACTTTGAAGTGATGGCGTAAATGAAATTCATTGACATAATTGTATATTAAAATATTTTTTTTCAATAGCGTCATTTTATTTTGCAAATGGGTTAATAATTGTAGTTACTAATAATGTGACTGGCGGGCTCAATCATCCTTGACTACTATGCCAGGTCTTTGCTAAGGACGGAATGGACTTTATGACCTCATGACTGAAAGATTGTCTATAAAATAAATGACGACTTCTGTTAAGAAAGACAGAGAGAGAGACAGAGGTAGGGGCAGGGGAAGCGGAGGCGGAGGCTGGACACCCTCTAGGCTTCTAACACATCACAAATATTGCCTTGGTTTAGTACACTCGTCACTTCAAACTATTACTAGTCTTTTTGAATCAAAAAAATCTCGGCCTTTTCTCGGGCTTGAAGAATGGACGGTGAAGGTCGCGCGGCCCAGCGTCCAATCAATTACCTATTAACAGTCTGTTAGGTGTTAAGCTTCACATAGACGCTAGTCGATGGAGTTTCCACTCTCATGTTTCCACCAAGATCCATCAACGCTGCCCAATATTCACTTCTAAGATCACGCAAATTCAAGCAAAATTATGGTAAAAGCAAAATACCTCCACATAAACATTAATTTTAGGTAAAAATGTTGAACGCAATGTGGCCTCACCCCTTTGAGTTTTGTCATCATAATATTTTCGCTAATTGACGCAAAATATTGTGGGCGACAATTATCTAGATCTGATTTGGTGAGCTTGAGTGCAGATTATGGGGCGGCTATCTAGACTGAAAGGTTCAAACGGTGTGAAATGAAAATGCAGGAAGCTCTCTTTTGATAGATTTATGAGTTTATGTTTTATTTTTCGAACTGGCTATACATGAAGTAACTCACCCAAGGCCGGTAGTTCCCCATAACACCTTGTATTGCTTACCTTTGCTATGCTGCTTAAGCTAAACCTTCCTAAACTCCTTCCCCTTCGCCTTTCCCTTTCCCTTTCCTTTCCCTTTCCTAGCCTATTATTCTATCATGCCCCAAGGCCTAATAGTGCTCCTCGATACGGAGATCCACTGCCCATTTGATATTAAGATGCATTTACTAGCGATGAATATTTTTTTCTTCTGGCGCCCATTAAAAGTTGAAACTCGCCTTCCGCTTTTTGCCCCAATAGATTGCAGTGTCAATTGCTTCCTTGTTAAATTGCTGAATCGTCAGCACAGCCATAGAAATTCTTGTTTGAACACAAATCACTTTTTAAGATCCGATGATTCGAATCTAATCTTAGCGTTGGCACTACGAACAGATAAATCATCGCCAGCAATGCATTTGATTTGTGCGAATTGCATAATTCTAGCGTGCGAACACTTGCACGTAGTGGCAGCGTCCACTGCGCACGGCCGCGACTGCGCACGAATCTCCTTCGAAAGAAGCGTGTAGCCAAACAGGTTGTTTATTATGTTGATTTGTGTGCTTCGCCGGCCAGTGCAGCCGTAGCTAGTGTTACTAAGGTGTTACTATACATGATATTATTAAAGTCGAATCCTTTCCCCCATCCAATGTTTTCCCATCCCACAGCGCTGGACTGCCACTTGCTCCTGTCTCGATTAAGTTGACCAGTGAGCACCACAAGACGCCCAGCGCTTGGCGCCCGTAGAGGTGCCGGGCTACAGGAGCAACTTTGAAGCGCCACTAGTTTTCTTAACAACGGTTGTCTTTTCACGAACCAAAATATAATTATATATTTAGATGGACGATAGGTACTCAGACTAATCAGCATTAGAATAATGAATTTTCTTATTTGTGCGGTATCCATTGACTTTAGGAAGAAATTCATCCTTGCTGCAGCCACTAGCTTTGAAATGTGAAGCTGTCGAGATAAATATGAATCCTTTGTGAACGATAAGACTATCAAACTATAATGGTTCCGATTCTTGATCGCTTCCGTACTAGGGGCATTGCGTAGTGCGTAACGCATGTCTTCGGTGACACGACATCGCGCATTGTTGTAGTTCGCGTTTGCGGACACAAGAAGCGCCTTCCCGGGACCCGGGTTCGGTTCCGTGACCTGGTTTTTTATCGATTTGTTTGTATGTCTTGCACACTGGGTTAGATAGGCTAAACTTGCATTCGCACATTCGACACACACACACTCGTAGAGATACGAGAATTCCACCCATTAATATCTAAGCTTTGAACTCGAATTAGAACTCTTGACAGTTATTTCACAAGACAAACGATTCTTAAATATTATAGAGGGGTTCTTCCTTGCAAAATGATTTCCAACAAGCAAGCACACATACATATATATATATATATGTGTGTGTAGAAGCAATTGGAACCTCAAAAGAGGAAATTATGATATCACTATGATATATTAATTATCCTATGTCATGAAAAGACAATTGACGAATTTGTTTCAGCATAATTTTGATTGATCTAAACCTAGAAGCAGTCATTCAACAGTCTGATATTTGATACATTTGCACAAATAAATGTAGCGGTGGATTATATTACCAGAATGAATAATCCATTGTATAACGAGCACAATGTTTAATATTGTTCGATAAAATATGTTGGGTACTTTTTTTTCTTGTCGTGTGGCATATCTCAGATATATCAATAGGCTAGATACCTACTTCCTTTTGGTAGATAGGTAAAGGTACCCACTATGTGAATGCCGATCCGCCGATCCAACCCCTTTAATACACTTTACCTATCAGCTTGCCACGATCGTTTTAATATTATGCAGTATCAATACATATTGAGCTGGTGTATAAATGGGGCATGGCCTTTGCTCTGCATTATGTGTTGAAATTGTGAATTGGGATGCGGAGTGCAGGTGAATCCCGATCACAAATGACACCTCACTCGCAGCGCGATACCAGGTACCAACCTGTTCTAGTATGAATTGTTATTCATCGATTGGAAATCGGGTCCCAGCCGCTTTGTAGGTGTAAGCAATCAAATGGCGGCCGCATCTTTCGGTGCTAGATTGGTCACGAATAAAGGCTACGTAAGAAACGCAATCAGTAATCAGGAGACGCTATAACATCTATCGACGCCAGAGTTGTTGTCGCAAAGACCAGTGTGATTTTTAAAACCGTTAAACTTCGCGTAGCAAGCCAACGGAATTCAGTTTGCTCAAAGATTGGTAGAAAAAACGGTCGCTTTTAGATTACCTATTTTTGTTAAAAGCGTGCTGTCCTTACCTTCAGAATGCAAATTCACCCGACTTCGAAAAAAGGGCCAATGGTGAAGAATATTCAGCTCATGAGGCGAATAGATTGATGGTGATGCGCAAGCAACTTTCGATGCCCATTTATACTTTAACGTATATTTTTCGTTTATTCTTTACAAGTTTTGGGGGAAAAAAGGTCCACTCGCATCTCTTGTACGTGTGCTACGCATGTAAGATTGCGTGACCGATCGGTACCTATTATGCTCATTCGTGAGGGAATCGTTTTTGAAAAGGTATGGTCATTTTTTGACCGGTACAGGTTGCGTTCTTAAAAATCTACCGAAACCATATAAAGGCATTGTTATATGATAAACGGTAAATTTGTTTATTTAAAAATCCAACCTTAAATAAGCATATTTCGCCTCGTTACAGTTTGTTGCAAATGCGAGGACCTAGGTCCAACAGAACAAACGACGATTTCAAATATCGCAAAAGGTCCTAAGTTAGTTGGCCCAACCTTTAGGGCTACTCGCCTTGCCTTTACATATGATAACACTGAACAGGACCGGGTAGCACCGGGTAACACTGGGTAGCATTCGTTAGTACCGGGTAGCATCAGGTAGAACCAAGCAACACCATATGTAATCTAAGGTGGCACCAAAGATTGCCTGCACTGTCCGCTTCATTTAAATCTCTCTCTTGTTATCAAACAAACTACCAACGCAATTTCGACCAGCGCAATTGCGCGAGTAGAACGGGTAACACGGTGTAAATTGTGCGAGGAGTGCCAAGTCTGTGGATTGACGGGCTCCAGGTTTCGATTGGCACAAGCAGGTAGCTGCTTGACGGCAAGGTACCGAGTGGGTACCGATACGACACTTGCACGGTACTTACTACTTGTAATGCGCTTAATTTTTATTTTATAATCTTGGACCGTGAACGTGTTAGGCAGTACTCTTTATAAAAGGAAACACGATTCTCTCTGTAATTGCCGCAATGAGACCAAAGTCATTTCGTCTAATCGATTACTGATAAGATTTTGTGTGGCTTTAGTGCCATGCTCATTTAATATATATCATTCTGATGTTTTAAGTTGCGGTCATCTGCTAGACCCTCTCTTTTATCGCAGACCTGATAGGCACTACATAGCATCTCAGGCGTAAGAAGAGAAGGACCAAGGTCCAAGGTCTTCCACTGGCCTGCCGAGGCCCAAGGGGTGTTCTAGATTATATTATTCGATCAGTGGGAGACAAGAATTGTTTTATTCGAAAGCCCTTGAAAGGAAAATTCAAGGTCTCGACGAAGATTTAATCCCCCCACGCTTTAGCGTCTCCCTAAAAAACCTACCCCTAAAGAATCTTCCCCTTGTCTGCACCCTCCCTTTGTAGCCGTCCATGCCCCGTACCCAATCCCCCATACCCAGCAATTCCTTACGTAATCACGTGATTTTAAGTCCTTTACTTGAGTATAACTGGGCGAGCTACACAGAATCTTCGAACCCACGTATCCCACAAGAGTGCAGAGGAGCAAAGCGGACCGCGCGATCTAAGGCTATCTTAGACAGCCCTTGGCTCAGCATTCGGCGTTCGACATGGTTATCTGCCGAGTGCCGTGATGCCAGCCATTCATTCAAGTCAAGCATCAAGTCTGCGAGCGACCGCATGACGAAATGCTCTCAGCGGCCAGGGGCCAGCAGCCAGCGGCCTATGGGGCAGTCGCCGCAGTCGCTGGCAAAGTCCATCGGTCGGGCATTTTCATGTGCAGCAATCAAACTAAATGAACGTCGCTCGGGATGAATGTCAAAACACAAGAACCCCTTGTCGAGCCGAGTCTTCCAGCCGATTTTTCCAACTCTATTTTAGAAATCCTCGCCGCGAGAAATAATGTGTGAATGATTTACAGCTGAAAGATGGTTAAAGCAGCTCGCTAATAAAAAATATTTCTCTCGGAAATTAAAGTGACTTTAAAATAATTGGCAAGATAAATTAATCGAGCCAATCTAATTGTTGGTAGAATGCTTATTAATCGTGTGATTGGACTAGTATGATCATCAAGCTGATTGCTGATTATCCCAATGCAGGCGGGTGCACTGATCTGTCAGTCATAGCGTCACAGCCTCCAAACCAGAAGGAAGTTCGTCTCAGACCGGCATCATTCTTCTTCTTCGTCTTGCATCTCAACTCACGCAACTTGCCGGGTCGAGGGGCAAGGGGAAGGACCAGTTTTTTCAAACCCCCTAAGAGTTTTTTCCTTTTTTACTATAGGGGACCGACATAGCTATACGAAAACAACAGTCGCTTCTCATTGCTGTAGACACCCGATCGAAGGCAATAGGCTGCTGGCTATTACTCACTGCCAATCAGTTTTGGCGACGATTACTTGTTTCTACTTGGCCATTGATTGATTTGCTAAATTTCGCAGGCTAGTAATTAAAATAGGACCGCTCATCAAAGAGGCAGGCGTAAAGATTTGTACACCTTTCTCACTGGACCACTCCAAGCTACAGGAAAAGATTGCCTGTCATTTTTTGTTCTGTTCAAATATTTTTTACCATCTTTCTTGAGGCTGGTTTACCTGGGCGTAATATCTCGATCACATGTAAACATTGCTAATAAATAATAATGCTATCCGCGACGTCGGAGATATCTGATCGAGGTGATAGACAGAGTTCTTGGTGCATTTGAATTATGCGGTTTTTCCTTTCTGGCCCGTGTAGCCTAAATCGGCGCCGTGTTGAATTTCCGTCGGCGTCGTCTTCGGCGTCGGTATCGGCGTCGGCGTCGCGATGGCCTTTGTACCTCACCGTCGGTGGTGACATACCTGATCCTTATGTCGCAAATGCGTGACCGCCACGCACTGTCCTGGCCTTTGCCCCGGTCGGATCCCAACTTTCTGCGGCGAGGTTCCGAGGGTAGGCCGTCAGAAGCACACGAAAAGGTTCCATGTTTATAAGATTTTTTTAGGAACCACCATGAGAGACGCGTTATTCTTATGCGTTCCCCTCCTTTTCTCCAGCTCTCCCCACCAACTTCTTGCCACTAGTTTTTCTAAAGCTCCCAGCTCCCCTTGCTGACTGACTATCTTAGTAGATTTGTTGGCGCGCGGCTGTACAGGTGTCGTCCTGCATCGCTCGCAAAAAGTGTGTTCGTAACTCGAATAGTTGAAAGAAAAAAATAACTGCAATTTTTTACCGCTAAAAAAGAAATAATTCAAAAAGGGTGATGTGATTTTTTTCTTTAAACCTCGCGTCATTGTCATTTTCATTCAGTTTTCTTCAAGACAATGATACACAGCTTCAAGATGTTACGGTGACTTTGTGCGAGTGTTTTTTTTTATTGTTATGTTCCGTTTTTTTTCGGAAACGAAAATTTTTTGTGTAACACCACGTTTTTAGTGGCGTTCAGATCAAGTAATCCACGATTTTCTAAGTTCATACCAAAGGTGTTAACTTATCCGACCATTGCTCATTAACTAAGTGATTTATACATTAAAATAATACTTACGCCTTCTAAAATATTTTGATCGTGATTCATTGATTGAACTGTCGATCCAGTGAGACTTAGCCCAAGTTGTGTTTGTGAGTCGCGACCGTGACTGCTGTGAGATCGTGCGAGTAGAGCACGTGTGCATTGTAACTAAAGTCCCTGGCGACGTATTTCTTGTGATCCAGTCCATACATTGCTTCACGCTGGAGGGTGCTACGGTAGATTATCGTCGCCTGGAGTTCCAGCATTCGCCCCTAGGTGTCTCGCCACTTGCCGGCACCACATTAAACAATGATTATAACAATCATCATGAGAATAACATTGAACATGAAGACATCAAAGTGTGCTATAGTGCCCCAAATTCTCCGTCGCAGCCAAACGGGGACGGACGCCCCCAAGAAACTAAGGTATGACGTTTCTTGCTGTTTCAAAGTTGCCCACGACATGGGCACCCTGACAACCGAATACCGATCTCTGTTTTAGGGTTGGTTGCGTTTCAGGGAAAAGGGGGGTTGTGTGACTGTCACATGAAGTTATTCGCAGCTTTTAATTCGTGTTTGGCTAATTTTAATTACAACTTCGTGACAACTTTAAAGCGTATGCTTTCATTGTTCGTACAACAATTAAACCCAATCAGCATACTTTCTTCCTGATTGGATATAATTGATTGGGTAGTTTTGCTTGACTTCACTCGTGTTATGGACTTTGTTTGTGTGAGCGAAGCAGAAACATAGTACATGGTGTTAAAATCGTTCAGAAACTAGCTTAAACTTCCAAAATATACCTCCTAGTTAGTATAGAAAGTGTTAAAAGCAAGTGTGGTTTTTTTAAAGGCTAAGCCCGCTAAGAACTGTTAAGTACCACCGATAAATTGGCAATCTTATTGTTTGGAAATATGACCTGAGCTCAAACAATTAGCCAAGTTTATTTGATGTGTTGACAACATGGAGGTGTGTGTGTGTGTGACTAAGCTCGGACTCATGGGAAAGATTCTGAAGCAGCCCGATTTTCTTTGTCGGTTCGATTTTTAGGCATACCAAAACAGTTTCCACGGGAACTGCACACTTGCAATTTTTTGTCGTAATCAAACGCAGAGATTTAATTTTTGGTGCACATCGCTAGTCGCGAATCTCATGTTCAGTCAACGTAGAGGTACGTCGCCGTCAAGGCACCAGGGTTCGCGCTATCACTGTCGTTATTGTTTTCTTATCTGTAAATTTCGATTGGAGAGCTTATCGCAAGCAATGGTACAGCATGGAATACATGTGCACCTACTCCATACCTACTCAAGAAATACATTCGATTAGTGGAAATAAACTGGCGCGAGACAAACTTTGTGTTCCCAAAAAAAAGGCATATAAAAAGAACAAACAATTGGCATTTTGTCAAAAAACGTTTTTTAGCTCGTGTTTTGAAATGAGTCATGTGAAAATCTAAATAAAACATCTTGGCGCTTCCCCCGAAAGAAAGTAACTGGTGCTACAGTCTACTCAAACGAGATGCAAGCGCACATTCTCAATCAAATTCGAATAGGCGAACAAAGCATGAATGATGTCAAATGGAGCTTTTTGGCTCGAAACTCTCGCAGTGTTGCCTGAAGGAACATGTTACAACAACACTACTTATGTTTAGGATCTGTAATTACTTGTTCAGTGATCATCCTTTAATCCCTCAATCAATGCAGATTGCAGACTATGTTTCCGATTGTGTTATAGGGTGACTAAAGTTATGATCCTTGCTATCAGTATTCACTGTTTCTTTGGTTGAGTCTCACTTCTCAGCGCGTGCATTATTCTGCTACACTTATAATTAATCATTATTATCAGAAGAATAATGAAAGCTGCGTCATGTGTTATGCAGGGCAGGCTCAAGACATATATAGGCGAGCTAGGCTGCCAGCTAGGGTAGCGTATTACAGAGGCTCATATAATATTATCTTATCCGATTTCAAGAAAACATAGTTTTGAAAGTTATTAACAAACTGGAGAATTCCATCCTGAAGTATTCCATGGTTGCCAATATGGTCGGTCAATTTAGAACATTGCCGAGTCTCAGATTTTTCAAAAAAATCTATGTGATTATCAAAAATTGCGCTTGAGGCCCTAGATGTGTGCATCATTAGACTTAGGCATATTTCTGAGGAAACTTCACCGACTACAAAATTTACCTCTCAAGTGACCCCCCCCCCCCCCCCCCTGCACATTAAAAGGCAGAAAATTTTAATCTCGGTGAGGCTGTAAAATTGGCTTGAGCCGACCGCATTAAAAGTGAAAACATAAAACGGATTGTAAAGCAGCCGTTGTCGCATTCGCACATTTTGTGATCCGAAACAAAAATTTAAACAAAAGTCCCAACTAGAAATTAATTTTGTTCTTTACTTATATAATGCAACAAAAATTAAACGACAGTCTAATTCTGTGAAAAAACGTTTGGTGAAATGAAGTTGTCACCACGTAACAGCGAGATTCATCTCAATTTCGTATCTTGTAATGTTGTGGTCCTGAAGGTTCCCTGAACGCATCCTGAAATCGGTCTTGGAATCGGAACGAGGAACCAAGCAGCGAACTCACTGTCCGTGTATTTGGGTTTTTACTACCTCTTACATACTCGCCGCTAACGTGACTTTGTTTTCATTGACAGGTTCGCGGCAGGAAGCGAGGAGGGGTGAAAGGTCGCGATGGACTCTCTTGGACTGGACTTGACCACGCAAACCCAGAGGTATGTACACTAAGTTCGAAGCACGAAAGCACAAGCCAGAATTACGGTCAAACGAGGTGCTTACGTAGGATTTGCAGTGTTTTTGGTTTTTCTAGTTATTCCACTAGGGAGCTGAAACCAGCAAGCGATGGATGGAAGGGGAGCTAGACTGGAAAAATCTGCAACCGAATTATTATTTTTATTATTATTATAATAAAAATTATTACTAACCGGGATACGAATCCAGGACCTCTCAATTGCCGGTGGAGTCTTCTCTAAATGGAATTTATAACACCTATTTTCCTGGGCCTGGGCCTGTTGGGTCCAAACACACGGCATGGTCGGGCGCCTTTGTGCCTGATGAACGCACGCTGCTTGAATTTAATGAAATACATCCCGCTCAACTAATTACGTAATTAGAAGTGCAGTCTGCGACTGCTCGCTGACGTTCGCTGCGCATATTTTTCTTCACGAGATGTGATAAAAGTAGAAATTTCACCTTTTAACGTCATAAGATCGTAGATTCAGTGGCGACTCGGATTATTTGATTCTTCTCTCAATTGCTGCATAGCGATATGTATTTCCCTTTGTCGTTCACTGCTTGCCGGTCTTCGGTCATCTTCACGTCACCTTTCGCTGTATGTAAGCTCCTGAATGACTGCTAACATTCGATTCTGATTATCTCGTCCCTTGCTCATCATAAAGAACTGCGTTTTTTCTCCACCAAGTCCTAAGTTATTCACCAGATGACCTTGGCTATAAAAAAACTCTATTTGACCTAGAGACGTAACTGAAGAATGAGGTGTACAGCTCGCGAGAAACCCTAAAAAGAAAACAAAACGGCGCTCACTCACAGCAAGAGCGTGGAGCGGACCAGTCACGTATAGTTCGCACACCTACAATAGCCCAGGCATGGTTTAGGTAGCTGTAGGCAAATGCCCAGCCGACATTGTCTTCCAATCAATCACTACCACAAAGAGTTTTGATCTCGTCAAGAAATATTAAACGTGCGTAGTTTATTATCTTTATATTAGATTCACTGCAATTACTATCAAATTGAAACAGGCTTGAAATAATCGGGCTCAACATGCTGTAAAACACGCAGCTTTTAAAACTCAGCTAAAAGACGGTAATTGATGTATAATAATAAATCGCATACTGGTTTTATTTGAAATGTAAGCTCGAAGGTGTTCGTGGTTAGTCCGGGAGCCTGTACCAGCACCGCCATTTCGTTTTCTCTCAATTCTCGATAATTACACGTGTCGGTGCGAGAATTGCTCGTGTTTGTTTTATTTCGAGCAGGTGTTAGTTGATATTTTGACATTTGATTCACGCGAGCAAGCAATCTGGAAGGTGAGCGTGGCACGAATGTAGGTGAGCGGGTTATTTGATTTGGTGAGAATCCCGGGCCATGCGTGAACCATACTCACCGTTCACCGCGGTTCGCGGTCCGCGGTCCGCACGATGGGTCCTCGGCGGGCTTAGAGCATCATGAGGTCCACCATGGACCCACCTGTTTCCGTCTTTCACTTCATTCAATTTTACTGGCCACACGCTAGCAAGCGTACATCGACATTTCTTCACATGCTCAAACATTTCAATTTTCCACGCCAAATATTCAATTTCTTACACCACAATGTGCGACAGAAAATGTATCTTGTAGTGATTCTGAAATCTATATGCTGGCCCGAAATAACCGGAGTTTTTATTTTTAAGTAATATAATAAACGACTTAATTATGAATTAGTAAACATTATTATGGGCTATGGTGGATTTCGATCATAATTTGTGAAAAGCGAATGAGCGTCAAAGATTCCTTTGGTGCAGCGATTCCTGTTGGGCGTGCTACATATGCCTGATACGTCGAGTGCGTCGAGTAAGCTAACCGGAGCACATTGCTATCAATACCGCCTTTCATCACCTCAGCTCTCCCAACGAATTACCCCGGCAACATATATTTTTATTTGATCTGTTAGCGAGCATGCCTCCAGCAACGTGGTCCCTGGCCCAGACGACCTCGGCATTCCCTTTCCTTAATTTCACCTCTCCGTGATCTTGGCTTGGGTGTTTGTGAACAGCTAGCGATTTCAGACCGACCTACCCTATGCCGGGCTCTAGTAATCGACCCCTCCCCCTCTCCCACCAGACACTTGTGACCGCAAGGGCAGCCATACCAAACTCGCATGGGATCTCTGGTCATAGTCACTCACTGTCGGCGGCTATGCTCTGGCTTGCTAGTCATCCCAATCCTAATCGCGCGGATTGCTGCAATAGGTGATCAGCGATCGGCAAACTATTCTTCATCTTCATTCGAACTGCATCTAGTATTCACTCATTGTGACGGTATAACCAACATGTCCATCGCCGAGCGCCATTCGTGCGTCAAATATAACTAATCGAGACTGGTGCATCCTGGCTGTTCTCAGGAGTCAGGCAACGCTTTTAAAGACGACTGAATTTGAGTTAAACCTGGAGTGTTGAAAAGACAATGCTGAAACAAAAAGTTGACCCACGTATTACGGACTCGTGTGATCGATCCATTATCATGTGTTTGAATTCCAGCCATGCGTAGACCATGCTTGCATGCCTTACCGGTGAGTGGGATCTACTGGCTGTGGTGGAGGCGCCACATCCGTGTCTCACGGGTTGCAGAGTTGCCAGTCATAACAATTTCACACTTTTGGCTGACTTCGAATTTCTGTCGACATACCCGCGCTATCAGCCTGCAGTATCAGCCCTCTTGTCAATTATTATAGCTGTCACTTGTCAGCATGCCAAACCTGCTTGCTTGAAAGAAGAGCAATCTCCCTAATCTATCATATCCAGTTCGTTGCGTTATACCTTTCAGTTACCTAACTAGAGTTTTCTTTGATTGTTCTAGATCTTCGGGTCAAAGGCCGACCTCCAGCTGCACACCCAGATCCACATGCGAGAAGCCAAGCCGTACAAGTGCTCGCAGTGCGCGAAAGCATTTGCAAACAGTTCCTACCTCTCCCAGCACACTCGCATCCACCTCGGCATCAAGCCGTACCGCTGCGAGATCTGCCAACGGAAGTTCACGCAGCTGAGTCACCTACAACAGCACATTCGCACGCATACGGGCGATAAGCCGTACAAGTGCCGTCATCCCGGCTGCAACAAAGCGTTCTCCCAGCTGAGCAACCTGCAGAGTCACTCCCGATGTCACCAAACTGACAAGCCATACAAATGTAACTCGTGCTACAAGTGTTTCTCGGACGAGCCCAGTCTCCTGGAGCACATACCTAAGCACAAGGAGTCGAAACACCTGAAGACTCACATCTGCCAGTACTGCGGCAAGTCTTACACCCAGGAAACGTACCTTACGAAGCACATGCAGAAGCATGCGGAAAGAACGGACAAACGGCCGCCTATCACAGGCTTGGGCGTAAACAACCGCAACAATCAGCTGGTGGTAAACAACCAGTCAATGAACAACGGGCACGAGCACCCGTACTGGCCAAAGGGCGGTGACCACTCGCTGGTGGAAAACATGCACCACGAGTTCCAGGGAAACCTTGGGGAACACCACCTTTCGGGGCTGCACCGACTCGACCATCGAATGAATGGCAACGGCAACGGTAACGGAAACGGCAACTCCAACGACAACGGAGAAGACCTGGTTATCATTCGATCGCAGCAGACGAATCTGCACCAGAACCCTCCTGCGCCACCACCGACGCCGATCTCGCAAGTGATCGTGTCCAGCTCTGCCAGCTCGTACGCAGACTCGTCGATCATCTCGGCAGCCAACCTGCTCAACACGTCGAAGACGTCGAGCACGCCATCGTCGACGTCGGCGTTCACGCCGATCCAGTCGATGGGTGGCTTGCCGTCGCACCACCACCTGAACCACTTGAACCATCACCAGCTGATGCAGACTTCTGCTCGCCCGTCCTATTTACCCTACGATGCGCTCAGCTTTCAGACTTCCAAAGCTTCCGGCCAACTGAACTTGGGAAGTGGCATGGAAATGCCCAAGGTGAGCACAGCGAGTAGCTTCCCTAATCAGCTGATCAGCCTTCACCAAATTAGGAACTATGCCCATCAACCCACGTCAAGCCTAATGGCTAGCGAGCACCTACTGGGATTGAAAGAGAAAGGCCAATAATATATGGCCCCCGGCAACGAATTTTATTGTTGTAATGAGAATTATAATTATTGTTGGTCTCAATAGTGTTTTTCAACAATCGTTCGCTTTTCGAAGCGTTTGCGAAGTGATTTTCTGCGACTGCGATACATGCGCCAGCGCCACGCTACGTTGCAGGAAAAACCATCACTAAAATATTTCGACTGGGGGAGAAACTGTGTGAACTGGGCAGCCCCTGTCTCTGGCTCACATCTCATACTCACGAAGTTATAGACTATCACTGGTCTTATTTATTAGGTTAGTTGTTACAATTTTGGCAGTTCCTCCACAGCCAACTGCAACCACAAATTTTTTACTACACCAGCCCTCTTCAAATCGCACAAACCAACATGGCGGACAATCAGACAGATGTCAAAATAAAATTTTATATCAGATAGCAGACTGCAGTTTTTATTGTAAATGAAAAGATCAACTGAATTTCAGTGTTCTGTGCAATCTTATGACGCTTAAGAGACCTCCCTATATCTATGCGAGCAGAGGTCAAAATGTAGTTACGCGAAGACTTGACCTGTCAGAATCTGTCAGCTGTCAAAATCGAATCCAATCATACAATTTAATTTTAAAATATCGTAAAATCACTAGATAGTATTCTTAGATGCTGATGCAATATTGACTCGGCGCGATTCACACAACGTTTTCTATCTCTGACAAAATGAGTTATCAAAATTGAGAATAGGAGCGTAATGCAAATTCGATATATGCACATAATTGAGATGTCGACCAGCCTCGTTTTTTACTTAGAATTTGAACTTTAATTTTTGCTTTGACTTAAAGGTAATCGGCACAAATAATATGGTATAAACTATTTAGCTGTATCATTTGATAAATACAGTACATTTTAAAAGCGTTAAATATGTCGCCAAGCTATTAGGTATCAGATATTTGAGTGAAATATGAAAACGTGTGTCAATTTAATTGCTGCAGTGGTGCTGCAGTAGCCAACATTTGAACTGCAAATAGTAGAGCTTGGATTTCTGCTGTCCAATGCTATTGCTGTGAGCCGCAGAGAGCTGGTTTAGTAAAACAATTTGTGATTTCAGTTGGTTATGGTTCCTCTATCGAGAGTTTTGAACATCAATTTGAGTGCATGGTTTCTTACAAAATGTTGCAGATAATAATATGATAAATATTTAAGCTAGTTTAGCATACCTAGGCGTCAGCGTCGCCGATGCCGGTGCCGACGCCGACGCTGCCGATGCCTAGGTATAGAATGAAAGTGTATAGTGTCAAATATAGTGTCAATTGGTTGGCGAATGCAAATGTGAATGCGAGTGTGAATAGAGGCGTGTCTCGCTCTGATGTGCCTGAATGTGCGATGTAACAGGCCCCGGGCCCGGACCTGGCGAGGGAAACGGGCGCAGAGCACCCTGCCCAGGAACAGCCCTACTCGCCGCCCGCCCTGCCCCCTCCCCCCCCCCCCCCCCTTGACCATCCTCCTGGCTCATCGAAGGAAAAACTTGCAATCGAGGAGTTCAAACAAATTACAAAAACTTGATTTCGTTGTATGAGTTAACACAAGGTGTATTTTCTTTGATCTCGAAACAATGGGACCGGTTACCTACCATTAATTGCTGGAATGGTAATGTGTATAGATGTTGTACGACCATTGTGTCTCATCGAAACCACTTGTCGTTTGGAAGCATATTATGCATTTTGATATGTCTCAGTTTGTTTCTTTTCTTTCAATAATTTTATATATGCAGCTGTAGTAATTATCGGTACCTACTGTAGTAAGAGGGTTGCAAGGTGCAGTCGGATCGTGATGGATGGACGTAGGTGCATGCGAGGCCGCCCACAGATTGGCTCCCACTGGACTGAACTTTGGATAGTATGTAGTAGGTACTCTGCCAGCTCTATTCAGAATTGATTGAATTGTCTGATTCTTTTGAATCAAGCTCAATAATCATTCTTTCCTTCAGTTTGTTGACGAGTTCCTTATATACGATATGTATACTGACGGAAGAACCAATTCTTGCACGAGAACAAGGGCCATGGGTTCTTAGCTCTCCACACGAACGTAACATGTCTTGGCTGTTCCTTCGAACGGCTGCTGGCAATTTGGCATACACTCATTCCCTAAGGCATGCCATGTATTTTCTGTGTGGGTTCATTTCCAGTTATGAGCATATAATAATAATACCTAGAGACATTGTTTGTCGTCGACTATTTGGTGTTGAATTGCAGCGCATATTCTGTGGCTAATGCTCTCGTTGTTCAATAAATTCGTCTCGAAAATCTCTGTACATTTCACTAAGCATTTACTCATACACACCAGTGTTTCAACGGTTTCAACGGTTTCAACGGTTTCAATGGTATCAATGGTATCAATGGTATCAACGGATTCAAAATACAACCGAACCCGGTCCGCGACCTGACTCGGGCTACAGGTTTCTTAATTTTTAGTAACTTCTTTCAAATTCTTAAGTTACGTAGATGATAGAGTTTTAGATTATCACGAATAATAATATTATCAACCAATGGGGTGAAATAAATGTTTTGTTTACTCTTTCAAATTATTCTTATGGAACTATAATGCTATCACAGATATTGATGTTAGATTTCAACAAAGGACCAACAAATTCTTTAATCTATTGTTAATCATTCTGACTAAAGTGTACCAAAGATGACCGCCCCTTGCTATTGTCGTGAATTGCTGTGCAGTAATTAGGTACCTACTAAAAACTTGCAAGCCTTCAGCAGTGTCCACGTGCAGACCACTAAGCAGTGCACACGCGCCCCGCATCATCTGGCCAACTGCAACTGTCACTGCAAATGCATCAATGCATCATTGCATCCTACCGTCTGCATCCTAGCCACGATGGTGATGATAACATTATGATAGAATGATGTTTTGGCTCAGCAAACCAGAGATGTTATTATATTGTCATTTGTTTGTCTGAATGTGGTTCATTCCGCGGTCTTTGTGAAACAATATTATGTTTGATAATAAAAGATTACATCTATAAAACGACAAACAATTTATTCGTCAAAGTGGCAATGTTTTCTGTGTGTGTGTGCGTGATGACGTGTGTAAACCTGCGTATAAAATAGCCTTAAGTTCTGAAGTCCCACCCGTTTGATACAATTCTAATAGTAAAGTTTCAAATTTTCTCCTTCCTGAATTCTGGTTAAATCTATAGGCTTAGCCCAAAAATTGAAATAGATTTTTTGCAAGGGTGGTATCCTGGAACTGGCACCGAAAACTGGCAACAGGAATTTGAATCTGCATGCTTGATCACGTCTCGGACCGAACTATCGTCGCTATGACGCTAGAAAATTTCAATTGAAGCATCTTTACATCTTTACATAATAATATTTTTGTTGTTGCAACATCAAAAATGTATTTTCGGTACGTTCGATCTGTGATAATGCACTATAGACAAAGAGACAGTTTTTACAGTAAGGTGTTTAAAAATGCAAACATGTAATAATATAAGAAAGACATATTTTAATCCGATTAGCAATAAAGTATAAAAGAGGTCGTTGTGAAAATATAAGACAAGAAAAATGAATGCCGCTTGACGAGGAATCCAAATGAGGCTCACGAACGTCACCGACATTTCGAAACAATTTACTTTTATGTTCATCTTTATCATTCATTTTTCTTGGCTCCTGAATATTTATTTGTATGCTCTCCGTGAAAGTCGAGGGCATCGATTTGACAATTTGTACGTAGATTTGGCCAGAAGACTTGACCGAGGCCAGACCGGGAGATGAACTTGGACATGCTGGATGGTGAAGGGACCGGGAAGGACATTCAGGACAGCCTTCTGTGGCTGTTCTGCGTCGACAGTCAACTATCGCTCTTCGCCCCGAAAAAATACACACCATGTGACACTTGCCCCCCTCCCCCCTTCCACAACCACGGGAACGGAGCTGTTTTCATTTGCCTAAAACAAATGTGAGTTTCATTAAACTTTGGTTTTGGTATCCTCTCTCATTCCCTCACCCCGTTGTGGATCAACCAACACATTTAATCAAATGTTAAAGATGTGACTGCTGTGATATTTTTGTAAACGTATAATTCTACCACAATTTATAAATGTCCCTATAATACACCCGGCTGTAACGCAGGAAAATACTTAATTTGCTTCATACACTATGTTTCGGTGACAACTTATTGGTAATTGTAATACTTTATTGTTTAATTGGCAGAATACGTGTTATTACAAGACTAAAATTACTGCTTTGATAATCGATTCGTTCGAAAAATCCTCTGGGTTTGGTAGGTTTGTGTGAGATTTCTGAGTAATAATGCATATAAAAGAAGCTCAAAAGTAAAAACAAAGGGTGTGTCCTTCTTTGTCTTGCTCATTCGGTTTGGCGACCCCTTAGCGTCCTGTTAATTGTAATCTCGATGCAATTTTCATTGCTCATTAAGAGAATCTAGCCCTACCAAAATCTTGATAAAACATTATGTGATATTATTATGCATCCAATGTAAATGGAGATGGTACACGGATGGTAAGCAGGTTTTGTGCATTTCGTGTTGTAGTATCTACGTACCCAGCAACCTAATTTATTGGTAGACAAAGTTTCTCATTTGGGATGTACAGAATTTATGTGAAAATTATGTTGTTAGTTATAAATTAACGATTTGACTTCAATGTGCAAGTCGCCTTGGATATGGCGTTAAGAAAAGTAAGGAAATTGCGGATGGGCTACTTTTGACACTTCACTTAGATTGTACCCATATTATTATTTTTTTTTTTTGCTTTGCCATGTGCCCATTTGTGACAGTATTTTGCAAAATGATCACACTTTCAGTAAAATTTCTGCTGCAAAAGTAAACCTGTAGCATGTTCAAATTGTTTGAAATGAGTTCATTGTTGGATTTCGAAATAAAATTTGTGTAGCACTCTAATTATACTAACAAATCTATGCTCACTGCGAGCTATCGTTCACACAAAAAAAATCTGTAAGAACGTGTACTAAATTATTATATAAACACTGTACTTTAAAATAGAACATGCACTTTCTTCTTGACGTATAATAAAAATAATTATGTTTTAAATAATACTCTCCGTTTGTATTACGATAGATGGCGTACTTTCTGTGTTCATCAGACTAGTTGTTGCCTGTTCGACAGTATACATCATGCTGTTCACCATCGGGCACCGAGCTCTCCTGTTTTCATTGTACTCCTGATACACCTAGTTGGGTGTTAGTTCACGAAATTAAAATTTCAGTTTCTTTTATATGCCTAGTAAGTATGTTTGTCAATCTGATTTTATAGAATAAATTAAGAACTTGTAACATGATATTCATAATTGACTGATTTAAATGGTCGGTAACTTTTCATAAAATGTCAAATACTTTTTAAAACGATTGGAAACTCCTAGCAAATTACAAGCATTGAGATTGTTTGGTTAATTTTCATTGCTTTAGTAAGAACTGCTCAAAGACAAAACTTCTGCTTAATGACAAAAAAAATCAAAATATTGTGGCAATGAATATTTTTTCGTCATTCGTTTGACGTTAGCAATGATTTGATCATTGGAAACTGGAGTAATAACGAGCAAAGATTATTTCGAGTCACCGCTCTTCATTCAAATTTAGTTCTCTCGACTCTCATCAGAGAGCGTTTTAATCGAATGTCTTGGAATGGCTACCACAAGGCGGAAAGGTAAGAAAACCTCTTCTGGCTTAAAAATGGTTAGTAATGAACATTTGTTACTATTTTTAACCCTTGACTGTAGGTAGGTGTATGTTTAAAAAAGGTTTGGGTTATTAGGATTCGCTTCTTTGCTAGCCCTGCACAATCAGTAATATACATTTTTTTATCACACATTTCTGTAGGGTAGAAAACCCTAACAATTAAGTGACAGCAAAAATATGTGTTTACAAAAAAAAACTGGGTTGATGCTCTTCTTAATATTACATCATGTCATTTTACTAATGGCTGCCTCTTTATCTTATGGCTTTCGAAACTGTAAAATTTGATTTATCCTTTATTTTCAGAAAAAGGTGTCACGTGTGTTAGAAATGCGAGCTCACCTAGACCTGTCAAGTACCTTCGGCATTAGTTGACTTTACTGCACTGGGAGAGATTTTCGAGCCTGATCCTGGAAATAATGTGAAGAATACGAGGTGAGTCTCAACTTAAGTTGTTTTTGTACCTACATTCATGAAATCGTACAAACCTGGAGTAGTTGAATTTGGCAAAGGTTAGGTATGGTTAGGGTGTTCATGTTTGGAACTTTGTTCTTCTTTGACTGATTTTTGCTTCCTAGCTGGTCCATCACCAAGCTAGTTAAAGCTGGTCTATCATTCCCAGAAGACAAAAATGTATTAACTCAAACAATTGAATGTCACTAACTTATGCTACCTTCTAAATGTATATTCACAGGCTGATCGAAATCAGAATGGAGGACAGCAGACACGGGCCAAAATGTATGAAATTCCTGCTACTTTTCCGTCGTCTTGGTCCTCCGCTACATACCTGACTTCTGGGGTATTCAGCAATGATCCAAGATGTTGATGGTATGGAACTTCTTAATAGATAACACACTTACCTTCCTTAAGATCAGCCACCCAACATAATTATTAATTAGTGCAGTCTTCACTCAAGGAATATGCAGGGACATTACTTCCATTATTTATAGTAATAATGTAGCTAGAAGCTAACAGTTAAAATTATATCATGAAATTTAGCATGATATCAACATGAATTTTAAACGTATATTGACTGTGAAGCTAATTGACCATCAGCTCTTCAACTTGTTTTTTTTTTAGTCGTATAAGAGCCGATGCTAATCGAATCGCAGTTCCATAAGACTGCGTGTTACAAGACATATTGGAGGGATTTTTATTCCACTTTTCTTATTTTCTTGTACCTGTTAGTAACTTTTCATTGTAAAACAATGTGGTGCCATGCTAACAGACTAGTACGGTAATTTTGTATTAAAATTGGTCATAGGGCAATTTTATTTTTCCGACGGAAAAGGCATTGTTATTAAATTCCAAATATTCGTATCCATTTTATGATAGAAATGAAAGGGGAAAAGTCCCAAAAGTTAACAAACAACAAGTATTTGAGTGACTAGCAGTTCACCATAGGAGTCTTGCTTGAAATCAAATATTTTGGTTCTTTTTGTCTTGTTAGTGAGAAACCATCAACAGATATTCAGTGTGGGAGATTTAATGCTTGGTATAAATTAACCATTGGCTTACCACATTCAATCCAATTGGATACAATTAGAGAAAAATTATACAAATAATTCAAAATACCTCGAAGGATGGGCCAATACTAAAAGGAATTCACTCCCAACTTTGATAGGAATAGATACATTTGAAGTGGTCTATAAATTGAGGAGTAGGAAAAGAAGGAAACTTAATTTACTGTAATTGCAAATTATGTATAGAATTATAACTTCCGGCTGGTGCCTTGTTCACCTATCGTGTAGAACGATATCACTCACTCTGTGACTTCACTCACTGAATGTGAACAAGTCAGTAGCCGAAAAGTCCATGCCGAAATCTTGCAACTTTCAATATCTTTTACAATCTGCCATTTCAACTACGGAAAGTTGTGTTTACTTCTTTCTTCTTCTCCATTTTGGTACTCTGATCATTTGAAGTTAAACACAGATCTTACTCGCTGAGTTATTAAACAAATTATTTTGCATGTAACATTAAATGACTAGATGCTTTATGTAGGCCCTTTTCATATGTAATCGTGAAGAATTTGCACTGTCACAAATGGGTGCAAGTAGTTATGAGAATTGATTTAAGAAGTAAGAAGTTGTTAGCTCATATTACTTGTATCTGTTGTTTTGTTACTTATGCCATTTCTTCTGTTCTTTTATTGCCAAAGAGTCTTATGTTCTAAGTAAGCTGGTGTTTTGCAAGTTATTTGGTGTCAGAAGCTGCTAGCCTATGAAGGCGAGATGACTTAAGTGGATACAAGATAAAATACCTTGTTACAGTCTTATGTGCAATCTGGTTTGCTCTTTTAGAAGCATTTCAAAGCTTGTGATAGTTTCAAAGTATTCTTTCAAGTATTTCTTAGAAATGGACCCATAAAATATTATTGAAATGCTCATAAAAATATATTTCTAGCAATTTTTGTCTGAAAAAAATTACAGTAAACCATCATTGCAAATAAATAATTCTAAAAATCTGATGTACATTGTTTGGAAAAATCATGCGCTATGATACTCTGAATAGTACCAGGCATGTCTTTTGTATTTAAAGCCTGAAAATATATGTATTTTTTACAGAAATCACAAGATAACAACCAAACGCTACAGTTTTAGCTACAGAAGTTCGTATGCTGAGCTACTGATGTTTTCTCTACTGCGGCTAGATGGAGGGGATCCCATGCGTGTTGGCATACCTTGTCAAGGCGTGTTAGACCGTGGATCCAACCAGAGAAGAGCTCGCTGGAGATTTGAATGTGGATGGGGGATAGTCAATTAGCAGGTGAGATGCTGGAACCTAAAACTGAATAAGCATATAAATAAAACTAAAAATGTTGATCTTTAGATATAGCCAGAGCTAAGTTTTCTTCACTCATGTGCAGTGTAAACTGATCTCATTGCTGTATATTCTTATTTTCTTGTGGAATATTCTTCATCTATTTACCATATGACTGAGAAACACGCTCAGTCCCCCACTTCCTGTCGCAGCGAGCGAGCTTATTTGAGACGAAGGGGCACCGAAACTGTGCCCCGTCCTCATCAGTGTTAAAATGATAAGAAATCATAAGGCAGCCACGAGCGTACCTTTACATTTTAAGTCTTTTCTGCCTTGGTTAGAGCAGCTCGGCCAGCTTCAGACGAAAACATTGGCTGACAGCGTCATACGAGGAATATCAACAGAAAGGCAGTAAATTTGCTAATAAAAACCTAAAAATATGACCAAATGTGAATTATAGTTACCAAAGTAATGATAGTTTTATCAAAGAAGCCCCATTAAAGCAAACTTTTTCCATATTACCAAATTACAATCTCACTAATATTCGAAACACTTGACGACGAAGCTAAACAAGCGTAACCTTACCAAGTTTTTAAAAAACTCTGTACATATGTATTTCTCTTGTAGGTTCGTCTACCTATTGAAACTGCTGTGGTGCCTTTCTGAACTACTGGGAAATTCGAAACTGTGAACCCTGCCCTAGCCTTTCGGGACACATCCAGAATTTGAAGAAATGGAAGTGAGTAGCTAGATACTGCAATTAACTCTGATGAGACAGGTCACTACTATGATAGATTATGATGTAACTAATGATAGACTTATCATTTTTGTTTGTTTTGTTTTGAAGTTGTTTATTTAGCAAAAAAATGCTATTTACAGTACATTGTAAGTTATTGTGTGGCTATACCTTGTGCTTTAAAAAAAATAAACCTTATGAAACCTAACATGACTAGAAACCGCCAGTTCCATGGTAACTTATTTCTATGAAAAAGGTTCTGAACTGACATTGCTGTGTTCCATGAAGCAATAAGTTGTGGCAGATGTTCTCTAGTACTGACACTAAGTCTTCAAGAAACCCAACATGTGTAACTGTTGCTTGCTGTTGCTTGGATCCCAATACATATGGGTGACCAAATAAATAACTGAAATGGCATCTCACCTCAGATATAGACATATAGGGTAGCTTTACTAATACAAGTGCATGGTAAGTTTTTACACCAATATCTGACCCAGGCCTTCAACCACTTTGTGTTCTTTTTATGAATGCTCAGTAAACACCACTGGGTTTATTGCTAGTCAGAGTCACAGCACTAATGTTAAATATTCTACTGAGCCAGCTAGCCTCTAAAATGAAGTAACGATTGTGGTCATTCGATGGCGCCATCTGTCCTTTTAAACAAATCTCTGCAGTTGAATCATTTTGACTTAAAATACCGATTCATGAATAACAATAGTTCAGGTACGCATTTAAAGATGAATTGAGCGTAAACCAGTTACAAATGAAAGTATTCAACATTGTCTGAGTCGCTCATCCTTTCAAAAATAGATTACTGTGATGCAGTATATGGACCCAGCCTGAGCAAGAAGAATGCCTATGAAATCCAGAAGATACAGAATGCTTGTGTCAGATTTGCGTATCCCTATATAAAATGGAACGAACATGTAACCCCTGCCATAAAAAAAGCAGGGTGGCTGAAAATGGAAGAAAGAAGAAAGTTACATCTTAAATGCATCACCCACAGAATTATAAGAACCAACTTACCCCAATATCTACGAACAAAGCTAAAAACCCGTAGCGAAATACACGACAGAACAACCCGGAACAAAAACCTGTTGAACATTTCAGCGCATAAAACCTCAAAATATAAAGCCTGCTTCAAACACAGTGCAGCAACCCTCTACAATAGTGTACCCGAACAACTGAAATTGTTGAACCAACACTCTTTTAAAAACCGCCTCAAGCCTATCAGCCTGCTGTCTACGTAAAGAAAACACCCATTCTTTTATATAATTTCTATTATATTTTTACTGTTACTATTACTGAAAAACTGCAGTATTATTATTATTATTACAATGTTATAATATATCAATACCATATTATTCACATTATTATTTAAATTTTATTGACAATTGGTTATATCACGGTTATACGGAAGATCAATAGGGCAGCGACCCAGTCCTGCCAAAAAAAATATTGAATATCGCCTTTTTTGTACTCTATATACATTAAATTATTTCACTTCCCCAGTGTATGTATTTTACAAAATAAAGAAAAATTGAATTGAATTGAATTGAAGAAATTACGAAATGGAATTTTTAATGCTCTTTTTGATTATGACTCTGGGTCTGTAATTTTTGCAAAGATGGTTTAAAATTAGCCCGAAGACTGACTTCAGGGCTCCTTTGGTTACTTGGATGATGAGTGAGCATGCAGTGGGGTGAGGATATGGGTGTGCTTTGAAATTAGGTCCTATTATGATTAATGATAAGGTCCAAAATTCACTAACTATACCACTCGTAGATGAATTCTATTCTCCGGGTTTGTTTTGAAAACACCTTGGTTTTTGAAAAACACTCGCATAGGAGTGGGTATGCGCTGCATACCCGGCATACCCTGACTGCACGCCCCTGATAATGAGGTATTAGTTACTTTTTAGGCCATTAAATCAAATTATTTCATCCTGGGCTAGTTTCCATAGAGAAAAATACCCAGTTGTGTGTTGACTCATGTTCGATGGTTTTCATTACTAATTCCAATAAAAATGAATAAATAGTGTGTTTTGAATATTTTTTAATATCTTTTGGGGTGTCAAAATTCTACATGCCATGCACTCTATAAGTTCTTGTTGCTAAGTGGCTCTCCTTGACTTGCTTAAGGTTGAAGCATATCATGGTCTGTGTCCAGACTTCATAATGGGGTCTCACCACTTGAGACACTTGCTAGAGGGCAATAAAATCGGGAGTGTAGTTCTACCTATTGCTGCAATTTTACAAATCACCTGGTTAATCACCTCAAGGATGATGGTTCGATAGCATGTCTAGCTAAGTGCTAGTCTCCACTGGATGGACCCTGTATCATTATGGCGGCTATGAGGAAGGAGTTACGGTTCTTGCAACCATCTTGCAACCATCTTGCTTGAGCTGAGCATCTTATCTTGATGCTTGTGAGTGCCAAAACTCCAAGATTTTCAATAGGCATGCTTTGCGAATCCGGTGAGGCTCTACAGGGCGTAGTGCTTCCCCGGATCGGAACGCTAGACAAAGTGGCAGTGAAAATGGACCAAAATGGGATAAAATATTTTTTTTTACTGTAGATTCAAAGGGAAAAATAAAAATATACCACTCTTATATTCCCTGCCACTACTTATGTATACCATGTTATCATACTATTAATATTACCTCTTTTGTTACTGTTATTATTATCAATTTATTATTTTCTAAATGTGGATACAAATACAATGTACTTGTACATTGCCTTAAAATACAAATAAACAAATTGAGGTTCTGTTTCTGTAAGCATTTACAATGCGCAATTATCTTGTCAAAGAGCAAATTGGCCTTTTTATGGATATATCCTGTGCTTTGATCTTGCAGCTATTTTTGTCTTTTAAAACAAAATCTGACCTCGACAAGCTTTTTAGCAATATTAGGTACAAAATCAATTCTGAGTTATTGATTTTGCTCAAAGCTATGTCAGCTCTGAAACATTTTGGCAAATATTAATTGTCAAGTAATAAACATACTCTTAATTTTTCACCATATACCTATCCAATCTCCTGGTATCAGTTTTCTCCTGGTAAGGAAACTGAAATTATCAGATCTTCACTGCCTTAGTGTGAAATTGAGGGCAAGTTAAGTTAAGGTTATTCAAGAGTCTAAATATTACTGTCCTCGCTGTTTTATCCTTATTTTTTTTTGTTGTACTGTTAACTGATAGATTTTCATAGTGGCACTTGGTGAGAGAAGCTTGTTATTTTCAGGAAAGCCCAATGGTGAATGTCTGCAGTTGCTTTGGCCAAAATTAAAGTTGTCAAAATTAAATATGTGTGCTAAATGAGGGCTGTTGAAGTAGCCTACCATTTATGGGGTGGTTTACTGCCTCTTTACCCAAGAATTAACCAAATCTTCGAAAATAGCGAAATGTGCAAAGATAATCCAGGAACTGTTACTAGATTTCTGTAATTCACCCAACACTTTTCTTGGTTCTTGGAAAGAAGTTTAATGTTTGATTATTGTTTTTGCAAGGGGTGCTAGGCTGGAAAAATGTGCAACCAAACCGGGACACCAACCTGGGACCTTCCAATTGCCGGTCTATCAACTGAGCTATCCGGGCACATAGACTCCAGCTTTGCAGAGTGGGATAAGGTATCCTCTCAGTTTTTAATCTGTCATTATTCCCCAGTCACAACTTTGCCTGCATTTTTTTTTTTAATATTGAATACCTTTCTAGGTTTATTACTTACATTTAACAGTAATGTGATCCACTGAATCCATGATATTGTTGGGATTCAGACACTGGATTGTAATAATTGGGTAATTCCACATCAAACCAGCACAATTGGAACATTTGTTTGACCTTCACATCTAAGATTCTTTTCAAAATTTCAGCGTTTGTTACCCAAGTCACCAAATGCACAAAGGGATTTTTTTGAAAATTTTAGGCCAACTAATGTGGGAGGTATGACTTTCCAAAGTTGGGCTCTTTTAGCTGTCTGCACGTGCACAGTTTTGTATCGAAGCCAATATCTAAAAACTATTCAAGTTATAGACTTGCGGTTACAGCGTTACAAAGAAAATTAAAAACTTAGTCGAAAACAGTCTCAAAATGTTGGAAAAACCCCAACAGGTTGTTGCCGTTGGATATACTTTCTACGTTTTGTTTTTTGAAACGACTATAACAAAAATTCTTGTCTTCAAAAACAATCAAAATTGTTATTAAACGTTGCTTATAGATGTTTATTGACTGCTGCAAAATTTAATTGTTGGCACTCCACAGGTTCACGAGAAAGAAAATCCACCGTTCATCCAGGCGTAAAAAAAGCAAGGTTTTTGCTCACAACTGAGAGTTTAGAAGTTCATTATTGTAATATGTGTTCTAATAACTAGCTGAAACTTTCAGGAAAAGTTGTACTTGTATATATCATGTTTTGGCTGGTGCAAAATTTCTTCTTTGGTTCTTGGCACGTTTTTGAGAAAAAAAAAGTTTCTGTTAAAACGTGTGGTTGTTACGCACAATTGACACTATTCATGCGTATTCACTTTGCTCTCTATGCATCCACATGCATGCACAAATGTGCATCCACATTTATGCATATACACACATATATCGACCATCTAACTTTACAAAAACATTAACTGCAAAGTGTTAACTGTTCTTGAATACCTTTAAATAATGTTAAGGTAACTTTGACGCATGTTGGGAGGGGGGGGGGGGGACATCAGTGCATACGTGTACGATGTGTGGCCTACCCATCGGGCTTCACAAAGAAATGTTACCACTGAACATTATTTATTAACAATTAGAATATAATTTTATTACGTAATGTATCGTATTATTAATATTTGTATTGAAATATTTGATACCAGTTGTTTGTCCTGTCTAGTTCTTTGGCTGTATGGGAAGATGTTTTCCAGGATTGGAGATGAATTAAGTCAGGGCCGGGGATGTATCCCGCCTGGCACGCTATATAAAATATAGAAACAACTACATACATTATCATCATGAAATTCATTAGTCAGTTCTTCTCGCCATTTGGCGGTTTCCAAGTTTTAACTTCTTCCCGGTGTCAGGAAAAGTGGGTCGCAGGTTCAAAGCCCGGTCGCGCAGCTTTCTGCTGCCCGGGAAGAGGTAAGTAAACAATTGTGTAAACAATTCACACATGCATTTTTTACACAAGATACATTACTGCACGAACATTTGCAGAAATGTTCGTTGCAGAGAAAACTTTAGGTAATTTGTTGTACCTGTCAGTCTCTGAGGCCCTCTTCTGCTTTTCAAGTTTCTGTTATTTCCTGTTGCGCCTTGACTGGTCTCGATGGCTGATTGAAAAGGTCGCTTCTCCATTTACGTTATCAAAAGGTCTCGAGTTTTTTCAGAGGGGAGACTGGAATATTATTGTCAAGAAATTGCATCACGTGCTTAGTAATCAATCCGTAAACACGGATTAGCTATCGTAGCTCTGTTGGATGATCTGCGTCTACGGTACGAGAGGTATGCAATTCAGCACCCCGCGCCTCTAAATTTCGTGTCCTGGAGGTCTCCATTAATGAAGTGGCGAAAAATTGAACGAAATATTCTTTTTCAACTTTATTTATTTTTTACAGATTATATATTGTATAAACTAAACCATTTGTGTTGATAGGGCTGATTGGTTCAAAGGTAACGATCCCACGTCGAGGCTTGAGCTGCATCTTTATGATCGAGTTCAAATCTGGGTTGAGTCAGCGTTTTTAAATCGACTTTTGACATTTTTTTCAGGTACACGATTGTAGCTGGCGGGGGCCAGTGTCGAATTAATTAAATTAAATTATTGATTAAATAATTAAATGAAAAAAAAATCATGTTCTAGATGTCCCAACAGAGTACTCTGGGGCGCGCCGTGCACTGAACACGAGTTCCTGTTCAACTATACTTGGTTAAAGACTAGACCCTGGGTGTTCCATGTTGAGTTACCGGGGCAAGACCGGCCTTAAATGACGGTCGAGCTCTGAAGTTGCATGTCTTCAAGTTAGATCGTAGCAACCGATTTTGGTAGGCTGAGTGCGACGCACACTGCTTGTTGGTGCGTATAGACGACTTGGCTCACAGCGCGGACTTTCGTTGTAAGAATCCGTTTATACATACAGCTTGTCCTCGTCCGAATTTTAGAATGTGTTGTTCTGAATGTAGTTATTAAAATAAAATAGATAAAAAAGACGACACGAACTCAATTTGATCGCGCTACGTCCACGCTAGGGCAGCTTCTCCTCTAGAACAAGAAGACTGCTGCGCTAAGGGAGTTTTTTTTATATCTTCAAATGTGAAGCAATGAAACATGCTCTATGAAAAATTCATGTTTCTATGAAAAAAAAACTCTGGAAAAAAATATCAAAATATGGTCAAGTCCAGAGTGTAGTACCAATTTCTGCCAACAGGTGGCTCTAATGTTAGTTTTGTAATTAACTCTAGTTTCCGTTCCTACATACTTGATGCTAGAGGTAGGAGCTGCACACGGGGTATAGGTGGGGTTCGGGGACGTGGGAACGACCCGCAAAATTGGCGGGCGCGACTGGCGCGAAGCGCCAAGAGCGCACGGCAATTTTGCTACTGTCTTAATCAAACGCCCCAAAAAATAATAGTTTTCGCAGTAGAATGGTCTCCGAAGTTTCTAGAACTGTAGAAGTTTCAATCGCTATTTTAACCACTTTTGTGACGCATCTAATGCACACGTGGAGTTGAGAACAAAAATCCTCTCCCAGCTCGGGAATCGAACTCAAGACCTCACGCATGCGGACCGTGTGGCCTTACCGCACGACCAAGCAATTTTACCGAGTTTATTTTGAAATTCAATTCATAGTTGCAAACAAACTTGACGCAAGAATGAGCGCGCCAGTCCGTCCCGCCAAGTTCGCGCGTCGTTTCCATGTTCCCAAACCCCACATATACCCTGTGTGCAGCTCCTACGCCTAGCATCAAGTATATAGGAACGGTACTGAGTGTTAGCGTCAACCAGCGTCACCTGTTGGCGGAATCTGGTACTACACTCTGGACTTGTACAAATTCTGATAATTGTTCCAATGTTCTCTCGTTCGATAATTTGACACCGCAGAGATTTGCGGTCAAAACTGACAAAAACCTACATGGGCAGGAATCGAACGCATTACCACCACCGCACGAAGCAAGCACGCTCACCACAGAGCTATCCTCGACAGATGTAAAATGCGGGATATAAAACAACTTTCTATACTCAATCGCGTTGTAATTTAGCAATGTATTTATTGCCAAAAACATTAAAATTGTGTAGTAATTTCGTGGTCGAGTTGTTTTACCAATCGGTTGTGATGTGTGAAGTCCCACATTCGATTCCCTCCAGTATTGTGTTATTTTATTTTAAATTCGTCACGTAGCAAGTACTAATATTCAAGCGCCATAAAAAAATGATAAATTTTTGAAAAAAACCACAGTTAAAATACTAATTATTTAGTCTTCAGGGCGTAATCTCAGGTTTTCGGCTATTACCACCATCCTCAAAAAGCGGCAACACAGCTCCTAGCTCTTCCAAGGGTGTTAAATATGTGCAAAATGCAAGATCCACGCACTACTCTAACATAAAAAATAAGCATTGGACACAATATCTAACTAAAACCTAACACAATACATCGTAACAACAAACACAAAACGTCAACACAAAAAGACTACTCACCCATATTTTGATTCACTACGGGGATAAAAAGAAGCTGGATCCGACATATACGCCATGTGACGCTGGGGTTCTTGGCCACTCCAAATTACGGGCTTCCACCATTTGCCACAATCTAACGCCAAAGCCGCGCAGAGACCATTAGCATTAAAAAAAGTCGTGCATTAGAGACCGACTGGAGGATCATCAGGCGATCTCTGTTGCTCTCCGATGGATTTCCAGTGTCTTGTCTCTCACTAAGTATGTACGAACAAGCAGTCGAGGTAAGTCAGGTAAGGCTAGGTAAGTAAATAGACAACGAACTCTGTTGGATTTCAAAAGTACTTGATCAATTAGCATGTCGATAAATCACGTCCATCGGTCGGTAACTCGTATGCATCCTCCTAGCTAGGCTGTTGCAGGTAGTACACCTGCAATTCATATATTCAATAACTGCAATACTGCTGAGCCGGTCTTGTGTTCGAGTGTTTGTATATAAATTGCCCGATTGAAGTGGATTGAGGACTTCGCCCGCGGAACGTTTTATTTTTTATATATTTGAGTATACGTCTAAAGATTTCAACGTCATTGGATTTTTCTGAGAAATATGAAATACATAAAAATTAAGTAGTTTCGAAGTATTGCCCTTTTTATTGAAAACTTTAAAAACTCTTTGAAAACTATTCTCTGTACTCAAAACTAAGCGCCTTTGCTGCTGTGGGTCACTA
Organism: Protonemura montana; assembly: GCA_947568835.1. NCBI lineage: Eukaryota > Metazoa > Arthropoda > Insecta > Plecoptera > Nemouridae > Protonemura > Protonemura montana. Next base: position 6,605,538 of record OX387604.1, on the reverse strand, counting down.
TATTGTGGAAAATTTTGGAATTTCATGGCGGTCAAGATAATTTATTCGAAAACAAATGGTGGTAGCTGTCAAAATATTGCGGTCAAAAATTTAATAATCTATCTTTGAGAAATAAATAAATAAAGTACGGGTTGAATCTGCACTAAATATTACTTAAAACTTATTTAGCATACGCCTACAGATTTTGAGTTTACAAAAAGTAAGTTTCCACCTGTGAAGTTGTGTGATCCCGTTTGAAATGTGTCAAAATCCTACCTTTGCCAGCCTGTTTAAGATGAAATTATCAGTTAGAAACCCAATCGAATCGCTATATAACTGTCACGTTTGGTCGTGCTCGCAAATAATGTGCAAACTAGAACCATTTCTAGCTGCCCACGATGTAAATCTGTTTTTCTTACGCTTCTTATTTAAAAAACCCATGTTCTCTGTATTTGAAATTTGGCGCCTGTTTCACTTTTGGCCACTGCATCAAGGGGACTCTGTGAATTCCAAGGTGGGCAAGATGATGAATTCGAAAACAAATTAAATAAGCTGTCGAAAGATTACCGTCTAAAATTTGTTAAAACCTTTCGTAGAGTGCAAAACTTATTAAAAACGTGTCAAATCTCCACTAAATATTACGTAAAACATCTTCATCACAAGCCAAGAGACTTTACATTGACTAAAAGTAAGTTTTCATTTTAATTTACTTGAAAATGTTATTTACTTTTAAATGTGTCAAAATCTTTCCTTGCCAGGCAATTTCAGGTAATGTTCGCTATTAAAACCACGTTGGATCGCCGTATAAGTGTCACATCTAGTTATGCTCCGAAATAGTGTACAAATTACAACCATTTCCAGCCGTTTCCAACCGATTCCGGCAATTCCTATACGGGGTACAAATTCGCATGTGCAAAGTGCAACACACCGACAACCCCATAACCCCCGTTACATAAAAAATGACGATACGTAAATAAGACTCACATATGAGTAGACAAATAGTGCAGATAGTGCATGTATCTTATAAGTCGGATGCATTGATATTGCGTACACATTGTATGTTAAGCACGTGATGACGAAAAACGGAGTTTTTCTCAAAAATGTGACGAAAGCCAAGAATAACACTTGTCACCAGCTAAATTATAGAATCATGAAAATCTTCTCCTGAAAGTTTTAGATCATTATTAGAATAGAGAGCATAGTGAATACGCATGAAACGCAATCAAAAAAAGGTGATTAGAATTATGGCGAAAGCTAGCAGGAACCCGTGCGCGGATGTATTTTACATAGATTCGGCAAAACCATTGTTCAAAAATCTAAAAATTATGACTTTACCATCAATTTATATGTAATGTACAATACTTTTTATAGTAGACTGGGCCAAGCAAGCTGATGACGACGTGGAAAAAATAAGTTCCCACAAAACCAGAAATAAAGATAATCTAGAACAAGAAGCCCACCGCCTAGAGTTATACAAGAAAGAACCTTTTTATGCAGGCAGAAGACTGTTCAACAAATTACCAAAGGAAATTAAAATCTTAAGGGACAAAAGCAATTTTAAAGACAATCTAAAAACATTTTTTGTAGATAAGTGTTTTTACTCAACGACAGAGTTTTTAAATATGAAACTAACAGATTAAATTAGTATGGATTAGGGACATTACCTGTATAAATTGACTATTGTTGATATCGTTGAACAATGCTCTAATGACAAATAAAAGTATTATTATTATTATTATTAAAAGTGTCAATTGTGCGTGAAAACCACACTTTTTAACACATTGGCGAAAGAAACCTTTTTTTCTCAAAAACGTACCAAGAACAAAAGAAGAAATTTTGCACCAGCAATAATACATTCAAGAAAAACTCTTTATGAAAGTTTAAGGTAGTTATTTGATCATAGAGCGTGGGTGTACGCTTGCAAAGAGTCAAGTGACCCTAAAAACTTAAAAAGTGCCAAACATAAAAGTTCGCACCAGCCAAGACAAGATACATAAAAGTACAGCTTTTCCTGAAAGTTTCAGCTAGTTATTAGAACACATATTACAGTTATGAACTTCTAAACTCTCAGTTGTTAGCAAAAACCTTGCAACAACCTGTTGGGGTTTTTCCAAAATTTTGAGAATGTTTTCGACTAAGTTTTTAATTTTCTTAACGCTGAAAACCGCAAGTCTATAACTTGATTAGTTTTTTAGATATCGGCTTAGATACAAAACTGTGCACGTGGGGAAAGCTAAAAGAGCCCAACTTTGGAAAGTCATACCTCCCACACTAGTTGGCCTAACATTTTCAAAAAATCTAAACAAACAAACACTGGGTAACAAACACTGAAATGTTGAAAAGAATCTAAGATGTGAAGGTCAAACAAATTTTTCAGGTGTGCCTCATACATTTGATGTGGACCCATTTATGACATACATGAAAAAAGCATTTGCAGGGACATAACGAGAGACACTAATTATCAACTAAATTTGAAAAACATTGGGTGCAGGCAAAATACTCACCTTTGGATAGGAGTGGATCATGATCTCTTGAGATCATGGACACAGAAAATCGTTGCAGTAGGGTGATGTGGAGTTTTAAACGAGGCTAGCCTTAGCGTTGAACAAATCTGTATCAACTGCTAGGATAGAATATGAACCATTTATTAATACACAAAACTCCAGATGAGTGGTACGACTCGAATTCCAACGTATGGATTTTTTTAAGCCATGAAAGAGCTGCTAAGGGCTAGAAATGGGGGTGAGCAGGTTATTAATTTGCGCAAATCAATGCATCACAGCCATATCATGATTCTGAACAAGCCATATGAGTGGAACTGAGGAGCGTCTTGGATACTACGTACCCATAAGGTAGGGAATTAAAAATAGCTTTTTGTTATTAAGAATTATTAAAAGCCAATAAGTAATTGATTAATTTGGAATGAGTAATAATGGAATTGAGAAATAAAATCTCTCTTAGTCCTGATAAACGCGGGTTTAAGTAAAGGCATTCCCGCCGCCCAGTCACCTAATCCCCCCCCCACCCCCCACCATAAGCCCTCCCGTGGGCAGCCGAGAGTTAAGAAAAATAATTAATATAATGCACCGCAGTAGAGGTTGGGGGGGGGGGGGGAGTCATTCGTTTTCCATATTGCCAACATACCAACTAAAATACTAGAGGACTTGATACATTACGTAAAATGTGGGTGGATTTAGTGTTTATTTTATAGTTTTAAGTAGAAAATCAGACGAAATTTCGGTAAAACCGGTGTGAAAAGCAACTTAACGAATATTATTTTCTTGTGTGACAACTTCGAAACATTCACAGTGTGCAAAGTCTACATGCAAATGGTTCAGTTTTCTTTCAAATCCAATTTTTGCGGATGTTGTAACGTAAAGTGCCGTCAACGAAAGAAAACGTCAGGATGTACCAAACTTGATAGTACTCGTGACGAGAAGGTGTTTGAAAGTAAACTAATCTTTTCTTATTAAACAAGTGCTAACAGACAATGTTACTAATTCAAATTAAACCTGGCGACTTATTTAAGTCTTCTAATTAAGAATTTAGAAACTACTAAAAAATCATATGTCCCCAGAACCCAGAACAAGAATGATCAGAGTTTGACTTTTTTTGGCTATACGGGGAATTGCTTATAAAAAACAAATCATATACATATAAACACAGACATGCGAGTAAAATATTATTTCTCTGTACATATGCCTTTTGTTAATAATCCAAGGAATCAACAGATCAATATTGTTTTTGTGAAGTTTTGTTCAGAAAAATCAGCAGGTTAACCAAAGCATTGTGCTTGGATTTGATTAAATTCCTATAACATTTTCGCATTGATGGAGGTGCCTTGCGCTCCAGCTTTCATTGACTGCTGGAAATACTTTCGTACGCGGGGTTAGAATGTCTTTGTGCATCCAAATGCACACAAAAATTAAATTTGAATATGTGTTAACCTCTTTAAGAAACGCGGCAAAACAAATTCGAATGGGACGAGCAATGGGTGCCGTTACATTCAGCGACAATCTATCAATTTCGAGGTTGAGTGTCCACTTTCTGTGCAATTTCATCGCTGAGCCGAAGGTCGAGAAAACGCACTTGTGGACAAAGAACTTGTTTCACGATGCAAATGCCGCCGGGAGGGCGAGGGCTCACTGGTAACTAGGGCAGGGTGGGTTAGGTCTCATGTTGTACTCCGAGTGTACCAGCTGATTCGACGCCTGGCCGTCGCGCCCACGGCCGCCATTCCGACCCGTCCGTCCGTCCGGCCAGTGTACTTAGCAACAGAACCCATAAGCTTAAAGCTTAAAGCTTCATAGCTCGTTTACCCCGTTTATGGAACAACAGGACCTTGCCAATGCCAGCCTTCCAATCCCAAAGTGGATATTTCCAAAGTAGGGAAGTTCTCGTTGGAAAACACAGTCCGGCCGACTGAAGCATTATCGTATAAATTGATAGCATGCGACATTCACATGTGTTATCAATTTAATGAATCGTTGTGCTTGTTTATTGTTTATTTTGGCTGATTTCATGTTACATACTAGCATATTGGGTAACGTAACCGTCGCTATTATTGTTTTTCCTGAATTAAACCGTGTCTCGTCTAATGGCTATTACATTCGCTCAGTTTTGCTCATCTAAATTAATCCAAAAGCCTTCTTAGTTCTCAAGATAAGAATTTTCTGAAGTATAATAAATACATACTGCCATACACTATTGGTATGGCAGTACTTTGGTATGGCTATTGGTATGGCAGTACTTTATGCACATAAAGTCCATCGGCGCAAAGTGCACCTGGGAGTGTCTTTTGGGCACCGTTTTTAGAGGTTAATTTGGACTGTGGCTCATGTACGCCCGTATACCCTCCTATTTTCAGAGGAGGAGTGAATTTTGCGCATGATTTAAAAAAAAAAACTCCCTACCCTCTCTGATGAACTTCTAAGCATACCTATTTTTTTTTTTTTTTTTTACAAATCTACCATTGATAATGTTAGTCCCTGTACTGTAAAGAACGGAGACTAAAACAGTGGTTTTCCTGACTCCTGGAAGATGCAGTTCCAGTCTACCATTAAAATAAATAAAACATTATTTATCTAAACATGCTTCTTGACCAGAGGTAACCAGATCAGATAGAATCAGATCGGATTATATCAGATTAGATCGGATTAGGTTATTTCTAATTTTTTTTTTTTGGTGTTGGGAGGTGGGTTAGTTACCCGAGTGCCACTATTTTGGCACCCTTGACCTACCCTTAATTCGTTTGCTTGCAGTTTGCAGACCTTAGCGTCCAGGTGAGAAATTTCGCCATTTAGGAAAGATGACATAGCTGCCACTTGTATGTTTCATCATCTTTGGGACTTGTTTGGTGTTTGCTTTCATGTTGTGACGAGCTTTTAAGAAAAAAGGAAACCGAGAAAATCAAATTTAGGGATAAGGGTCAAGTGAACTGCCCTATTCAGGATCTTCTGTTACTAAAAATTGCTGTTCTGTGTTTTATTAAAATTGTTAAAATTGCACCGTGTTTGGAATTTTAGACACATTTTACGAAAGCTGACGGATATTTTTGAAGAAATGTGACAATAAATGGTAAGTTATTGTAGCATGCTGGTGTTGTTTGGCTATTGAAGCTTGATTTCAAAATGTTGCTAGCAGAAAACTGTTGATGTTGTATTATTTCATTCAAGTTGATGAACCCGATTCTAAACCATCCTTTTCCATACTTCCTGCACTTATGAGGATATTAGTAGAAACTTAAACAGACATGACTGGATTTAAGAGTTAGATGTTGGCAGTCGGCATACGCCAAACCGGCACTAACCATTCTAGAGGCAACATTTTCGCTCTAAAAACTCAGATAATATTTAAATCGCACACAGTTGGCGCAAAAGTAGAGGAGCTATACGAGCAAAAATGGCAAGCAAGAAACGAGGAAGCAGCTTTCCTTAAAGGTCAATCGCTGGTTCCATAGAGTGTCTACCGACACTCTGTAGACTCGGGCGGCACCTTGCTCTCATCTAAAAGCTGATTCAATTATTATTATTAGGTAGAAGCTAATTAAATACAAGGGCTTCGTGAACGAAATTTGAGTTGCGTTGTAAGATGAGCGTAGCGATTAAAAAAAAATAATCATAAAAATGAGAAACGGATCCATGTCTAAGCAAAACAGCCAAAAAACGTTAATTTGATTGACTATTGGGATTTAACGACGCATTGTTTTGACAACTGGCCATGAGGCTCTGGTCTAGTGGCGTCGGTGAATGAGTGCATGATTGTGAGAACTAAACCTAGTCTAAAAGGGAGGAGGGGAAACCCAGTGCCGGCACGTAACCTACTCCTGTCGAAGAGCACCAAGGGGACCACCGGTTTAACGTCCCTTCCGAAGGACGGAACAACGCGAACAACAGGACTCCTCCACAAAGCCATACTGTCGAGAGGTTCATGAGCAAGACGAGTGAAGTTGCTGTACTAACTTTCATGGGCATGTGTGTGATAGTCACCCATCCAATGCCAGACCCAGTACTGTGTTGCTTAACTTCGGTGATCACACAAGAGCAGGTTCATCCAACACGACAAACCGCTCGGTTGCCAACGCTACGAATTACTACTGCCACAAGATCAATCTTAGAACCGAGCTTTGCTTTTCAAAACAGCTAAAATACGTAAAATTTAGTCGAAAATTTGTGAATAAAAAGAGAAGATAACCTCATGCTGGCTCAAATACTTCGGAACTGCTTCATTTAGATGTGTTTCACACCTTTGCAAATTTAAGTGCTAAAATGCCTTTTTTTCGCGGACAGGAAAAGAGGTAAGCGTGTTCTGAGATTTAAATAGTGAAAGCAAAATGCTAAGAAATATTAGAACTAGTTAAAAAATGAAGTCCAATTCCAAACCTCCAATTCTGCCATCAAATGGTGCTGTTTGAAACAAATGTGTTGAAACACTTAAAATCGTTCCTATATCCCCTTCAAGGCCGGGTGCTGCGGCGGGGAAGTGTCAGGGTTCTGGTGCTCGGGTCAAAACCGTCAAAATGGCCGAGCCAGTTGGATGAAGTGCAAAAATGTGCCTTGCAGCTAGTCGTGCTGGTAAAGTCCCTTTCCTTCTTTAAAAACCGATCCTTTGATACCGACTTCGAATCCCGTAGCCGCTATCAACGGCCATTTACACTTTTTTCAGATTTTCAGACGGCCATTTTCGTAATTTTCGTAAATGTATAAGAGTTTTTTTTTATATTTCACAGATTTTTCTCAAAAAAGGCAGGAAGTCTAAGCTGAAATGCACTAAAAACTTTAAATTTGGTTCAAATCGGAGCAGGCGTTTGGCTGCTAAGGTGCGAACACCTTTGAGAAATGAACATACCACGGTTAGAACTCTACCGTAGGAACGCCAGCCGAACCCCGCTGCTCGATGGATATGTGGTATTCTCTTCGCACTAGTCTGCACGAGGTATGCATGCATACCATCCACGCAGTCTGTTGAATATCAAATAGTACTTCATAAATTAAGAAAATATCTATAAACAACCCGTATACAACTCATTCAGCTATTTTATGATACCTATGGTACCGTCTTACTCCTAAAACGAGCATCATCTACTTAAAATGGCGGCAACTGTTCTTTCTTTGGTTGCGCGAAGGTTTTCAGAGCCATGGTTTATGTTTTGATGTGGTTTTGTTTAGCAGCCCTAAAATGGGCCTGACTTCTTTCTATTCTATATTCGCTCTAATTATGTGGAATTTTAAGGGAAGCAAAGCTTTCCTTGCTTCCATGGCCTGCCAATTTATAAGCCATAAATAAGTTAGAAGTAAATCTCTATTCTTATCTATCTGTGCTCTTACCAGTTATCACTCATCTCTATGTGGTCTCTCATTAACTTCGAAAAAAATATTTTTGCTAAAACTTTTCATCTAGAGTTTTTGTTATCACCTAGTATGATTCTTATTAAATTTGTAGCTCATTCGACACCAGTGCACATAGCAAAATCCACGAGTCTAAATAAAATCTGAATAATTTTTTATTTGTTTGATGTAAGTTAGATTTTTGCTTATTGTAGATACCGGTATGCATTTTCACGTTGTGCCAATCGCTTGCCATTTTATGCTTACCATTGACTTTTTTTTATTTTCAAGCTCATTCAACGTGAACTCCAGAAAAAAGTCAAACCCAAACTAAATCAAACCATGTACGAAACTAAGGTGACTTTATGATGCAGTGCATTGACAAATTAATCGCCTAGAATTAATCAGGCAAAAATATAAAAGTCGTCGTGGGTGGATGGTGACGAAAATTAAGCATATTTTGAGAGCAGTATTCGCCAATGAACTAGGATTGATTTACATACACATTGAAGTGTACAATTAGCGTGGCCAGTCGTTCAAAATTTCGACAATTTGTAAGAGCCACCGAAGTCAGTACTATTGAAAAATTCAATTTTAAAGTGTTTTTAAAGCCTGGTGTGTTTTTGGTGCCATACCGCTATAGTCAGACTCAGGTCACTAGAGGTTAGTGTAAGATTTACATAGAGACCGGTGAAGTACGCCTAGGGACGCCTCGTCTCAAGAGGTGCCAAAGAGAGCGCGTCTTTCACCAAGAAAAGAAATTTTGAATAATTAATTTCAAGAAAAGAAGTAGATTTCACTTTCCGATCTTTTCCCGCACCATTCCACGTTGTTATTCCATAACGTAAAATTCGAACCAGAATTTAAAATACCTTGGAAAGACAACCACAACGGAAGCAATGAAACCATGAGCCGAGCCTCTTGTCACAGAGCCGGAACAAGCTCGTGTAACCAGATTGGAACCTGGAACTAGCAATGTTTTTTTATCTTCGTGAAGTTCCTGTTAAATTCACTGCCTTGTGGTCAAAATTTCTTCAGGGGGGTCAAAGCCAATTTTAACCAATTTTTACAGCATTTATAAATGCCTTAAGGTCTCTCTTACTTGTTTTACGACGCTGTCTTTGCACGGGATACGCTTCGTTAGCCCGACTTCAAGGCATCTGATTGGCTGAAGAACGATGTAAGTTAGGTAACAGACCGTTAATTTCTTAATCAACTATAAAACAACTGAGACTAAATCGCTCGTGGTCTGTTAGTTTCTAATAGTGGTTTTAATTGAAAGCAGTTATAAATCGTCACAAGCCATGATTGCAGTGGCAGCGGATCGCTCACTATTTTGCGTAGGAAAAGAGTATTTTATTGAAGAATATTGTTCCTCAGACCTTTTGTTCTGGCCTCATTTTAGTTTAATTTTCGCACTTTTATGTTTATAATTATTTTAATTATTTTTTATATTTAAATTGGTTTTTTATTACAAGAGAGAGAAAAAGATAAGACAGAAGTATAAGTAATTTCGTGACCGCTGGTTACCTCCACTTTTTGACCAAATTTCTCCCACACGGAACACGGCTCATCTGATCCAAAAGCCTGCATGCCTGAACTCATCCTGCAACGCGAATAGTCACGATTCCCATAAGCCGCGGTGTTATCATTGTTTGAACCTCTATTCTTTCATCCACCTGATTGGACAAACATTGTGATTAATGAGAATCGAGGGCGATCTTCGCACGCAACGACTCTATATTCGCCCGACGCCAACGCCAACGCCGACGCCGAGCGCCGCGACGCAAGGCGAGGAGGCGCCGCGACGCTGTAAGATAGGTGGTAATGTGATCACGCCAGCAGACGAACGATATTGCCTTCGTGGGGGGTAGTACTAGCCTGGGGAGGGGCTGGGGCTAGGCAGGGGCGCGGTCCACTAAGGGTGAACTGCCGGCGAATGAAAGGACATTCACTTCGTCTATAAAAGGTTTCTTAATTAAATCTTCTTCTATGAAGAGTGTCGCAGAAATGACGGAATGATCTACAGTGGTATATCCGTAAGTCATCTGGGTGACGGCTGTCTGATGTCTGGTATCCAACTGTTTCTTGAAACGACCGGTCGTACATTCATCTATAATTCTGGTAGATTACTTTTCTAACGATTCTGTATGCTTTTGAAAACATTTTTTTTATCAGCAATGATACATCAGCTAGCATTGTGTGTCAGCAGCGGGTGGTAAAAAATGAGGTAATTGGAGTAAGAAAGCAAAGGATAGAGGTGCCCTTACCTCAAACCTTGCCACCCTGGTTTCTGGAAACTGTTATGGCGTAGTAAAATATGTCTGAAATAAAATTACTCTGTCAATATATTTCGCCCAACGTCTCTTCTGTTTCTTAAGTGGCAATGTTCACAAGCTGAAGCCAGGTATTTTCACCACTATTGCTCTACCAAAAAATGTCCTCATATTTTTAACTCTTAGCCGAATGTTGCTAGTTGATTTTTTTATTCAACCCTCTCCCCCCCCCCCCCCCCCCCTGCAATACTCACCAATACCACAACCGCCATTTTTCCAGTTACGCTTCTACGGCTGGGTCCAAAAAGCTGCCGTTGGAAAATGGCACTTTAATGACGTCACAAGCACCAGGGATGTATACTTCCATCGTGTTCTACTCTACGGGTACAAATCCGACGTTTCCGAACTGTGCAGTGTAAAGACAAAATGGATATAAACAAATTTGACAAGCATGACGGAGACATGACGTCACTTTTCACTGGTATGCGTTCTGTCAAAACAAGGCTGTGGGATTTTTCCACGCATTTGCTTGGAAGCTAGAAGTACTGGCTTCGCTTGACAATTGTGGATATTATTTTATTGCCGGAAAAATGATGAAACACGTTGGCTTATTCAGAATACGAGAAAAAGCATTACAATAAAGAAAATGCGTGCTCATGAATTGATTTCAATGACCTTTGATCAATGACCAATAATGATTAGAATCAATGAACTTAGTCAAAAAGGTAGCCTATGGCTGTTACCTCACTGAAAGGCTATTAGCGTATTATGCCAATATAGAATATATATGTAGAATGTATAGAATTATGGGGTATTATTGTGCGGGAATTATGGGTTCATGAAATCTGAAAGAGTTTTTACGGTACAAAAACGTGCTCTGAAATTCTTGGCAAAAGCTATACTGATCCTTGTGCGCGATATTTGACTAAATAATCATGTTAAAATACTATACCGTACTTGTTTATGTGACCTTAATGTCGATATATATGTTTAAAAAAATGCAGAAATCCTACATATAGCCACGGTAGATTCTTATCCATCTATTCTATTTTCATAATAGTCTGTTTTCTGCCAAAAATGCTGGAAACACCGGTTCTCGTGAGATCTCTAAAGTTAAGTAACACTGCACTGGGGCAGGTATTCGATGGGTGACCGCCGTGCAGAACAAGGTTGGGTTGGGAGACAAGTTGAACAACAACTTCATTCACCTTAATTATAAAACTTTCGACACTGGGTTTGTGGAGGTACGTTAAGCCATTGGTCCCTTGCAGCTCTTCGACAGGAGACGGCCACGTGCCAGCTCCGGATTTCCCCTCCTCTCCTCTAGTCTAGGTTAGGTTCATCGCCATCGTCATCATCCATCTGATGCAGCCAATAAGACCATTGCCACAGAGCCATTTTTCGAACGGTGAGTCATGAAACACCACAAATCAATCAATAGTCAATATTCAATCAATCAATAAATCAATCCTTATCATCACCTCATCATCCATCTGATGCCATTAGATCATTGCCACGGGATTATTTTTTCGAAACGGTGAGTCATGAAACGCCACAAATCAATTAATAGTCAATACCCCATCAGTCAATAGATCAATAAATCAATCAACCAATCAGTCAATACTCGAAGCTAATATATATTTAAGTACCAAAGTTCTTACCGGCCAAGTTTCGTGGGCTTCAAAAAATCATCCTTGGCCGCGGCTCTACAGCCCTCACCTTAACCTGTCTTTGGTGACGATTTTGGTGAGGCGAACGGAGGGGAGAGACTTAAGGAAAATCTTTAAAATTAAGTGGTAGTAATGACGGGTCTTAAGGTTTCAACGATTCTCATTGATTGTAACCTAAGGCTTATTAGAATTAAGATCTCCGTTATTTTTATTTTAGACTCGTTATTTAAAAAAGCTAGCGCGGGGAAATGTATTTTTTTATTATTTATGGTAATTTTAAAGCAATTCTACGCGCTGTAAGGAGATCTTAGTTGAATTATTTCTGAAAAGAAGATGCAAGGCGTGTACTGCTTTGAAAAATGACAGCTCACCTAGCGTCCGGACCTTGACACCGCTTGGAAAATGTCTTCCGAAAATCGATTGTTAATTTAGTATTCTCATCTTCGTGCATTTGGTTTAATAATCGAATGATGAATCGGAAGAAAGATGCTCCGTCTGTAGCGTACCTATCGATAGGAAATTGAAAAGCCCTTAGCGGAGGTCGTCGTCGATTGCACCCAAGTCCGGGTCTGTTGCCACGAATTGATGAAAAAAATCAAGGTTCTTGTTTCCATAACCGCAAATAAAAGCGTATAAATTATTAATGCTCGTTTTTATTTGTTAAAGCGTCAATGAATTACATTAATTTTTTTTTCAAAAATTGAACGAATACATACGATTCAAATATAAGTTTAAAGGCTACTATGAGAACATTTCATCACGATATTGTGGAATTCGAAAATTTTTCATTAATACGTAATAATATCAGGAGTAACACAGCATACAGCGAAGCAAAATTTAACTGGAGTTTACATCAAAATTATAACAAAGATCTCTTGATTATTGAATTTCGAAAACAAATGGGTATACTTAAAGTACATTTAGAAGTTACACCTATTTGATAGAACTTGTCTGAAAGATCATTTTTGATGATTTAGTTAAGTACCTAATACATGGTTACATGGCATCCAATGATTTTCAGTTATCAATATTATTAAATATAAAACTAATGTTACTTAAATATTCCTCTTATATATCTTTAATTAAAATAAGAGTGAGGTAAGTATGCATTAATCAATCTCGTTCCCGCACATGGTGACTTGAGTAGGTATTGAAGCGACGCACATTAATACACGCAATTGCGTCAGAGCTGAAGCCTTAGGCAGTAGGCACCTAGTGGGCACTTCGTATGAAACCGGTGAAGCCTGTAAGCACACTGTAAGCACTTAGTATGCACCTAAAAGAACTGAAATGCTTAGTAAGCACCCAAATGACACTTTGTAAGTGCGTAGTAGGCCCTCAGTAAACTTCTAAGTTGTCATATAGTCTGCACTAAGTAGGATCTTAAAATATACTTAATAGACATTCGGTAGATACGTAGTTAGCGCCTAGGCACTTCAGTAGGCACCTGGTGCAGCCTGGTAGGTGCGTAGTAGGCAGTAGGTACGTCGCAACGGTTTAGGAACGGTCACCACGATGGGGCTTGATCGTCTTGCTGGCGGGCGGAGGAATCTTCGTGAAGCCAGCTGCGTCGAACACTGGTAGAAGATCGCGGACCCTCTGTCCGGTACTGGTAACTACGTCGAAAATTCTGAAAGCGAACTCTACGAATTACCAATGCCGCAAGATCAATCTTAGAGCCGGGTCATGCCGTTCAAAACGACGATGTGAGTTCTATTGGTTAGTGGGGACTGGAGTTTAACTTCACGACTCACTCTTTTGATAAAGAGCCCTGTGGTACTGATCGAATGGCGACGGTGAATGTGTGAATTTTTATGAGAATTATGAACTTTACCTAGCCTAGAAGAGAGGAGGGAAAACCCGGTGCCTACTACTTGTGCCATAGCCTACTTCTGACAAAGAGCACAAACGAGACCTGGTTAACTTCCCTTTTTTAACCACTTTTGACTAACTGTCCTCCAAAGTCCAAACAGAACTGGTATTGTGTATGATGGTCACCCATCTAATAATTAACCCAGCGTAGTGTTGCTTAAATTCGGTGATCTCACTAGAACCGGCAAAATATTCGGTATTCTAGTATTAATCCCTATTATAATTAGTAAGTGGCAGTTAGGCTGCAGCATGGTCGAGCTGTTTACTGCGCCGTAATTGACATATGATATTCGCGGAATCGGATACTCGTTGTTTGTTTTCGTTGCGGCTGTATGCAAGAAGGGTAAGTGCTTGTACACACTGCTGAATCTCTGCTCGATTACATTTACAAATTAAAACCAAATGACGCTCGGCTAGCAGAAAACGTCTTCAAGTGAATAACGGGTATACTGCTTATATTAGTGCATAAAGTTATATCACAGTAATATGAAACAAACACAAATACAAACACACACACATGTATATGAAAATAAGAAAATGTTACACAGTAATTAATGAAAATGGATGTTTATCATAAATACTGCTTTTTGATGACTTAATGCTTTTCTTTGAAAACTCATTGTTGCTACAAGCTATGACTTTTTGGTATCGGCGGGTTAGTTTTTCAATGAAGTTGTAAATGAAGGTGAAATTTGGGAAGAAATAAACTGAAGATGACCAATTTCATTGGTATTATTATCAAGTACCATTTCAAGTGGCAGGTCATTTGGAAGACAATATAAACGTATTGTAATTATAGTTTTAAATTTAAAGAGGAGGGTATCTGAACGTTTATTGAACGTCTACTCGCCTATTGCCGACGATGCTCTTTCTGGTACCTCTGGATTGAGTAGATGGCGCCGAGGCCAGCTCCGTTGGAAAGTATGTGGCTCCGTAGAAATCCAATCCATTTTGCAGCAAGATATTTGACTCCTCAAGGTTAGCCAGAGTTACCCGAATCAGGGGCGGGGGCCCCCCTTGAACTGCGGCCTTCTCAATCAAGGTACCTGAGAACAAAACTTTATAAATTATTTGGGTAAATTTGGGCGAGTACATTTAAAAACTAAAAGAAAAGAACAGTAATTTGGCGTGAATGGAAGTCGGAAAAAGCGGCATGGTAAGAAAAACTGAGAAAAATCTGGGGGGAGGGGGGTACCGGGGTTTGGAGCCGAAGAAGCGCTCGTAGATCCCGCGGTCGGGGGGCCTCCAGGTGCCGGGGCCTGCTCCTTGATGCGGGTCACTTCCACGATGCTGGAGAACTTGTAGAGTGAATGTCGGATATCTTCCTCGGGGATGTCCTCAGGGACTTCCAGCACGAACACCGTGAACGTCTTCTGCGGCCGACATGGGATGGGCACCTGATCGTGGACACGAGGGCACAAGGTTGAAATATGAACCGCTCAAGGTCCGTCTAGCATATGTAAGACGTTGCTGGACTTCGGTCATTACCTTCTTGTAAAACCGAGCGCCGGTCACCTTGTGAAACCCTTTCTTGTAAGTGGCTTGGTAGTCCTCAGGATCACTGAATTTGAATAGAATTCCAGTCGCCGTTTTTGTCAGAGAGAAAAGTCCTGCAAAAGTTGTTTGTTTGGCAGTTGATTGAACATTGTCGGAAATATAATTGTATATATAATTGTATCAATTTGCGTAGAATTGTATCAATTTGCGTAGAATTGTATCAATTTGCGTAGGATTGTATCAATTTGCGAAGAATTGCTTCGTTAGTGTAGGTAACTAGATATGTATTCGGATTGTAATTCGCTACGTCTACTTCGATGCTCACCCTTAAAGTTCATCTTCTCGCAGATGGTGCCTGCCTTATCCATGCTGAGCTCGTGGCTGGGAGTCAGCAGAAAAGCGCCCTTGGAGAGAAAATGCTCGTTGTCCGACAGCTCCGAATCGCTGCCATCGCGGTCGATGCGGTCCAGGTCTGCTACCGCCGCCTTCAGAAGTTGGTCGCTCCACATGCTATCTGCAGACGTTTGGCCCACGTTCACGTTCGACAGAGAGGTCACACTTCCCACAGGCGTTGACTTCGCCGAATTCACTCTTCGGACTGGAGTCTGGATGAGAGACATGGTTTGTCTTAGAGTAAACCTCAGAATCAAGTGGCAGGACAGTAATGACGGAGCTCAGTGTTTTCGACAGTATTATATCGAGTGACCAACCCCCTCTCTCAATGAAAAATCGTGCTGTTGACAATTATTAAACTAGCTTGATACTCTTTATGACGTTTTGTGTGTGAGTGTGTTTTTTTTAGAGATAAAAATAACCGACAATTAGAGTTGACGGACCGACGATGATCTCTGAATGTTTCGGAGAGCAATAAAGTGTATTGGTGGTAATTTGATAATTAGATCAGTCTTCGCAACAACGCACAAATAAAGCCAATAAAGATTAAAACTCATGTATCATTCCACAGTTTTAAATTCCAGCGAGCTTGGAGCGTTACTCCAATTAATTAATGGTATGTAGTTATAGAAGTAGACTAATTATCAATTTAAAACGGAAAAAAATTAGAAATTATGAAATGGCAACCCGCAACGAAAATATCGTTCTCTTAGAATTGTATGCCGTACGGCGTTCTTTGTAGATTCACGACTCACGTTTCATCGCTTCTTCTACCTGACAACGGAAGTTTGCCGCCGGGGAAGCTCAAAAATGCTGGTAGCGCCATTTTGCCACTTAGTACATTTACTTGAATGACGGGTGATAAATTACATGACCTTCCAAAAAAATATAAATTTTACACTGAGATCCAATTCTGTTGTAAAATTTAAGAACAAATTTAACGGTTTATTTGAAGTGATATCTGAAACTTATATCGAAGTGGAGCCACGGATTGCCAAGAGAGAATAACGTCCAGTAATTTGCGCGTTGACAGGACCTAATCTGTGAGCACCAAAGCACTCAACACTTTCTTGAATCTCGCAC